>CM059189.1:28755834-29355834 GCA_030323885.1 Branchipolynoe longqiensis
GGTTGGGGAGCCCATCGAGATGGGATAGCGACAGGAGGTAGATGGCTTGATGATGAAATTTCAGACCACATTAATGCATTAGAATTGCGCGCCATTTATCTAGGACTACGCAGCTTAGTTAAGGTACCTAAAGCACAAGTTAGAATCCTAACTGATAACACTACAGCTATGGCATATATCCGTAACATGGGGGGAACAAAATCAAAGCCTTGCAATCAGTTAGCAAAACTGATTTGGAACTGGGCGCAGACCCAACAAGTCTGGCTGACTGTAGCGCATATCCCAGGGTCACAAAACACACTTGCAGACCACAAGAGTAGAAAATTCCATGACCATTTAGAATGGTCTCTATCTACGCCCCTATTTAACTTAATTTGTGCCAAATGGGGGACACCCGACATTGACTTGTTTGCATCACGAAACAACAACAAATTACCCCAGTATGTTTCTTGGCATCCCGAACCGGATGCTTGGAAAGTTGATGCTTTTGCTATTACCTGGGAAGATAATTATTTCTATATTTTCCCACCGTTTAGCATTATCAGCCGAGTGGTGAGAAAGATCAGCATGGAGGGGACACACGCCATACTGATCGTGCCCGATTGGGACACGCAACCTTGGCTACCAGCAGTTTCACAACTGGCAAAAGAACATATACGATTCCCAAGAAAATCCGGGAACCTAGCGCACCACGGACCGCTATCGGTCCACTGAGACGTGTCAGCGACACCCCTATTGGCATTCCTTTTTTGAGGAAACACTTACAGCAATTTGGACTAGATAAGATCACTGAAGACAGAATAGTATCCGATGCATGGAGGCCAGGAACTGTAAAAATGTACACAACATATTTAAGAAAATGGAGTGTACATTGTTTGCTAATGAAAGTCAAACCAACGAATCCAACAATTGCACAAGTGGCCCATTTTCTCCGTTCTCTAGAGGATGAAGGACTAGGGTTTGGGGCTGTCAATGCAGCCAGATGCGCCTTATCGGTTATTTTACCTAGAATCGAGGGAGACACAGTCGGTAAACATTATGTCCTTCACTTGTTGCTTCGCTCAATTTATTAAAGGAATCCCCCTAAACCAAAATATAGCCGTTTTTGGGATGTTTCCATCGTATTTAAGTTGTTTAAGGCTTGGCCTCACAACTCTCATTTAGATGTAAAACAATTAGGTTTTAAGGTAGCCGTCTTGTTACTACTAGTAACAGGACACAGAGGACAAACCATTGTCGCATTATCCTTAGACGGATTAGAAATAGATAGGAAACAAGCTACGTTTGATTTAGCACAATTATTAAAATCAAACAGGCTAGGTGACCCTTTGTCTAAGGTTCACTTAGACTACTTCCCAGAGGATCGTAAATTATGTGTTGTGTCAGCCATAAGGGCTTATATATCCAAGACTAAGGACATACATACCTCACAACAACTGTTAGTGAGCTTCATAAAGCCACATAATGCAATTTCAAGAGACACCCTCGCCAGATGGACGATCACGGTGTTGAAATTGGCTGGGGTGGATACGGGGAAATACGCTTCCCACTCAACCAGAGGTGCCATGGTTTCCAAGGCACGATTGCTCGGGATTTCTGTCAAAAGAATCCTAGCGCACGCAGGCTGGAAGACGGCTAAGTCGTTTGCAAAACATTACAACAAGCGACTAGAAAAGCCTACCGGCATTGCCAAGCGCCTGCTCACCAACTAACAAGAATAGGTGAGAACAAAAAACTTTGAATTTCTGAATAACTAATACAATGACACATAAACATGTTAATAATAAGAATAAAATGATATTAAGGATAAAAATGAATTATGTAAAAGTCTTCCTAGACTGAGGCTAGCCTGAGGCTGTATACCGAGGTAAAATATTATAGTTATACGAGTCTTACCTGGGTATAGATGATGGATAACTGTTGTTTTCCCGAGGTATAAGCCTCGGATAGACGTGGGCTAGGGCCCGCCCACCACACCCTACCACGTCTATTCCGTTATTGTACCATTACGGGAAAATCATAGTATCCATTGTATTGAAGATCATTTTTATCCTGAATAAGTAGGTAAAGATTGCTGGACCCGGATGTGCTTCCTTCTCCCTAGCCCACGTCTATCTGAGGCTTATACCTCGGGAAAACAACAGTTATCCATCATCTATACCCAGGTAAGACTCGTATAACTATACTATATAATTGGCCCATAATTCCGAATTGTGGTTGATCCAGCGGGGGAAGCCCGGGACGCGCACCTCAACCAGCCGTGCATGTGTGCGTCCCTCCTCCTCCTCCCCCCCCCTCCGCTTGACCCGCATTCGGGCACCATCAGAAGACCGACCTTACCACCTTTGTCTCATTCAAATAAACCCCCTGTTTTCTCCCACATCCGTCTCGGTCTTCCTTTGTCCGGATCATAAACATATACATAAATAATATTTAATTTCATTCTTCACTATTCCAAGAAGGCAGTGGCTAGAGTAAATTTAGTAATGATCTACCTTCCTGATATCATTGCCTGAGTTTATCACTGCCGGATATCCACAACTCTGCACACACCCATGTGGAGCTCCGTGGTAGGTAGGGAGTAGGGGTGACGAATTTTGTTAATCAAACTATGGCTAACAACCCTAAATTAACTACTGATGGGACCCTAAAAAGGGTTCGGTCGAGATTTCGGATTCCTCACCATCTGATGAGGAATCCAATAGCGCTCAAACAAATAAAAAGTCAAAACTGATCAACTTATTTTCATCCTGCAATTGGCTCATTCACAGCAATAGACGTAACCCTTTGTATTCCATTACTCTTCTATCGATTTCTCCTGGAAAGTGGGTTCAGACCCCTGCGGTAGTGACCACTTTCCTATTCTTTTCGCAAAGGATGGACCACCATCCCTTGAAATGGTTCAGAGATGGAAGTTAGCAGAGGCAAACTGGGACCAGTTTCATCAGCATCTGTGCAGCACTAGACTACAGAAACAGACCATGATGACTGCTGACGGTCCCATGTCTCTGTTTGCTTCCATCCTGAAAGCTATTGCAGATGAGACCACACCTAAGACTTAATTTTAATTGGCAGTTCCAAAGCGTGCTTGTAAGCTATGGTTTAATAACAACTTCACAAATTTGCTAAAAGGGAGAAATGGTGTGTTGGCGAGGTTCAAATGAGAACCAACCAGGGAAAACCTGAGCGATTATAAAATCACTAAAGCCAAGGCGTTAAGTTGTAGGGAGACTAGACAGAGTAAGAGGACATCTTGGAGAAATTACGTCTCCGAGTTGAATCCTCAAACTTTGTCAAAGTCTGTTTGGAATAGGATCTGTAAGATCAGAGGGAACAAGTCCAGTAACACCATTCACCACCTGTCTGTCAATAATATAAAGGTCACCACCCAGCGTGACAGCCAATGCATTGGAAGACAGCTTTTCATACAATTCCTCGTCTGCATTCTGTGCAGAATCTTTTTTCAATGAAAAGTAAAGCTGAAAAGCACGCCATAAATTTCAAGTCTGGAAATACCGAAGTGTACAAGTTATTCTGTATTGAGGAGCTATGAGACGCCCTCCACAGATCTCATGATAATGTGCTAGGACCAGACAATATCCACCATCAGCTTTTAAAACACTTATCTGCCTGAATATTCTCTCTTGATTCTTCTTAATATTTTCAATAAAATCTGGACCACTGGATACTTGTAATTCCCTCTGATTGGAGGAAAGCAATCAATCCTTTTCTAAAACCTGGACAGGAGCCTCCGAACCCTCCCAGCTATCGCCCTATTGCTCTTACAAGTTGTATATGTAAAAGATTATGGAGCAAATGATCAATTGTAGGCTCATCTGGTTCCTCGAATCACACAAATTGCTCACTAATGTGTTCTCTGTGGTGGAGTGGTTAGAGTGTCTGACTTTTTTCTAGGTCAGACTCCTAATCCGAAGGTCGGTGGTTCGATTCCCCATCCCCCCCACCTCTGCCAATTTGGATTTCCACCGCTGTGGAGACCGTTGTGGCTCCACAGCGTCATCAAAGGCCAGTTGCTCTCATACCATGTCTATGTCGTGTGGGAGGTTAAAAATCCCTTGGGTCGGTAAATGTGTAGGCTCGGGCTTTCTATCGACAAACTGTCTAATGGTGAAAACAAGTCTATTCAGGCTTATCCATAATAGGCAGTAAGAAAAAAATGTGCATTTGTCAGGGAGGCTTTCATCCATAACCAACACATGGTTTCTATATTTTGTATATGGAGAAAGCCTATGATACCACATGGAAGTACAGGATTTTAAAAGACCTCAATGCCTTTGGCTTTAGAGGTTGACTACCCCTTTTTTCCCGCATGATTTTTAACAGGTAGCATTGTTAGGGTTTGGGTGGGATACATTTTTTCCGATCCTCATCCCCCCGGAAATGGGTGTGCCTCAAAGCAGCATCCTTTCAGTCACCTTATGTATTGTCAAAATAAATAGTATCACCCATGCTTGAAATCTGGGGTTGAAAGCTGTCTATATGTTGACTACTTTCAAATTTGCTACAGATCGTCCAATATGAATATCATCGAACATTAGTTGCAGCTTTGTTTGAATAAACTTCAACAATGGGCAACTAACAACGGATTTCGATTTTCAAGAACTAAAAAGATCTGTATATGCACTTTAATAAAAATATAAAAATTTAAAAGGGCCTGCCATTTGGATCCTGAACTGGAGTATTGGTGCCTTCAGAAAGTCTCCTGTTGAGAGCCTGTACGTTGACGCTCACACACCTAGTTTGGGGGCTAGAAGTACAAGGCTCTCACTTCAGTATACTTGTGTGCTTAAATCGATGTCAATACACCATGTTCATGACCTGGTGTTTGAGGACAGATATGTGAGGTTGTTTGATGCGAGGCTGAATCCACACTTTTGGTCTTTGGATCAGGCCGATTTTGTCTTATATTTACACTCGCTTTCGTGTCTCCAGGCTTTGCAATGGATGAAGTTGGAGGTGTTTTTATCCTAAAACAATATAATTGTTTTCTGTTGGGTGCCCAGTCACATTGGTATTGGAGGTAATGAAAAGGCAGACCTGGCTACCTCGGGCCAACCTGGGTATTCCATATACAGATCTTAAATGTCACTTTAACAAATAGTCATATCTAACGTCCATGATTTAACGACATGCATGGTGCCCTAGACTACTGTTCATAGTCCTACCTCCTGCTTCAACACCTGAGAATAATAGCACCCTGAGACTATTGATGGAACAACCACCCATAACTACTTGCACCCCTGGAACTCCGTTGGATCACTCCTTCAATTACTGATTGAGATTGTTACTAAAATTATTCCTGATATATGATTGCTTCATCTGAGATCATGTCAGAATGGGTATAGACTTGTGGCAGTGCACACTCATGCTGACTTAATAATGCTGCCCTACTGGGAGACCAGGTCGCTGGCATCATGATTCGATATTCCAGTCACATTATATCCTGACACAGTGCTAACCAGTCCTTGTCCTATCCTAGTAATGCCGAGTGCCCGACTTGGTAGCAAAAAGTATCAATTTTATGTCATTGGTTTGACTCAGCTGGGATTCAAACTCCCGACCTTCTGCACTGGACGCTTGCGCTCTACCGATTCAACCATTGCGATATAGCGATTGGTAGACAGGAAGTGTGAACACTTATTTGTCTCTCATTTTTGCTTGAGTGCAAGTAATAGCAACACAAGGAATAAATTAGTAGCATGTCGTGAATAAGTGGTCAAATTTCCCTGGATCATCAGCCCATGCTTTTTCTAATCTGTTCTTGAATGAATGTATTGAGTCGGTATCAATAACATTTTGTGGGAGACTATTCCATATATTTATGATCCTGTTTGAGAAACTGTGTTGCCTTAATTTTGAAACGGCTCTGGGTTTTACTAGTTTGAGAGTATGGCCCCGACTGCCTTCTCTTTTATTCAAGGTGAAAAATTGGGCCATCTCTGATATATATGATCTTATGTAATGATTGAACCAACTTTCATTTTATTGTCTCAATTATGTCATACATAGCTGTGCCAGGACGTAAAAGCCCCAAGAAATAAACCCTTGAAGTAGAAACCAAACACAGACCATAGAGTCATTAAACACAAACACCACAACACTGGATTTACTTTTCCTCCCCATTTTTATTCAACACAACACACAGCAAAATTGTGCGCCCACACAGCCGCACACCCTGGCAGTGAGCAGTATATGTTCGAACCAAGACCAAGAATTCCCAGATGGGTCTGCGTCAGTTCAGTTGCCTAGCGACCAGTAAACAAGCAATCGGGGATGAAAGATTCCCGCGAGTTTTTATTACATCCCATTGGCCAATACTATACTGCAACCATGCAGCACTATCAGCGTATTCCAATACCATACTGCACCCAGCAGCACTATCAGTAGTAGCCTCGGTATGCTCAGGCTTTCGCGGAAATTCGCTATCAGTGTACTTTTTTTTATATTATTAATTACTAGGATAACAATGTTGCCATTCAACTCTATTCTGGGTAAGGGTGAATCTTTTATCTAAGGACCCAGTATCTGAGTGGAGCAGTACTATAAAGCCGACATGAGTGCAGTGCCATATAAGTTGGTATCTACCCTGATATGACTTCTGTACAAAATCAACCACTCAATCAAGCAATGTCTCAGGATAACAATTCCAATTATCATAGCTCCATAATTATAAGATTAACATTTTCACAATACCACAACTTAACAATGAGATCCATAAAGATTAGTCTCATGGTCGTCCATTTGTAACAAGTAATTAATTAATGCCTTTCCCCGGATGGCATTATTCAGTAAAAGCGATCCCAGTTCCTTTCATTAAAAATGTAATTTCACAAATATAAATTCATTCCATGCCACTCAAGATAAATCCGCAAGAGGATTTCTGACATTAAAAAAAATGCCAACATTGAATAAATAAGTATGTGCTGCGTCTCTGAGAACCAACTCTATCAACACGGTGCATATATTATATGTACTTTCAAATTCGTATGTACACACTAGAAAACACCGAAGTGAGGTGGGGAGTTGAGACAGGTTTAATCGGTAAATTACAACCTCACACACTGAATGCACAAAGCCAACCATGTGATCATTGCGTGAACTATGTTTAGAACCAGTGTACAGGAATAATATTTATTGAAAGTTATGAACGCCCAAATATCTCATGAACGGACTCGCGTGGGAATCTCATTAGCGCGATCTCGTGAACGGTGCATGGCTAACCGCCCACCATGCTGCCATGCTGTTGAAAACAAGTGTAAAGTGAATTGTCTCAATTAAAACCAAAATCTAACAGGTTATGGACCCAGTAACACATCTCTACTGCAGCACAAGTTCAGGTAGGAACTCAGGATACTTCGGAGATATGACATTTTGCCTGTTACAGTGAAGAAAGTAGAATGCTGGTAGAAAAGAAATTGGAAGTAGGCCCTATCACTGACACTGTGTGTCACACTCACAGTCATTGAGTTAACAGTGTCACAGTCACTGAGTCTGAGTTAACAGTAGCCTACATGGACATGAATAATGACAGCCCTGTGACAATATATTTGGAAATTAACCAGTTTTGTGCATTCTCTTTGGGTTTCTGCCAAAGTGCACTGTGAACAATTCTAGGAGTTTCACCTGACATTTTTTAATTTGCGGTTAATTACAACATGGCAACTTCTTCAAGTAAGAGTGCTTTCAGTATTGTAGTTCCATTAAAAGGGTCAAACTATGCCACCTGGAAGGTCCAAGCTAAGATGGCTCTGAAGAAGGAAAGTCTATGGGGCATAGTTGAAGGAACAGAAACAGAACCAGCAGCTGAGCAAGCTCAGACACTAGATAAATATCGTCTGAGGAGAGATAGTGCTTGTGCAAGTATTATCCTGTCAGTTGACACGTCGATATTGTATCTTGGTGGAGAAGACACAGATGACCCTAAGGCTGTCTGGAAGAAACTGGAGGATCAATTCCAGAAGAAGACATGGGCCAACAAGTTGTCACTAAAACGGCGGTATATTCTATGTGTCTGACGAATAGTGAGCTGGTGGAGGGTCACATTAAGGCCATGACGGAAATTTTCAGTGAGTTGGCAGTGGTAGGAGATCCGGTTGAAGAGGATCGCGTCATTCATCTCTTGGCCAGTTTACCGAGCAGGTTTGATATGCTCGTAACAGCCATTGAATCATCTCCAGAGGTGCCGAGTTGGGATACGGCAGTCGAGCGCATACGGAATGTGGAGAATAGGATGAATGAGAAGTCCGGAGGTAACGTGGATGCCACTTTGATAACTGAAAATCGCAGGCCGGAACGCCTATGCTACCAATGCAACAAGCCAGGACATCTTAAGAAAAATTGTCCACAGCTCCAGGATCAGAGGTCGAGTGCAAAGTCAGGTGCAAAGTCGAGTGGGAAGTCAGGTGGACAATCTGGCAAGAAGTTTGATAAGCGAAGCAAGGCAAAGGCCTACCAAGCAAGTACAAATGACTCCAGTGATGACGAGTTTGTCTTAATTGCACAACATGCACTGTCATCGGTGGCAATCGGAGGTTGGATTGTGGATTCGGGAGCAACAGCGCACATGTGTAATGATAAGTCTTTGTTCAAGGAGCTGCACAGTGCACAGCATGGAACCGTTGAGTGTAACTCTTAGAGACGGTCATGGTCTGGAGTCAACGAGTGCTGGTGATGTCCAGTTATGCATAAAGCTATCTGACGGGAAGACTAGGAGGTGCTTGCTTTCCGATGTATTGTATGTGCCAGGACTGGCATACAATCTCTTCAGTGTGTCTACGGTGAGTGAAGCAGGGCTAACTGCAGTGTTTAGCAACACAGGATGTCGGATCGAGACAGATGGAGGCAGAGTCGTAGCAGCTGCGGGTCGTGCAGGTTCATTGTACTTCCTCAACTACGTGCCTCGTCAGGAAGTACATGCTACCAGTAGCAGTAGTAAGGAGTCCAAGGAAGATTTGTGGCATCAGCGGTATGGTCAGCTCAATCAGCAGTCACTGAAGAAGCTGGTGCAGGATAATCTTGTGGAGGGACTTACATATAATCCGTCACGGCAGTTGAGTTTCTGTGAGCCGTGTGCTGAGACGAAAAACCATCGGAAGAAGTTTGATAAGGATGGTGGACGGAGAAGTACTGAAATCCTAGGTCTGGTGCACACTGATGTTTGTGGCAAGATCACCAAGTCATTAGGAGGTGCACAGTATTTCCTCACATTTATTGATGATAAGACCAGGTACACGTGGGTATATTTCCTGAAGACCAAAGATGGTGTTTATAATGTTCCTCGAGTGGAAGTCAATGGTTGAAAAGTCAACTGGAAAACATCTAAAGATCCTGAGATCTGACAATGGTGGGGAATATACTTCAGGACAGTTTGAGACCTATCTCAAGAAGGAGGATATCCATCACGAATTGACTATACCGAAGACACCCGAGCAAAATGGCGTTGCAGAACGAATGAACATAACGATGGTTGAAATGACACGGGCAATGCTTGGGAACATGCCACGAAGGCTTTGGGATGAGGCAGCGTCCACAGCTGTCTACCTTAGGAACAGAAGTCCTACTGTGGCTGTACCAGGAATGACTCCATATGAAGCACTGAATAGAGAGAAGCCGAATGTCAGTACTCTGAAGACATTCGGGTATGTATGCTATGCACATATCCCGAAGGATGAGCGAAAGAAGATGGACTTGGAATCTTAGAGGAAGTATACATCAATCAGCCTGAGGGCTTTGTAGTGAAAGGCAAGGAAGATCTTGTATGCAAGCTCAACAGGAGCCTGTATGGACTGAAAGTCACCACGCTGCTGGAATGGAGTTTTAGACTCCTACCTGAAGAGTCATGGACTGCAACAGTCTAACGCTGATCCTTGTATATATAGCAGTGGAGGAAAGGAAAAAGTCATTGTGGCTGTTTACGTGGATGACATCCTCATCGCTACTGAAACAAGTGCTACGATGAAAAGGATGAAGAAGTTGTTGTCTGAGAGGTTCGAGATGAAGGACTTAGGACAGCTTCAATCTTTTCTCAGTGTCCAAGTTAAGATCATGAAAGATGCGTCTATTTGGATTGGACAGCCAGGTTACACTGAGAAAATCCTTGAGAAGTTCAAGATGGGAGACACCAAGCCAGTAAGCACACCAGTTGATGTAAGTACAAAATTACAGAAGGACAGCGATGGCCCGATAGTCGACCAGTTGGCCTATCAGTCAGTAGTTGCCAGTTTGCTCTACTTGTCCAACTGGACTCGTCCAGATATTACTTTTGCTGTCAGCAACATCGCAAAATATGTGCAAAGTCCAACCAAAGAACACTGGACAGCTGCCAAGCAAATCCTACGCTACTTAAGAGGAACAACCCATTTCGGAATTCAGTACAACAGGAATTCCAATGATAGCCTCATTGGCTACAGTGATGCAGATTGGGCTGGTGACATTAACGACAGAAAATCTACATCTGGGTATCTGTTTACCCTAGCAGGATCACCAGTGAGCTGGAGGAGCAAGAAGCAGATGTGTGTTGCTCTATCAACAGCAGAAGCGGAATACATCGCACTTGCTAGTGCAGCCCAGGAGACCGTGTGGCTGAGAGATCTACTACATGAACTGGATGACAACCCCAGTGAGGCAACCACAATGTATGATGACAGTCAAGCAGCAAATCCACAGTATCATGGGAGAGCCAAACACATCGACATAAAGTATCACTACATCAGAGAAGACGTTGAGAAAGGAACTGTAGATTTGAAATTTTGTCCAACAGAGAAGATGCTAGCTGATCTTCTAACCAAAGGCCTCCCAAAGGACAAACATAATAAATTGTGTGACATGCTTGGCATGACCAAACATGGCTAGTCAGGGACTCCACTGGTAAAGAGTGGTAAGATGAGGAGGTAAGAACTAGTGACACTGCCTCTTCTTAGATTAGCTATGAGTTTATTTTGTTGTCAAACATACCTAGTTTTTGGTACTTAAACGTATATATAATCTCAACGTTGTATGCTTAACTTTGCAAATGTTTATATGTTGACAAGATTTCATATCAGCTAAATTTTGTATTGAACATCAAGTAGTACTCCTAAGATATCAACAAAAACATTTTATCTATATAGCCGGAGAAGACCGTTCATGTGTTCACAAGAAAGACTTTTATGGCTAACCGCCCACCATGCTGCCATGCTGTTGAAAACAAGTGTAAAGTGAATTGTCTCAATTAAAACCAAAATCTAACAATATTAGCCCCCAAAAGAGCTGTGCCTCCCCCCCCACCCCCCGTCAATACTATACTGCAATAAAACTGCCAGAGACAATCCTATACCGGTATCATCATCAAACCCTGAATTGCAGGACTTTGGAAATCATCATCATTCATGGTGTTCTCTGTGGCGGAGTGGTTAGTGTCTGACTTTTTTCTAGGTCGGACTCCTAATGTGAAGGTCAGTGGTTCGATTCCCTGTGCCCCCACCTCTGCCAATTTGGATTTCCACCACTGTGTATAACTTACAGTGTCATCAAAGGCCAGTTGCTCTCATACCATGTCTATGTGGTGTGGGAGGTTAAAAATCCCTTGGGTCGGTAAAAGTGTAGGCTCGGGCTTTCTATCAACAAACTGTCTAATGGTGAAAACAAGTCTATTCAGACTTATCCATGATAGGCAGTAAAAACCAAACCCCTAACTACAGGACTTTGGAACTAGTATTCTCCATTTTCCACTGCCCTCAGAGACTTGCTGAACTCCAGGCCTGTCCATTCCCTGATGTTGCCTTCCCACCTCTTCCTTTGTCCTCCTTGTCTTCTTCCCCCTTTCACTGTGCCTCGCAAGATGGTTTTGGGCAAACCTGATGAACCGGAAATATGGCCATACCAATAGTGTCTGTCTCAAATGTATGTTGTGTACTAACACCTCAATGAGATTGTGAGCCAATGTTACAGTTACAATGCGGGCACATACTTGGTGCATGTAATGACCTTTAATGCCAACCAGACAGGGTGGCCGACTTGGTAAGAGCACTAGCTGGCTTTTCTGTGCGGGAGACCTGTGGGTTCAAACCATGACCGAGTCAAACCAATAACGTACACAATTTATACCTGTCACTGCCTAGCCTGGCGCTTGGCGTTAATAAGATAGGGCAACGATCGGTATCAGGATGATGTGACTGAGTGGAATATATCAGATCATGGTGCCAGTCGCCTGGTCTCACAGTGGGACAGCACTCTAAAGTCGCAATGAGTCCGCACTGTCACAAGTCAGTAACAGTACTGATATGACCTTAGAATTTACAAGGACGTAAAACAACCCTTAACGCCCTGCTATTGAGGATTTCCATGTGACGTCATAGATCACGTGGTTACTCGTCCAAACCTGTAGACAATGATCACTGTATCCCACCAATTCTTTATCCTCGCTTATGAACGAACATAAATAATGAAAACATGAATAGAATGTGACAGATTTACCCTGACAGTGTGAAGTTGGATTATCGATCTGCAAAATAAACGCCGATCCCAGCAACCAGTGATTCTTACTTTAGATCTAAATCTACACTCTATCTAAATCTAAATTCAGACAACTGCTACAACCATCTCATTTGCTATGCTTGTCATGAAGCAACAAAAAGCAAAAATAAATAATGAAAACGTGGAATAGATTAAGAGGAAAATATTCACCATGCCAGTGTGATAGGCTTCTTAACCTGCAAAATAAATACAATTACCATCTACCATCGTAACTATGAATCTAAATCTACACTTCTAGATTTAAACTGGATTAAGTTGCCACTGTATCTGAGCATAGTGGAGGCAGTGAACTTGGTTCATTAAACTTGGGGGTTCCGTGACGGACTGGGCCGGCCATTCCGCAGGCCAAGGCCTGGGCCGCGTTCAGGCTCCGTCTCGGAGGCGCCTCGGCGACGGGCCTGACGTCACGCTAGTCTGAACGGCAAAGACAGTTTATTGTCTCGAAAATGGCCACCTCCATAGGCGGCGGCCATTTGCAATCGAAATGCTGCGCTCTGATTGGATGAAACCACTGCATGCGGTGGCCATTTTCGAGGCGCTTTTTGTCTCTACTATGAAAAGGGAGACGTCGCCGAGACGCACTCTGAATGCAAATAGACCAAAAAGCATCGCCGAGACGCCTCCGAGACGGACCCTGAACGCGGCCCAGTTCTCAGCATCTACTATTGTCGTATCGAAGTAATCACAAACATTCTTTTTGCATCGGACTGTTAGATTAGTTCACCTAAAGTGTCCCAAAAATCGTTATAATCAGAGAAGCAGTAAATTAATGGGGAGTGGGGATTCGGGTGGAAATCTTGCCTTGCCTCTGCAAGTTGCCATGGCCAATAAATGTCCCGAGAACCCATTTCCATATTTGAAATGTTCACCTTGGTTTGGCAATTTCCAGAGAAAAAATGAGGTCACCAACCCCTTACTGACCAGAGAACACTTTGTCAAGATTTGGCAGCATTCCCACTTATTTTGAGCCGTTGGTGACAAAATAAAGAAAAGAAAACATGAAAATCACCATTTTTCAGGGAACAGATTGCTTTCAAAACTTGGGTACATAAAAACAAACCTTTCTAGAGTAAACATATATTCTAGTTAGAGTTTGTTATTAGGGTTACGCGATGATCCTAGTTTTAAAAAGTGGTGTCTGCCCTAGCTAGGGCAGCATCGTCATTTTGGTTGCCATATTGGATTTTTGGATTCGTAAAGACATTCCTTTTTCTATGGTGATTCGAAATATATACGGTTTTCTATACTTAATACGGTGTGGTGGTTTCAGCGGGTTCCCGTGCTCAGAGGTGTCCCTCGCTTCTGCGCATGCGTCAGAATCTAATAAGGATGGCCGTAATCGATTAACACTACCCGGGCGACTCGGGTCATCCCAGTCGTCAGAAATTCAAATAGAACACGGCGAGTGGAGTCGACAAATACACGTGCCATGTGCAAAAAAGAATAACTTAGATTAATTAAATGGAAATATAGGTAAACTGGGCCATCATAAAATACATTAAATCCTATTTTGCTGTATTTTTATCGGTAATAAAAAAAAAAAGAAAAAGATTGTCCACCCGAGCGCGGAGAAGCGTATTCGATTATTCGACCCGAGTTTGTAGGATGTGCGCATGCGCCAATAAGTGGCTCAGGTGACCCGAGTTGATGCGAAATCCGCGCATGCGCAGAAGCAGCGCAGAAGCGAGGGACACCTCTGAGCACGGGAACCCGCTGAAACCACCACAACGGGCCTATCTCAGCCTTTAAAATGGTTTGCATGGGGAAAAACAATCAAATAAGACCCCATTTTTGGTGCCATGCAGTTCCTATATCATTGTTAGCAGTGATTGTTATCCCCTTGACAGTCAGGATTTTGTGTTAGCAAATTTGTCATAACATTTGAACGAATGAAGATATTTACATGAAATAAAAATTGTTATGCAACTCAGACTTTGGTCTTTCTGTCTATGTAATAAAATTGCATGTAGGGTTAGTCTAAAATCTAACCCCGGAACCCCCTAATTAAACTTTAATAATACTCCCTAAACCTGTGATGAACATATCACACACAGTATGTGTCCAAAGATTCAGATTCAAGCCCAGGAATCCTGTTGATAAACGATCTCCGCCATTTCGGGGAATTCCGCCATTTTTGATAATCCCTGATTAACTTTAACAAAATGCAAAGGATATATATAGGACAGTAATTGGCCAGTCCAAGTCTCATTCTTATGCCCTTAGATGCTGTTGCTAGGACAAACAGAAAACCAAGGAGTGATTGCAGAGAGACAAAGGGATTTGTCAACATGGGCGATAATACAGTCACAACAAGAACAGTGGAACGCTCTCCAAGGAGAGTCTGCACTGATGGGTCAGTGAAGGGAGCTAGGATAGGGCTAGGAGAATAGTGAATGACTTCTGGGAATTTTTCACAATTCTCTGACAGTGCTGAGCCTAGGCTATGGGAGAAGATCCGTGTTTTCAAGGAAATCTCATGAGATTAGACAATAATGACTCGGATAAGGATAGATATTATTCAAGCAACATTCTCAGATTCTGTTTTTGAGTCTTCTCAACTATTTACAGATTCGTCGTCCGCTTTTATTTTGCCATATGCCACTTTGACCTCTGGTAAATAGATCACCTGGTTTTGTGGTACAGCTGGGTGTGGGTGGTGCGGGCGGCTGCCTACCTCAGACTTTGGTAGTACAGCCGCCATGCCTGCTAAGGGAGTGGGGTGCCGATGGGTGGAAGCCCCACTGGTCGCATTCATCCGAACTGAAGGCCTCAAACAGATGATCACGAGGAAGCGCTGAAAGAATAACAACCGACCACGGCCCGAGTGAATGTACATGTTGCATTTGATTTAACCGCAAACATGTAGTAAGGTAACTGTATGGCTCTTTGCCAAAGCGGCGATCTTCCAACCAAGCAACTAATTTTCCATTAAAATATAGTTCATACTTATGCAAAATACATTGTAACAACAAATCGGCAATTGAAATTTTTACCTAGAATCAGATATGTCCTTGTATGTATACGTATATGAAATCATAAAAGGAACTCGACTTTAAAGGGCCTGTAACACGTCCAAAACAAATTTACTTATTCACAGTTATTATCAAATTTGACGAGTCATAATTTGCATAGCTATATTGCAAGCGTTCTTTAGGGCCCAATCATAGTTTGAGGTATCTATGGTCAAACTGTGGCTGTTACTGGCACTCAGCCCTAAGTCCTCAGTGACATATGGCAGGACATATTACAGACTTGGAATGTAGCACACTAGCATAGCTGCCAACATTTGAAAATGGGAAAGAGTAATGATTTTCGCGTGAATCGTGGAATATGGCCCATATATATATTTCAATAGTTTTTAGTATATGAGTAATAATACTCAAACATCATAGGAATGGTCTGGAATGAGCGGGGACACATACACTACACCCCCTCCCCCGATGCCGACCAATCATAGACACACACTCAAGCACACACCTCCATTCCAAACAGCCAACCATACAATATAATAATAATAGAGGTATATAATAATAATTTAATAATACAATTGACGATTTATCGTAATATTTCAGATTACGGGCGTAATGAGAGACAGAAAATGATTGCTAATGATTCTGCAGAAATTGTAATGGTTGGCAGCCCTGCACTAGCCTTGAATGCATGAGTTGTGGGTTCGAATCCTGCTCGAGGTGCAATATTTCCCATTTTCATTACCCCCCCACGACAATGACAATATTTAGTGACAGCAGCAATGATGATGGCAAGTGGCAACAGCAATGATAATGGTGATGATGGTAATAAGCTGCGCTAACCCATAGTTTAGTTAAACCGGTTTAACTAAACTGATTTAGAACTGCGTTCATACATACAGAGTTTTGAAACTTGTCATGTTTACACACACAGTAGGTAAACAGGTTTAAGGAGGGAGTTTACATATTATGCCAAGAAAAAGCACAATTTCAATAAATATTCCATTGCCTCAGATCAAATTTTGTTAATTAGGAGCATGACTTAAAAATTGTGTTAAATTGAAAAGAGCAAGTGAGCGCCAGTTACTGTCAACATCAGCGAGCAAACGTTAATAATATATGTACTTTAACTACTTACGCCAGTTTAATGCATTCACATGTGCAACCTAAACTGTTTTAGGCCAAACCGATTTAGTGCCCCATTCAAACACACTTTAATTCTGACTAGTTAATCGGTTTAGTTAAGCCGGTTTAACGTGTATGTGTGAACCGGGATTTAGTAGCAACAGCAATGATAATGGTGATGATGAGCAGGTGATAATAATTGTGGTGGTGGTGATAGTGATAAGGATGCTGATGAGCTGACTGACCTGTCATGTGTTGTAGTGACGGGATTACCAAAGTGGTGTACTTCTTCAGGATGTGGCCCCACACGGTGTCGAGGGCCGGCCTTGCACTTTCGGACACCGCCTTTCCGGACACCGGCTTGTCAGCTGAGGGTAGGGTGTCGGTGTAGAAGGAGCCCCATGGAGAGTTGGAGATGAAACCGCAGGAAAGCTGCTGACAGGCATCCTGCGTGCGCAGAGATAAGGGGAGAGAGTCAGGGGTGTCTGTGCGTGCAGTGTTACTGTTAATGGAACTGTATGGACGGGTTGTCTGTGTGTGCAGTGTTAACGGAACTGTGTGGGTGGCTGTCTGCGTGTGTGCAGTTTTAATGGTACTGTGTGGGTGTGTGTGTGTAGTGTTAACGGAACTGTGTGTGCAGTTGTCTGTGTGTGCAGTGTTAACGAAACTGTGTGGGTGAGTGTGTGTGTGTGCAGTGTTAATGAAACTGTGTGGGCCGGTGTCTGTGTATGGAGTGATAACAGAACTGTGTGGGCGATTGTCTGTGTGTGCAGTGTTAACGGAACTGTGTCTGTGTGTCATGCCTGGCCCGCTTCGCAGGCGGCTGCATGGCGGGATCACCAGTCAGTTCCCTGTCCAGCTCATCCTGTGTTAATGGAACTTTGTGGATGGGTGTCCGTGTTTACAGTGATAACGGAACTGTATGGGTGGGTGTCTGTGTGTGCAGTGCTAACAGAACTGTGTGGGTGGGTGTTTGTGTAGAGTTAACGGAACTGTGTGTGCAGTGTTAACGGAATTGTGTGGATGGGTGTCTGTGTGTGCAGAGTTAACCGAACTGTGTGGGTGAGTGTGTGTGTGCAGTGTTAATGAAACTGTGTGGGCCGGTGTCTGTGTATGGAGTGATAACAGAACTGTGTGGGCGATTGTCTGTGTGTGCAGTGTTAACGGAACTGTGTCTGTGTGTCATGCCTGGCCCGCTTCGCAGGCGGCTGCATGGCGGGATCACCAGTCAGTTCCCTGTCCAGCTCATCCTGTGTTAATGGAACTTTGTGGATGGGTGTCCGTGTTTACAGTGATAACGGAACTGTATGGGTGGGTGTCTGTGTGTGCAGTGCTAACAGAACTGTGTGGGTGGGTGTTTGTGTAGAGTTAACGGAACTGTGTGTGCAGTGTTAACGGAACTGTGTGGGTGGGTGTCTGTGTGTGCAGTGTTAACCGAACTGTGTGGGTGAGTGTGTGTGTGCAGTGTTAATGGAACTGTGTGGGCCGGTGTCTGTGTATGTAATGATAACGGAACTGTGTGGGTGTTTGTCTGTGTGTGCAGTGTTAACGGAACTGTGTCTGTGTGTGCAGCGTTATTCAGCCATCCACCTCACCTCATGCCTGGCTCGCTTCGCAGGTGGCTGCGTGGCGGAGTCCCCAGTCAGCTCCCCGTCCAGCTCAGCCAGGATGGCCACGGTGTCCCACCCCGCGTGGTGCTGGGCCGGGTAGATGTCAGACCGGATACTGTCGCCAAAGTAGAGCACCTGCAGCAGTCAGAACAGGCTGTTTCTTTATTGGGGTTTTACGGCTCGGCCACATCAGGACACAAATATAATTGTTCAACTCTGCCAATTCTCTATTCTTGCTATGAAGCAAATAATGAAAACATGAATAAAATATGATTGTTTTGTTTGTTTGAGTTGTATGTCCTGACAACATTTAAAGTCATTTCAGGACGGGTACTGACTTGTGACAGGGCGATGGCCCCACTGGAAGCTAACCAGTCCTTGCCCTATCCTAGTAATGCCGAGCACCAGTCTAGATAGCGAAAAGTATTAATTTTGTAAGTCATTGTAATAGTAAAATAAAAACTAACCAACAAGTGCTATGCTGAGTTCTTGATAAGTAAAATACACAGTACAATTCATGATCTAAAGCTATCTATACTTGATAAAATGTCTAATATTTGGACAATATGTTGGTATAAAATGATGACTTTCCTAAGCTGCTTGAGACATTAAACTTGGCCCATGCATGGTACCTACTTCTGAGTGTGCACTCATAGCAACTTCATAGTGCTGCCCCACTGGAAGACCAGGCTGCTGGCATCATGACCTGATTTGTACTAACCATTCCTTGTCCTATCCTATTAATACCGAGCGTCAGGCTTGGTAGCGAAAAGTATCAATTTTGTATGTCATTGGTTTGACTCCACTGGGAACCGAACTCCCAACCTTCTACACGGGAAGCCTAAACGCTACTGATTCAGCTTTCTATGTTGGTTAAAGCTCGCCATCCAAGGTGGTGGTGTCAACAAAGATCACATGGTTTAATGACGTAGATGCAAAGCGACTATTGGCGAAGTAGACGGCTGTGTGAGGTAAAACAAGCTGCCTTGTGGGACGGTTTACCTTCGGGTTCTTCCGGCCAGTGCTTTGAGCCAGGAAACTGGTTAGTGTGGCCACATTGCCTTGGGAGTAAACCTGGCCTCGTTCCAACGTCTCCACTTTCCCTTTCTCACACATGCCCTCTGTGTACAGATAAAGACACACTTAGCAATACTCATAGCAACGCATACAGCGGCAGTTACAGCAGTACTCATAACAATGTTCTTAGCAGCACTCATAGCAATGCTCATACCAATATAGCAGTACTCCTAGTAATGCTTATACCAACACTTACAGCAGCACTCCTAGCAATGCTCATACCAATACTTATACAAACCCTTAACACTTCTAGCAATGCTTCTAGCAACTCATATAAAAAAATTATAGCAACACTCATAGCAATGTTTACAGTAACATTTATATATTAAAACACTCATAGCAATGCATATAACACTCAGAGCAACGATTATAGAAATGCTTATAGCAAGACTCATATCAGTTCCTTGTAGCAACACTTCCAGCAAATACGTTTCATATTTTTAATGGTCTGTGCCCCACAGCTCAACACAAATTAAGAAATACTCTTCAATTAACAGTCTTCTCATCTTTACCTCAGCTTCATGATGGTACATGTATTTAGTACATATATGAGCCTGCCTCAAAAGGTGATAACTTCTTTTTTTGTGTCCATTGTAAATATTGACACAAAACAGCACAGAAACGGTTACACTGAAAACACAAGGACATTTGCTTCAAATCAATATGTATTCTATTGGGATTATGAAACACCATGTAAAAAACAAATCAGTTTATCCTGAGCAAATGCATAAGCAAATAGCATGTTGATCGTTACAATAGATGAAGTTTTGTCCCATATTTCTTAGCACCTTTTGAGACAGTCTCACATACATATTTATGTAATAGGAAATATTAGGTTCCCCCAAAGCTATGACCCCACCCCTACGTGGCCCCCGCATTCAGTGGCCACAAACCACATGGCATCATTAATCTCAATCCTGATAGGTGGGTACGTCACCACTAAAGCGCAGGTCCTTCTCAAGTAGGCCATCACATTTGGGTTCTTCTTCAGTGCTGGTCCTAAGTGGTTGGTCCCTCACATTGTAACTGTTTTCTTCTAAATTAATGCCCCTTTTCATACCAAATAAACAAAATTCCTTTTATTATAACCCAAAGAAGCAATGACAGCAATCCAGTGGGGGCAAAAATCTTTGGTTTATTTTTATTGCAAAAATAGATTAATTTGTCATGCATATATGACAGCTAAAAATGGGAATGGTGAAGGTCTACTGCTTGTGTTGGAAACTACTTCATAACAGACCAAAATATTCAAAAATAGCTAGTTTATTTGCAAAGTTGTAACATGCACAAATGTCAGAAAGCTAATTTTAGGACTGTTGAGTGTCTCTGTGTAAAACAACAATGCTTGAAAGTGAGCATAGCGCATGTTTCATAAGGTGTCAGGTCATGAAACACGCATTCACCTTCTATTTTCACTATATCCAACCGTGCAAGCTAGGAAAATCCCTGCTGCTATAAATAGCATAGCATCATAGATGCCTAGTTATGAACACAAAAGTTATATTATTATTTCCTAAAATGAATTAAAAGTGCAATGAAAACTTTGTCACAGGTGAAACATGCATTACGGCGAAAATTTATTTCGCGATAGAAAATCCAACAATGGATCAAATTTCTTCTCACCACAATTTTCAAATATACCTCTACACACCTACCGATGATGTGGTGTCAAGGCATAAATAGGGAGTTGTGCTATGATGCTATTACTGTGGCGTGTCACATATCGATGAAGAAGAAACACGCATTCACTTGTTGTCATCTTCAATCTCTAAGTCATCACAATATGGTTTTTTTACATAACAAAACTTATAACACTCAAAACTCATTTGCATACATGTAATGTGTACAGATAATGTCCTGAACAAATACATTTTTTGCATGCTATTAGCAGTTTCTAACCTAAGTCATCATTGAGTGTCACATGAAACATGCATTATGTGTCACATGAAACATGTGTTACAATTCCAAGAACATCAAAAGTTAGGGAAGTGTTCCAAGATTACTTTGAAATATGTCCACAGCATCAGAAACTAATAAGCATAAATACTTTTTCATCCTCTGTGGTGTTTGTTTGATCACGAAGGAACAACTTTTCCCTTCCATGTCACGCATGTTTCAGTGTAACAATTTTGTATGTTCTCTGTTCTACTCTCAAGTGGACAAACATTCATAAAATTGCACTTAGTTACTCCAAGTGACTACTGTTCAAAACCCAACTCGGAAATAATAAGGGTCTTGTTCTAAATATTACATAATGAGGGTTTTAGTGTCAGACCGAAACACGCATAACGTTATCCACTTGGTCATGTTCGAAGCCACCCTGACTTGCAGTGGGGGTCCAAACTTTTTTTTTTAATTGTGTCTTAAAATTGGATGCATGTGGAAACAACAAGGCTAATTGGGATAGGCTGTACCATATTTCAGTTTTGACCTCAGATTTCCCCCTTTTTAGGACCAGCACTGAAGAAGAACCCATTTATATAGCAGGGTTCATACCCATTTTGACATATCAAATTCCAGGACTTTCCAGACCTTTCAGTGCAAAATTCACTCTAAATACAAATCAAATTCAAGGACTTTCCAGACCTTTCAGTGCAAAATTCACTCTAAATACAAAACATCACTGATTAAAGCTCAGGCATGTCAGGAAAATATATAAGGGCTGGGCCCGTATGCATGAACAACTTTTTACAGGCTCTGGTGTTAAGAGCCGCCACCGGGGTACCTAACACCGGTGTGCCAAAATGGGTCATGGAGTATGTACGGGGCCAAAGCGCAGTCAGGTTAGCTAACATATTAGTTATTTATAGATTTGGGGTCTCCCCCCCCCCCCCCCCCCTTAACTGGTACCAGCGTGTACCGGCCGGCTTGCCATCTTCACACACCGGGCACCAGCAAGCCTTGTTATTGTGATCCGATGCGGCGGCGGCATTAATATCGCTTTGATTTTTGGTTTAATTTGACCAAATTTCACTTTTTGAGTATGTTATTCTGTTAAATAAACACGATTTCAACCCCCAAGTGAATATTCATGATTCTAAATAGCAGAATTAGATCGTAGCAGTGAATAGATTTATGCATTTTGTTTTGTTTATATTTGACAATATCGCCGCCGCTGCGGCAGCGGCATTAATATCGCTTCAATTTTTGGTATAATTTGACCAAATTTCACTTTTTGAGTATGTTATTCTGTTAAATATGATTTCAACCCCCGAGTCAATATTCATGCTTCTAAATAACAGAATTAGATCGTAGCAGTGAATAGATTTGGGCCTAATCGGTACCTAACACTGCCCTTAAACCTGCTACAGAGTGGTGTTAGCCTACTCGATCTTAAACTCTGTGTGTTTGCATAACACCGCTCCTTGCATACTGACTTTTCGCCGCTAACCTAGAAATCCCCCGCTAACACCACATCATGCATATGGGCTAGGCTGGAATGCTGAATTATCAAGCTCCATGACTTTCCATGTTTTCAAGGACGTCTACGGACCATGTATAGGGAGTGTGCGAAGGGCCAGGGTGTTAAAGTAAACGTGGAATGCTGAATTATCAAGCTCCATGACTTTCCATATTTTCAAGGACGTGTACGGACCATGTATAGGGAGTGGGCGAAGGGCCAGGGTATTAAAGTAAACGTTTTGTATTTACCTAGTTTAAGGAATGCTCTGTTTGCGTGGAAGAAGCTGGGTTTGCGGGCTCGTGTAATGCCGATGTCAAAGTAGTCCATCCACTTATCCCTGGTAAAAAGGAAACACAATGAATACAAGCAGAGATAACACAATGTACACACAATTAGCCAAAGCGCAAACTGGTCAGGAAGCATGGTACTAAGTTTGTCGTGAGTAGGTTGAGTTTGCATGCATGCTTGTAGTGAAGTAGTGATTGTACAGCCACATGCTATGTATGATCATCTAGCCTTGCAAAGACCATCTCCCAAGATACGGAGACGGAGCAAAAGAAGAGGTAGAGCGACGAAGAGGTGGGCAGACAGACGATAAAGAGTGAGTAGGTGTGGAGTTAGCTGACAACAGGTAGCAGGGAACAGGGAAATGTTTGTTTGTTGGGGATTTATATCCTGGCAACATCTAAGGACATATCAAGATGGGTACCGACTTGTGACAGTGCACACTATTGTGACTTCACAGTGCTGTCCCACTGGGAGACCAGGCTGCCAGCACCACGACCTGATTTCCCACTCAGTCACATTATCCTGATACTGAACTAACTGGTCCTTGCCGTATCCTAGTAATGCCGATCGACAGGCTACGTAGCGACAAATATCAATTTTAAGTCATTGGTTTGACACGGCTGGGTTTCGAAATGCCAAGCTCTGCATGGGAAGTCTGCACTCTACCGATCCAGCCACCATGTCAGGTATGAACAGGGAAATGCAGAGAGTTCACTAAAATGTTATGGGAAAGTGAAGTGAAGAAGTGAAATTATGGTGCATCTGTGTTGCTGATTGTGCATGCAAGTTGAGAGTTGCTGAATGACTTTAAGCATATTAATGCATGCATAATATGGTAAGAACTAAAGTGCATGTGGGACAGGTGAGTGAGTTGTTAACAGCTTGTGCTTTTAAACTAGGTGAGACACTCTTTCAGTTCCAAGATATGACTGCTGCATGTCACATCCATCTTGCATGCTTGTGAATTATGGACCCTCATAGCAGAGCTCCAAAGAATACAAATTGTGGAAATGAGGTGCTACCGCAAGATACTACACACCTCATAAGACAAGGCAGACAAAGGAAGAGGTGGGAGGACAATATCAAAGAATAGATAGGCCTGGAGTTCTGCAAGTCCCAGAGGGCAGTGGAGAACATGCAAAACTGGAGAAAACTGGTTGCAAAATGTTGTGGTGGTTGTGGTGATGATGATGAGGAGGAGGAGGACGGGGAGGAGACCCTGTTAGTCCTGCTTCATACAAAGTGGTGGGTTGATTGATTGATTGGTGGTTGCTTTACGCCATGCCGGCAGCATAGACCATATTCACAGCGAGAAATGTTTGGTTTTTGTTCAAACCATCGCTTTTTACAATCAATTATGTGCCAATAGACACTCAACAAATTAAAAAGCTCACATTCATATATTTGTGGCCGAGGGAAACAAGTTCCCATAAAAATAAGACAAGTTTATTAATAATTGTTAGATTTTATTTAGCAAACTATATGAGGTGGTACAGACCAGCTGCCCTCAAAAAGGCTAAAATGTTTTCTTGTTTTACTTTAGTAAAAAGGTCATGCATACTGTCTGCAGTGTAAAATTGTTGGCGAAGAGCCAAAAAATCAACACAACTTAGTAAAAATGTATTTGAGTGTCAGCGGGGACTGACACCCAATACATCCCTTGAGCAGAAAAGCATGTGTAAGCCACAAGTGGCCAATACGGCAGCGGCTAAGGACCACTTGGTCCCGCCGACCTCCCGCATGAGTCTGTGGTGGTTTTCCCACAGATGGTTCAATTTCATTTGAATTTTATGTGGGTGGCTATTAGTGGTTTCAGATCAGAGTGAGGGATCAGACACGGTTCAAGATCACAGTTCAGGGCCTTCTTCGCAGCCCGATCAGCTCGTTCGTTTCCTTGTATGCCGGCATGACCAGGCACCCAGCACAGGTGGATGTCATACCCATCCATTGCAAGTTGGTTCATTTTATAATGACCGTTGCTAGAATAGGGTGATTCATTTTCAGTCCAGCAACAGCCAGGAGGCAGGAGAATGAATCACTGTATATAACATAGTTAGTGTGGTTGGATACCTCGATACACTCCAACACGAGGAGTGCTTGGGCTTCCGCAATGAAAATCGAGCTCTGATCAGGCAAGCGTACGCCAAATTTCTTTCGTCGGAGACTGCCGCAAAGTGGTGGGTGGTCCGGTACCTAAGACTAAGAGATTACCATGATTATGTAGTAGTCTGCACTGACCTCTTAGGCAATGAGCTGCAGACAGAGGTAGGCGAGGAGCCGACATGTATGCATGGGTAGGGGGACTGCATCAGAGAGCCTAGATAGATTAATGGTTAGAATGCTAGCTCTGGAATTGCAAGAAGCATGTGTCCAAATCCTGCTCTGTGCATAATATTTCCCATCTTCATCACTCCCAATGACAGTTGCTAATGGCGATCACGGTGTAGCAGGTCGTGACCAGCATTCTATAGTTAGTGCGGATGCTGTGCATAGATAGAGAAAGTATTATTTTTGTCTGATTCAGAGTGGAGAATACAGGGTGGAGGTAAAAAGGGACTTCTTCAGTGGCCCAAGCAGCCCTGAGCCAAAAGAAGGCCAAGGCAGCATGGCGAGCGATGATAAAGAACATAGCACTGGAGTCCCAGATTCCCAGATTCCCTGGGCCTAAATATCCTCGACCGCAACAACCGCATAGTGCCGCATGCCTAGGTGGCGCCTCAGCAGAGGCCTTGGAGGGTGTAAGAGTCTGGAGCTGGCACTCCAGCCATGGCATGTCATTGCGCGGGTGTTGCGGCTGAGAAAATTAAGGCCCAGGGAATCTGGGACTTGGATGCCGTGTTCTCCTACATCCCTCACCAGGGTCCCTCAGACACTCCTCAAGCCCTCGTTATTCTTTTTGTTAAGGGCTTCTCTGGCCATTGAATAAATCTTTTTTTACCTCTACCTCATGCTTCTGCCCTTTGTGTGAATCATGTGTAATGCGTAGCCAGCTGGATGAGTAGTGGTGAGAATGGCAGCAGCGCAGTGCCAGGTTCTGGTGGGAGGCGACAAGCAGCACTTTGGGCGAGCATGGTCCAAGGCAAGAGTCCGGGGGGAGGGAGAAAGAACAGCTGAGATGGTTCCTCCTATGAACCAAATGCAATGCTATGCATTACGCATCATCGTAGAATATTTTTCATGCAAAATTATATTGAAATCCACAACATAAACATATGAAAGGCAAGAACTCTTTTGAGTTTGTTTTATGAGGAGACTAAGGACTATTGGTGAAAATGTGCATCAAAAAAGAATTGTTAGCAAAGTTGATGATTTTTGTGTTTATATATACATCAAATTAAAATAATAAATGCTAAGATGGCCTTCATCGCCAATATGATGTTTCAAATCAGTGATTGTATTTTATTCAATTGTGAGATAGAACGCATGTCCTCTGGGCTGGTTATAAGGTATAGTCAGAACTTCAAATTCACTATTCGTCAAATAGGCTTCGTCAAACTTTCCCCGTGGAAGTGGAACTCTATTGCAGTGAACTGCTTCTTTACAGTCCTCTCTATAATTCATGATCCAATGAGTCTAAACCTGTTTCAGCTGTCTTTCATAGAGAAAGCCCATCTAACTGTGTAAGTATTCACTGACCCACATCACTTTAACAGCTCAGAGGGGTCATTAGGGCTGAATGAGACTAAAATTAGTAATAGTCACAACCCACCAACCTTGATTGAGCACTAAATAACTCCCCTAGACAATAAATTGGTTCAAAATTTACCACCACATAATCGTATCAGATAATAATCATTGTGAATAAAAAAATTATGTTGATAATGTTGCATCCGCCTTAAATTCCCACACCCAATAACAACGAGGCTTGCTGCTTAAGATAATAATGAAATGGGAAGAAGAAAAAAAACACCAAAAAAAACATAACTTGCCCTAGAAGGTAGTTGAGAGAAAAGGTGGCGAAATCGATGTGCGAAGACGACATGAAGAAGATCACCTTGCCGTCCTGGCGCAGCGACTTGAGCCAGGCCTTAGTGTCCTCTGATGGCTTGTTGATGTAGCGGACAGGGTCAGACACCAGGTGGGGGAAGAACCCGCCAGTGTTCGCTGCAGCCAGAAACAATGCCAGACGAGATGACCGAATGAGTTGAGTGCCCATTTCCAAGAAGCAGGTCATGGCATTGGAACCCTAGCCGAGTCAAACCAATGACTTAAAAATGTATAATTGTCGGTACCTAGCCTGGCGCTTTGTATTACGAGGATAGGGCAAGGAGATGTGGAATGAGGAAAGCCTATTTCCCACAGTTTAATTCCCTCCCCCACTTAATCAACGAACGTAAAAAAAACACCAAAAAGGAATAACAAAACTCCACTTTGACGTCAGTTTGTGCTCATTCAATCAGGTGACTTCTTACTTATTCACTCACAAGTGACTGAGTGGTTGGTCAATAGAAATATCCAGGGCGATTTTCACAGTGCAATCTCTAATTGACAGTTCTTGAACGACAAGAAATGGCTGAGTGAGAACTTGAACGAGTGAGCACGGGCTTTTCTTTTTGTGTGTGTATTTACCCTGTCCATAATGAGTAAGTCGCATCGCAGCTTGTTTTCATCGCTGAACATCAATACATGTGTAGTCTCAAGTTGGTAGTTAGTTGCCTTGTCATCTTAGCTGTTAGTAATTATGTTACTTTTTTTGGTGCCACATTTGCGATATTTTGGTACATACCTACCCCAGGCCCTAGTGTTGAGTGAGTGAATGAGCGAGCCATATAAAACTTAAGGTAATTTCCAGAGTTCAATCACTGATATTATCTGGATAGTAAGCAAACCAACCAGTTGTCATATCCTATTAATGCTGAGCACCAGGCTCGGTAGCGACAAGTACCAATTTGGTTGGTTAGTTATTGGGGGTTTTATGTCCTGGCAACATCTAAGGTCATATCAGGTCAGGTACCGACTTGTGACTGCGCACTCATGGCGACTTTATAGTGCTGCGTGACTGGGAAATCAGGCTGCCAGCACCATGACCCGGTATCCCACTCAGTCACATTATCCTGACACTGAGCTAACCAGTCCTTGCCATATCCTATTCATGCCGAGCGCCAGGCTAGGAAGGGACAAGTATCACTTTTATAAGTCATTGGTTTGTCTCGAGCGGGAACCAAACTCCCGAACTCCCGCACGCGAGGCCCGCGCTCTACCGATTCGATACACTGTCCAATTTGAGAAGTAATTGGTTTCACTCAGCCTTGATTCATACGACCTCCCGCACAGGAAGCCAGAGCTCTTCCAGATTCACCTACCCTATGCAGTAGATTTAACGTTGCATAGCCCAATGAAAGTATCAATTTGCTGAACAAAAACATTAACATAGACTTGATACTACATATCCGATTTAGATATCAGTCATTAAGCATTTATTGTGGCACAGAAAGAATACTAAATCAATTTAATAGAACTTGCCATGTTGAAGCCCGTGGAGCCTAGTATTTTGATGTGCATACCAAATTAATGTACCATGTTTTCACTTGAAATATCGCACAAACATAAAAGATAATACCATCTTTATCTCCATGCTTACTTACCAGCAAAAGTGGAAAACTCGTAAGAATCATGGTATGCCTCTCTGATGTGCTGAAAAAGTTGCTTATAGTTCTTCGGTGCAGTTATAGCCTGGGGTGAAAATCAAATGCATACATTGAGTAAATTGCTTACTGGTGAGACGATGAATAGGAAAGTAGCAGACTTTGGTTTAAATCTAGTTTAGTTGTAGTCCAAAAAAAACCCAAAAAACCCACATTTGAATGCCAGTATATTAATCAGGGTTGCCACAAACCAGAGATGTCAAAATTACCTGATTTTTCCCTGACAAATTTAATTTTGCCCTGTCAAATAAGATTAGAAAATCTTTTATTAAACGGCCTCCAACCACCCCTACAGCCTTCCTTTCCTCCCATTTATTTTGTTATTTTAGACCCGGACTTTAAAAATCCATACCTTAAACTGGTATAAACCTTTCTTGGCAACTCCTGTAGCAAAGGTGATTGTTCCAGGTCACAGCAAGCCCCTAAATGTTTGATGACAACCAAATATATACTAAAATAATTGCATAACTATGTGGTATATTTGTTATAAGAAGAGTGGAATCTGGTATATTTTCTTTTCTTCAATATACACAGATTTCAACAGTGTCAGAGTTGGCCAATTCTTCGCGCATAGATCTGGCAATTTCATTTTTCCCTGACAAATTCCAAAATTCATTGACCTTGAAAAAAACAACTTGTCCATGATTTTTCCCTGACGTTTGGCAACCCTGTTAATGAAAAACTGATCAAAATACCCTTGGTTCAGTTTTCCTACAGGTATTTATGTTGCTAGGCGACACCTGGTGGTAAATGTTTGAACTATAGGTGACAATAGTGTAGTGATGTGCACTCAGTTCCCCAGGTGAAATGTCAGATGCACAGGTAGGTTAGTTGCACCAACACAAGAGTTGTTTGTTTTACGTCCTAGCAACATCTAAGTTCATATTAGGACGGGTACCGACTTATGACAGTATGCACTCATGGTGACTTTACAGTGCTGCCCCACTGCGAGACGAGGCTGCCAGCACCGTGATATCACGCAGTCACATTATCCAGACATTGTGCTAACCAGTCCGTGTCCTATCCTATTAATGCCAAGTGCCAGGCTAGGTAGCGACAATTCTAAATTTTATAAGTCATTCGTTTGACTCGGCTGGGATTCGAACTCCCGACCTTCAGCACGGGAAGCCTGCGCTCTACCAATCGGCCACCCCGTCCGGTGACCACCACAACAGAGTCTAGTGGTTAGGACGGAATGGCATGTCCATGTCGTACAGCCTACATATACCATTAGCTTCCCATAGCTGTCAGATGCTTGACATTTTAACTTAAACTGCCATAGTTCTAAATTATCAAATCCATCTAGTTTCCTAAGCCAGACGTATTATTACTGGTTGGCCCTACTACATATTTGTGATTATGATAAATAAAGAGGTCTGTAGGGCCAACCAGTAATAATAATAATAATAACTAGCTTTAACCTGTGCACTACATGGGTTAAACCTAGGCTCCGCATCAATCCCACGACCAATATTGTGTTGAACTATCATTATATATATATTCATGGTCTCTTGACTGTATTCGGAAAACGTGTATATATCTATCTACCTTCTCTGCTATATATTGTGGACTCGTGCACGGTCCTGTTTCAATATAGTCCTGCCATCTGGTGGAATCTATCTGTACCATTATGCAGTAAACCATATAAGTGGTTCCATCTAATGGCAGAGTTACCAAGACTCGTGGTTATGTGACTCAAAATGGATGCCACTATGGTCAAAGTGACCAAAGTTAGTAAAGAAAAACCATCAAAATGAATGTGAAATGTGTATGGTGGGCACAAAAAAGCATGCTATTAACAACCCATACATGGCGATGCATTAGTGGAGTACGATGATGCGCATTGGCAGCAGCGATTAACAGGAGTAGTGATCAGAATGACCCTAAAACTTAACCACTGTTCGGTATTATATATATATATATAATAATAATAATAATAATAATAATAATAATAAAAACAATATACCAGGCACACATAATTTACCTTTTTGTCCACGAGTTCGACGAGTCTGGATAAAACGACAGTTCCAATCATGTCAAAGAAGTTGTCAAATATCATGTATTCGTCATCTGAAATGAAAAAAGCAGCATATTTACCCTCCACGATAACACCTGTTTCTCTGTCTGTCTCTTTCTGAAATAAATACTAATAGTATGCACTGATCTCTCAGGTAAGGTGCCACATAGACAGGTGGGCGTGGATAGGGTGATGCAACAGGGAGTCCACTAGCCCGGAATGCAAAGTGCGGGTTCAAATCCTACTCTGTGCGCAATATTTCCTATTTTCATCACTCCCCCCCCCCCTCACCACGACATAACACTCAACCTCATCTTTTTTTCTTTTTTTTTAACGACAGAAACATCAAGCCATCGGACTAATGTCACTATAAAATTTTAACAAGAAGCTAATACAATTTAAAAGACGTTCTGTAAGCATAGAAGCAGTATTAAAAAAAAAAGGAAATTGTGAATAAAAAACGGTTCATGAGTGTGACATGGTGGGTTAAAAATAAACTTTCTACAAATGACTCCTAAATGACACAGGTTAAATACATGGTCCCTCCACAATATATTTTGAGGAAAAAGGGATAGTTGATGCACTCACTTTTTTGCAGGACATCATGGAAGTAAGAGCTAGCAGGATATTATTGATTATTTCTTATGTACGGTCGTTTCAATGGACACCACACTCAAATTAAACACTTATAAATCTGTTAAAATATGATTATATTAGCAATGTGGTGTTCTCTATGGCAGAGTGGTTAGAGTGTCTGACTTTTTTCTAGGTCGGACACCTAATCTGAAGGTCGGTGGTTCGATTCCCCATGCCCCCCCACCTCTGCCAATTTGGATTTCCACCGCTGTGTATAACTTACAGCGTCATCAAAGGCCGGTTGCTCTCATACCATGTCTATGTGGTGTGGGAGGTTAAAAATCCCTTGGGTCGGTAAAAGTGTAGGCTCGGGCTTTCTATCGACAAACTGTCTAATGGTGAAAACAAGTCTATTAAGACTTATCCATGATGGGCAGTATAAATCTTCAAGAAAAATGTTAATTAAAAAAATGTATGTGTCCTGATATAACCGTAGATGTTGCTAGGACGTGAAACAACAACAAACAAACTATATGTGTGCACTTCTTCGTATTCCCCACTGACAATAATGTGGAAAAATAGTTCCCAGCAAATCGGTTTTGAAAGTTTCCCTTTAAAGTGGACACAAAGTGAAACGACCGTTACAGCAAGTTTAATGTCTCAATAATTTAATAGATATGAAGTGAGAAAGCATAATTTGTACCCATGGCAGTAAAAACTAATGTTACAAAGATATTAGTAGTGTATTTATCCCAAATTACAGCATTTGGAGGGATGTAATTGCATTGTGTTTAACAGACTGTTCAGCATGTCACAAATCGACCATGGTTTTTGCCCTTCATTTTTGCCTAATTTGTCAGTATACAAAGAAACATACCACAGAAGTAAATCATTTTGTTTACGCCATCTCTTTATCATACCAACATGAAGACACAAATGGAAATGAGTTGATTTCATGAAAAACAAGAATATTATGAGCCTATAAACTGAGTAACCCATCACGGACCACCTTTTCTGAGAACAACCCCGATACAAACCGCCAATGTTGTCAACGTGGTTAATGAGGTTGTCAGTCGGCTGCCAGTGTCGGCCTGGATAAGTACCCTCTATCGCTTCAGCGTTGAGAAACGAGGTGCCATGACTCACACTGAGGATGTCGGACAGGGACAAATAAAAGTTCAGTTAGGGCAAGCGAAATAAGTAACACGCCAGTACAGGGTTCGCACAGATAGTCACCAAACAAATTCACCAAGAACTTCTTTGGACCTTTTCGGTAGATGAAAGTGCATTTTACTGCTATTATTTATGTTCTTCCAATTTGAAAACTCTGGACCACAATGTAGTGGATTTGTTTGTTTGTTGTTTTACGTCCTAGAAACATCTATGGTCATATCAGGATGGGTACTGACTTGTGACAGTGTGCACTCATGGCAACTTTATAGTGCTGCCCCACTGGGAGACCATCCCCATGACTTGATAGCCCACTCAGTCACATTATCCTAACACTGAGCGAACCAGTCATTGCCCTATCTTAGTAATGCCGAACGCCAGGCTAGGAAGCGACAAGTATCAATTTCTAAGTCATTGGTTTGACTCGACCAAGGTTCGAACCCCCAAACTCATGGGTTTGGATCCCCCGATCTCCCAAAACAGGGGATGGACGCCTAATTCATTCAGCCACCCCGTCTGGTCAAAGTAGTGGATGAGCAAACTCTCGTTGGGTACCTCCTAAAAGGTCCCTCTGATTATTAAAGTTGCATAGTCCGATGAAAGCATCAAATTTTCTAAATCAAAACAATTATCTAGGTTTGATCTTACATATCCAACTTAGATACTGACACACTTATTAAGCATTTGTTGCTGCATAGCAGAGAACGCTGAGTCAATTTACTACAACCGGTTACTGTTGAAGCCTATGGTGTCAGGGTTTTGGCGTGCTTGCCAAAATTATATTTGCAAGTTTGCACTTCAAATATTTTATCTCAAAAGTTAGCCATTTCAAATAAAAGTTACTTCAACCTAAAGTAAGGTAGCTTATAGCCATCCACCTATTATATTTATCTCAAAAAGTGACAGAAATTCAAATCCATCGCAATATGCTACTTTTAAATTAAAAATTCTGAGTGAGTGAAGACAGATAGGGGGCAAGCCATGTTAGCCATATTAAGCGCAAGTGAGCTGGTGCCCAGGCAGCTCCAACAACCGTAATTGGTAGGTAGATATTACATAGCCATAGCAAACTTCCAAAAGAAACAATGCAGACATGTAGTTTGTAAGTCTTTGCTAAGTTTGAAATCTTTTGACAAAAAGGATGATGTTCTTGAATAAACAGGCATTGCTATCGAAAATTACAAAGATGAATGTCTCCTAAAATAGGAACAAATTGAACGAAGGCTGATTCATGTAATCGCAAATTTATGTAACTTTGATATCACTTGTCCTAATCATATGTATATATATATACACGTAAAATACTTACATATATTTATACATATCTGATTCTATGTAAAAAATATCAATCACATATTTGTTGCAACATTGCATCTTGTATAAGTATGAACTTCAATTAAATATAACATTGGTATATTGGCTGAAAGATCACCCCTTGCGGAAGCCATACAGTTGCACCATACTACATGTTTTTGGTTACATAAAACTCGACTCAATTCATGTAGGACAAGACATAAACTATATTATCGAGCTGTCAACAGTAATATACAGACATCTCCAGCACATTTAGCGTGGAGAGTACCCCGATGAAGAAATAACCCTGCTGTATAATACAGCTATTGGAGTAAATAATATTTGCATAATGCGCTATACCCGACATAACCCAGGCCCTCGCTTGAGATCAAGGAATTATTTACTGGTTGCCATGCAACTAGTCTGGAGTGAGACACGTCATGGGATTCTCAGTATACCAAAGAGCCAGTGCCCGACTACTGTGTTAGATTCTGGGCATGTTGGACGGGTTAGCACAACTGCCCCCCCCCCCTCCCAGCCCCTTCTTTTTGTTTTTTTGTGATTGAATAAAGAGGGTTAGACGAGAGTTAAGGGCCATTCAAATATTACGCAAAACTATTTCTTTAGATTTGATTTTTATCATTTGTAAATGCTTGATTGTTTAGTTTTTGTTGATTGTTTTTGGAGCAATCAACTGGAGGTGTGGGTGGGTAAAATTGGAGCTGGGAAATGGTCAGTGTGAGAGTTTGAAGACGACTGAGCTTGGGTTGGTGCCAGGAGGCGCCAGGGTAGTGTTATGCCGTGATTGGCTGGCAGGGCGAGTCCCCTGGAGGGGATGGTGATTGGTTGATGTGGGGGGAGGGGGCTTCGGCCTCGAGCGCGCCGTGTCCAGCAATGACACCGAATGAGCGAAATCGCTCATTCAAGACAAAGAGCCACTTAGTATCCTATTTGTATCAGCTTCCAACTTCTCACCCATGGTCTTTATTTTATAGTTTACAACTTTTCAATCTGCACTCATTCCGACAATTTATTTAGGCAAAATTGACGAACTTTTCAGGGCTCTTGTTAGATTCGTCTAGACCATTTCATAGCATTTTCTAAATTAAAGGTTTTAAGTCGAACATCTTCAACTTCCAAACCTTTTCAAGATTATGCGAACCCACAAGAATTATTATTATTACATTGCATGGTTCCACACATTACTGGACTTCATAAAAACGATTAATTAATGCAGCTCCATAACAGGACACTACTTGCATTAATACATCGCACAACAGGACAATACCTGCATTAATGAATTCCCACACCATGTGATTCATATTCACCGAATGCATAATACTTTAATTGAACTGGAATTGTATACAGTTACTATTACAACTATTAGTTTATTTATAGTATGTATAATACTTTTATTATAGAACAGGATTTGCATGTCGTTATTATTGCAACTGATAGTTTCATTTACGCACCAACAAATTGTACTGAATGGCCGGAAGACCAGTGCTCTGGTGCTGATAGAAGGCATTATTCACTGAATAAACTACATTTTAGTCAAAGAAAAATTTTAAAAGAAAACTACCAGGACACCACCTGCATTAATTAATCTCCACAACGGGACACAACCTTCATTAATGAATCTCCACACCAGGTCACCACCTGTATTAATGCTTCTTCATAACATTAACAGGACACCACCTGCATTACTGCATCTCTACAATAGGAAACCACCTGCATTAATGAATCTCCACAACAGGACACCACCTGCATTAATGAATCTCCACAACAAGCCACTACCAGCATTAATGCATCTCCGCAACAGGACACCACCTGCATTAATGCATCTTCATAATAGGAAACCACCCGCATTAATGCATTTCCAAACTAGGACGCCACCTTCATTAATGAATCTTTATAACAGGACACAACCTGCATTAATGAATCTCCACAACAGACCTGCATTAATGCATCTTCACAATGGGACACCACCTACATCAATAAATTTAAATAAAGAACATACTTACCGAAGGATGGTTCCATTATCAGCAATCTTCAAGAAATTTCCTTTATGAACATCATAAATCAAGCCACGTGCACTGCAATAGATAGGCAAGGGTAGAAATGCGAGTCCTGTTGGGGATCTATATATATATTCTGTTATTTGTACTAACAGCTCCCATGACAGAATTAATCCAAAATAAAAACATAACATTTACCATTTATATTTTAAGGTCAGGGGGAGCATGGTGGGATTGTCTATGGAGATTAAACTTTGAATTGATTATCTGCCAATATTTATTTACATACCGAAAAAATATTAATCGAAATTAAATAGTTACTAGATATATTTTTTCAACAAAAATTCGAAGTAATTTATAGCTATGTAGATCTAAGATGGATTGCCTTACCAAAACTGCTTGTACTTGTGAAATGGTTCGAGCAGCTCTTTTGGATACCTTTTCTTCTCAACCAGAAATCGGGTGAATGAAGTGTGAAGTAGCTATAAATACAAAATGAAATGCCATTCTATCATATTTATTTACAATAATATAAAAAATACCAATGGAATCACCTTAACACTCCATATTTCAACACTAAAGCCAGTTATCTGTACTTAATGATTTACCTCATGTGTTACTGTAATAATGCTGCCTTACTACTTAACTGGACAACTTTCCCCAGATTTCAAATTGCATAATCCAATCGTCTTGAGCGTTTAGCATATTTTAAATTAAATATATTTAGTTAAACATAATAACCTATTTTATTTTACTTTGACTTTGAGGTAACTTTTATATTAAAGGCTCAGAGGCATTTGAAGTAACAATGAGAACGTATTTTTTAATATTACGATTGGAGCATGCTCCCCATATTGGTTCTGTGAGCCACCACTTACCGGAACCAGCACCCCCACCAGTTCTGACCATTTCCTCAATAAGTTCAGTGTGCAAATCGAAATGATGGATATATATGCTTTGTCGACACATTTTCGAGCATAGCAATAAATTTTAAATGAGTGCATCAGGATATGTAGACTCAAATCTAGGTAAGTGTTTTGGTTTAGAGTGTTGTTTGTTTCTTGGTTTACGTCCTAGCAACATCTAAGGTCATATCAGGATGGGTACCGACTTGGGAGTGTGCACTCATGGAGACTTTATAATGCTGCCCCACTGGGAGACTAGTCTTCCAGCACCATGACCTGATATCACATTCAGTCACATTATCCTGACACTGAGCCAACCAGTCCTTGCCCTATCCTAATAATGCCGAGTGCCTGGCTATGAAGCGACAAGTATAAATTTTTAAGTCATTGTGTAAAATATTCCGATATAAGGCAGTGGGTGGGGTGCTACTGTGTAATGTGTTATTTGTATGCCTAGCCAGTGGATTCGAAGTTAGATAGGTATATAGTATAGTTATACGAATCTTACCTGGGTACAGATGATGGATAACTCTTGTTTTCCCGAGGTACAAGCCTCGGGTAATCGTGGACTAGGGAGAAGGAAGCAACATCCGGGTTCAGCAATCTTCACCTAATTATTCAGGATAAAAATGAGCTTAAAATGATGGAAATCTGATGTTTTCGTTTTGGCACAAGCGAACGTGATAATCGTGGCAGGGTGTGGCGGGTGGGCCCTAGTCCACGATTACCCGAGGCTTGTACCTCGGGAAAACAAGAGTTATCCATCATCTGTACCCAGGTAAGATTCGTATAACTATACTATTTTACCTCGGTACAACGCCTCGGCTACTCGAGGCCGAGGGAGACCTTCACGTAGCCTCATTTTTATCCCCAATTATCTGATGAACATGTATTTGTATCAGTAGTAAAACAAAAGTTTGTACATCTCACCGGTTCTTGTTAGTTGGTGAGTAGGCGGGTTGCCACCCCGCTTGGTTTCTCTAGTCGTTTGTTGTAATGTTTAGCAAACGACTTGGCCGTCTTCCAGCCGGCGTGTGTTAGGATTCTTCGAACCGAGATTCCTAATTTTCTCGCTTTGGACACCATAGCACCCCTTGTGGAATGCGAAGCATAACGTTCCGTGTCAATGCCAGCCAACTTGAGTATAATAATAGTCCATCTGGCTAGTGTGTCACGTGAGATGGCTTTATGTGGCTTGATAAAGCTCACTAAGAGTTGTTTGGAATTCCGTATTCCCTTTGTCTTGGATATGTATGTTCTAATGGCTGAAACTACACATAGTTTCTTATCCTGTGGAAAGCTATCTAAATGAATAGAGGAGAGTGGATCTCCTGTCCTGTTAGACTTTAACAGAATGTTTAAGTCAAACGTGGCCTCTTTTTTGTCAATGTCGAGGCCTTGCAAAGAGAGGGCTACAATTGTTTGTCCTCTATGTCCTGTAACTAGTAATAATAGTACTGCTAATTTATAGCCTAACCGTTGGACCGTGAGCAATTTATTCTCCGGCCAGGATTGGAAAAGTTTAAACACCGTAGAAACATCCCAAAACCGACTATATTTCGGCTTTGGGGGGTTTCTTTCATAGATTCCTCTCATGATCCAATGAATTACTTCATGTTTGCCAATGGTTTGTCCTTCGATTCTTGGCACAATTATGGAGAGTGCGCAGCGCGCCGCATTTATAGCCCCATAACCAAGTCCATCATCTTCCAACATGCGGAGGAAGCGGCCTACTTGAGCGATCGTGGGGGCCATCGGTTTAACTTTATGTATTAAACAATGTACTCCCCATTTCCTAAGGTAAGTAGTATACATTTTTACAGTTCCTGGTCTCCAGGCATCCGAAATTAACCTTTCTTGGGTGATTTTATCTAGTCCGTATTTTTGTAAATACGCCCTTAGAAAAGGAATGCCAGTAGGGGGGTTGTTGACACGTCCCCTTGTGTCGTCACTTTTCCTTGATGTTGTAGGTTTACCTGCCCTCTTGGGAATTTTAAAACCTTCTTGGCTTCCCATTCGACTATGGCTCGCCACGGCTGAGTGTTCCAGTCTGGTACTATCAATACCGCATGGGTTTTGTCTAGCCTGATCTTTCTGGCTACTCTGCTGACCAGGCTGAATGGGGGAAAAATATAATAAAATGCGTTATTCCAAGTGAGGGAAAAAGCATCCACTCGCCAAGCAAGTGGTTCTGGGTGCCAGGATACATATTTATCAAGTTTTTTGTTTTTACGTGAGGCAAAAAGGTCTATGTCTGGCAAGCCCCATTCCTGACAAATGGTTAGAAATATGTCGGGGCTGAGAGACCATTCTAAATGGTCATGGAAATGGCGGCTTTTATTGTCGGCCAGTGTATTTAGTTTACCTGGGATGTGAGCTACTGTAATCCAAACATGTTGTTTTTCTGCCCAATCCCAAATGAGTTTTGCTATATCGTTGCAAGCTGAGGACTTTGTCCCACCCATATTACGGATGTAGGCCATTGCGGTAGTATTATCAGTTAAAACTTGGATGGTAAGTTTATCTATTTTTACTAAGCTCGTAAGTCCTAGATAGATGGCTCTCAATTCTAGGACGTTTATGTGGTCATCTATTTCATTATCTAACCAGCGGCCCCCAGTAGCTTCATTTCCTCTGTGGGCACCCCACCCCTCTAGTGACGCATCAGTAGTAACTGTTGTGTTGGGCTCATCCATGCGGATGGGATTATGGGAATTAATTAAATGTTTCATCCACCATTGGATGTTATCATGTCCTGCTTTGGAAATGGTCATTTGGCATTCGAAATTTCCCTTAGCTTTGGTTAGGGCGATATTTTTATCTATTTCGAGGGATTTAATATGTGCTTTCCCGTATAATACGGCTGGTGCATAAGCCACCATTAGACCATGAGCACAGCCACTTGCCTTATTTTTGGTCGTTTTATGTTTAAAAGGTCTGAGGCTGTAGCACTAAATTTTTCAATTTTGTCTGATGTTAGGGAGATTGTCATTTCTCTTGTATTAATAAAGAAACCTAAGAATTTTAATAGGGATGTTGGTTGTAGAACCGATTTGGTGTCGTGAATGAAAAACCCTAAGTGGGTTAAGGTATCACATAAGTCCTTTATGGCTAAAAGGCAATCTTCCCTTGTGCGTGCTACAATAAATGAGTCATCAATATATGGAAACATGACATGGCCTTTCTTGGCCATTTCAGCAAATACGGGTTTAAGTAACTTTGTAAATAAACGTGGAGCACAGGCTAGGCCATTTGGCAAGCATGTAAATTGGTACAATTGGCCTTGCCACATAAATCTAAGAAATTTTCTATGCGACTCATAGATCGGTATAGTATAGTAAGCGTCTTTGAGGTCTACGCTTGCGAGCCACGAGCCCTGCATTACTAGGTCACGGGCTGTTTCTAACGAAAACATTTTGAAGTGCTTATATTCGACTAATTTATTTAGAATAGTTAAGTCAAGGATCATTCTAATGTCGCCATTAGGTTTGGGCCGTGAGAAGATATTTGAGATATATTCTCCTTCCGTATGTTGAACGGTAGTAATGATACCTTTGGATTGAAATTTATTTACTTCTATGTCTAATGCCAATTGCTCATGTTGAGTTAAGCGGTATGGGAAAGGGACTTTATGTTGTAAAGGGGTTTCTATGAAAGGAATGAAAACCCCTCTAACAATATCGAGAACTGACTGATCATGAGTCAGTTGTTCCCAGTCCATAATGTGATTAGATACATTGCCTGCACAAAAGGGGCTTACACTGGGTTGCTTTTGAGGCTCTATTTGTTGGCCGGTTTGGGGAACTGCTTCTGGGGAGGATTGTCTCTCCTGAAGGGGCGGTTGCCGTCGTTCCAGCCGTACTGGTTCCTCTGGCCGCGTCCCCTCGATTGGTAGCCGTAGTTCCGGCTGCCGAAGCGGTTGGTCGATTGGCCGGTCCGCCGCCCTCGAAAATCCGATCTGGATTTCTTGAACTTAGCCACATTGGAATCCTTCTTGCCGTCTAGGTGTTTGGATTGTTTCGTCCTGTGTTTCTACCTGTTTGAACAGGTACTGTAGCTGTCCTCCAAACATTTTGGAATGGTCCAGCGGTTTGCCTTTGATGGGTTTAGGCGCCAGGAAAAGAGTGTATTCTTTTCCGTCGTTGTCGACGACCTTCTTGGAGCGGGCAACCTGCTTGCCAGCATCGGTAGTAACCGACTTGAAGACATTTTCGAAACGCCTGTACGACAAGAAGTTACTCGTGGCTGTTAACGACGCGATCGCCGCGTTCATGTCTTTAGTGACCGTAGTGAACTTGTTTCCGGTCATCATCCTGTTGGCTACCGGCATGATTGCCGCGAGTGCCACCAGTACACCTTTATGAACGGTATGGAGACAGGTTTCAAACTTTTTCCTGTCTTCGCTCATGGTCACATCGTCGTCCATCTCTTTGATGGTTGCCTCGGGGATCCCTTTGATGCCCGTGTATTCTTCCGCGAGCTTTGTTAGAGTCTCCGCGGGCTTGAAGGTGTCAAAATGTCCTTTGACATTCTTCCTCAAAAGCGTGCAGGTGTTGATGCGCCGCTTTCTGACCGTCCTGATCTTCTTTGCGACCTTAACGGTGATGTTCGCAAAGGTACCGGGATGTGGGTCATCCGATTCGGACTGCGTGGTAGTCGAATGATCGGAGGAGTCAGAGGAAGAAGACTTTGACTTCTTCTTCTTTGATTTGGACTTTTTCTTTGTCCTTCTGACCTTCTGGACCTTGTTCCTGGCCTTATAGTACTCATCTCCGCCAGACGAGTACTTTTTGGGGTGTTTTCGTTTGCGCCCCAAGGCCACCTCCGAGTCGGTAGTTGGTTGGTCCGACAGATCCTCCCATTCCGATGGTTCTGATGGGGAGGCATCTGCCTTTATTGACGTTTTGGGCGTAGGGAGCAGCTGTTGCAGTTGCTCCCGTATGAGCTTGACCATCTGCTCATTCGCCACCAGCTGCGAGGGTCCCGGTTCAGGGGAGCGATCACGTGACGCGGCGGACTGGCGTCCCGAGGCCGCGTCCCCTTCACTGAGGGTATGTGGTGCACCCTTGTCACCCCGCTTCGCGGCCATCCTGAGGGTTCTGAAAACAACCAAAAGGCGTTTTTAAAACCACAACTCAAGGAAAACTGAACCAGTGGAACAGTGCTATGAGGCCGGAGGGTCATTCAGGGGTAATAAAACTGTATTTACACCAGTTTTAACCCAGGCGTGTGTAAGCTAAAGTATCGGAGGTATGACGGTCGCAAGCGAGCCGAACCAACGCGGGGCGGGACCAGTGTAGATCCCGCCCACACTCTCTGTACCATAGACTTCTCCCACCTGTGGCTACGACACCAACAAGTTGGAGAAAATATTATGATACTCGGAGGTACGCCTCAGAAAAAACTATCATAGCGACGAAATGGCTCCAGCCAACATGTCTCTCCGTTGGGCAACGGGCGGCAATTTCTACCTAAGCGACGAAATGACCCATGTCAACATGTCTCTCCGTTCGGCAACGGGCGGCAAAAACAAAATGGATGCCTCAATCTACGGCACCGGCTAAACAACACGCTTGAGAATATTACTTATTATCAAATAAGATACAGACAACAAGTCTATAAGCGTGTGCTATGTGTATTCATAAACAATCTTGCCAGTTTATGTTCCGGTACTTACAGTAGAAAGAGTAGTAATCCGTGTGAAAAACTGCTGAGCTGCTCGTAACGTTCCTCCAGTTATGAGCGGAATATGCTAATTGCTGAACCCGGATGTTGCTTCCTTCTCCCTCGGCCTCGAGTAGCCGAGGCGTTGTACCGAGGTAAAATATATATATGTGTGTATATATGTATAGGTTGGGTTATATACTGAGTTCATGTGGATGACATAGTGAGTACGAGCAGGTTGAATGCAGTGGCACTCAGGACCAGGACCTTCTGCGTGTGCAGAGGTCAACCCAATCCAATAGGGGTCGATGCAATCAGGCTGTGAGGTGCAGCCAGGACAGTGTTGGTGGTGGCCAGGCAGCCACTGGTGGTGGGCAGACTACTGGTTGCCACGGGGACTAGGAATGCTGTTCTCCTATTTGGTGACAGGGGTGGTGTGATATCCTACCAGGGAACCTATGTACTATAAAAATAAAGATAGAAGGCTTGCCTTCCCTTACTCTCATCACTCTTTCTTTCTTCTTGTCTGTATTGTATTTCCCTACAGCCTACTTGCACAGCCACAGATCCGGGTACCAACTCTACAATTGGTTTGACTCGACCAGAGTTCGAACCTACAAACCCATGGCTTCGGATCCCTTGATCTCCCAAAACAGGAGACCGACACTCAACTCATTCGACCATCCCGTCTGGTCTTTTGGTTTAAGAAATATCCTACTTTCATTAGATTATGTAGCTCTATGATTAGCATTTCCATGGGTACATAAACGAATGAATCGGTATTAATTGCTACAATGTTTTACATAGGGTCATAGCATTAAACTCTTGGTGTGGGTGACACATACTCATGTTATAATCATCTTCATGAATCATTGTATGATACTGTGCTTCAGAGAATAGAGGGAGTGCACATGACATCATTACTTAGCAATCAGCGGTCAGCCATCTTGGATTATGAGCACCCTCCCTAGCGATGGTGTGAATGCATGGAGATGCATTAAAACAGAGTTTTATTGTGTTATGGGAGGTTCTGCGCAGTTTACATCCAATGTGTTTACCTACAGCACTTTAGCAACAACTTCTCAGGCCAAACTGCTCAAAACAGTGACAAATAAACCAACAAATCAGTAAATAATCACAGTGTAGGCAGTTGCAAGCCTTCTGTGTGTTATCCAATATGGCCACCGAAAGTTGCCTCATGACGTCATTACACTCCCTCTATAGTACCTGGGATAAATAACAAATGAGACCCATTCTTGTAGTAATGTAGCCTGTAGAGTGTAGGCAAGAACATTAATTTTTGGAATGGGCCTCAGACTCCGGCTCATTTGAAATACCTCTACCAATGCGTACCAACCCACGAGATTGATTTCATGCCTCTTGATTATAGGTTGAATTTACTGGATAGGAATGCATAACATTACATGGTTTCTACTTCCAAGTTCCAGTCTACACTAACATAGCACAGTTCTAGACTAAATTTGGCCGGTTGCAGTTGCGTTGGGGGAGGCCGGAGGGGGAAGGGGCCGAACCAGCATCATCTTTACCTCAAATAGATTGGGGATATTATATGTGGCCAATGTGTGGTCAATGTCGAATCCATAAGCATCATACTCGGCCAGAGAGATTGAACATTTTCTTGGTGTTGACATGATAGTGTGATCAGTGTCAGCTGTATCCTGAGTGGTATTTGCTGGTCCTTGAATTTTGGCTGAGAAGGTCCCAGCCTCAAGTTGTGAAAGTGAAGATTGGAAAGTGGTAAGCCCTCGAACAAACCGACAATCCGTTGAAAAATCTTGAGTGTTATGTATTGTTAAAGCCGCTGTGCAATCTCGGAAAGTATTCCGCTTAAGCCATGCGAGTGAAGATAATCTGTGGCGGTGAGATGCTTGTTTAATTTTTAACCGAACATGTAGTAAACGAAACCCCAATTTTGTCTGGGAGCCGGTGTTCATATCGCCGGAAACCAGCTGAGTCTAGACACTGCAGCTTGTTTTCGGTATGGAGTCCCCGATCAAAAGAATTGAGTAGTGTGCCTGCAAGCTGGGCAGCGTTGAGGATCCGTCTACGAGACGTCTTCGCGATGCTTTTTGGCTTATTTCCGTGCCCTTCTCCCCTTTTCAGACAGGAGTCAAAAAGCGCCTCGAAAATGGCCGCTGTATTAAGTGGTTTCAGCCAATCAGAGCGCTTCTTTCCAATGCAAATGGCTGCCGCCTATGGGGGCGGCCATTTTCGATGTGACCCTTTTTTTTGCCACCAATCAAAACAATGTCATTAGCAAAATGAACATTTCAGTGCACAAAGAAAATAATTTATTATGCAATATATATGACTTGGGTATGTTGCAAATATGTCAATTATTCTGGATTCTGATTTCATTCAGAAAATATTGGGAAAGTGATATTTTTAATGGGATGATCTGAGTCCAAATTTGATAATTTGATGTCTTCTTGAAAAAAAAACACTCCACTTCACATACAGTGTCATCTTGTATTACAAATCCTATATATTTTTTAAACAATGGAATAGACACTGTAGCATGTTGAGATCTTATTGTCTAAATGACATTGAATGTTGTTGTTTTGGGGAGTTTTCAGTCGCATTGGGGCCCTGATGGCTGCAAATCTGCAGAACTGAATGGGCACCGCTGAAAGCAGTCCCATGATGTCGGGAGTTGGCTTCTGATGGGGAGTGATCAGAGGAATTGGGGGGAGCGGGGGGGGGGGAAGGAAAAAGGCAGCCTAAGAGCCCAACCACAGTCCTCTGAGAGGGCCGGGGGAGGCTGGGTGGTTGGTGTAGTTTTATGCCCCAGTAAGACCCTAGGCCATACCAGGACGTGCACCGACTTGTGACAGCGCCCACTCATGGCGACTTTATAGTGCTGCCCCACTGGGAAATCAGGCTGCCGGCACCATGACCTGATGTCCCACACAGTCACATTATTCTGACACTGTGCGCCCAATCCCTGTCCTGATCTCATAACGCCAAGCGCCGAGCAGCAACAGGTACCTATTTTATAAGTCATTGGTTTGACACAACCAGGATCCAAACTTCAGCCCCTCCAGATTCACCGGTATGTACAGTAAGTCTGGCCAAGGCCAGAGGAAGAATTGAAGTGAGGATGGGCTTAGTTAGGCAGTGGGTGGGGTTACCTGTTTATTGCCAGTGAAAATTAGTGGTTAGTTGGTAGTGGTGTCGAGTCAGCTATGGCGATGAGGTGGGGCCTGCTAGTCCCCGATGTCATGGTCTGGGCGACCGACAGTGTTGATGATGTCTGCGTTCTGGCGGTAGAAGCGAGCAAGTGCGTTCCAGGATGACTTGGAAATCCTGGAGAGGATAGCCAGAGCGGCCCTATTGTCGCTGAGTTGGCGGTCAGCGTCCTCCATGAAGTCACTGATGGCAGATCTGTCGACGGCGCCACATGAGGCGAGTATGTGGGCCACATTGAAGATCTTAGTGCCGCAGGGACAGCGCTGGAGGTTGGGGACATCAATCCACTGGCGGTGGCCAGTCCTGAAGCGGTTGACGGCGACTTGGGTAGAAGCAGGAAGGCCGACTGGATGGGGGATGTTCATTCTGACCAGGGTGTACCAGAGCCAGCTCATTGAATAAGGGTTCCGTACTTGTTCCTTATGTGTGGCTGGTTCCCAGAGTTTGGTGGTGGCTCGAGAAGCAGCGGCGGTCAGTTTGGTGATGGATGGAAGGATGGCTGTCTCCACGTCTGCTCGGTTGGCACCGGCTAGAGCAGCACAGTCGGCCTGGTCATTACCATACAGTCCTATATGCGAGGGGACCCATAGCAGGACTGTGTTGAGGTGTGCCTGATGTCTGGTCAAGATTATAATCTGGATCACGTCGGCAAGGGAGTGTCAGGCATTTGGGCGGGCGATCTCTTTGATGGCATTCAGAGAGTCGGTAATGATGATGGCACTTGAGGTCTTCGAGGGCCAAGTGAATGGCTGCGAGCTCAGTATCGAGAGTGGAAGCAAAGTCTGACACCCTGGTGGTGTTCTTTGTGTTGGTGAAGGGGATGAAGATTCCGGCTCCAGCTCTACCTGATGTTGGGTTAAAAGAGCCATCGGTGTAGACAGTCTTTGCAGAGGAAATCCCGCCTTCGCCTGAGTTATGGCCTCGAGAGCCAGGGAGTGGAGTTCTGGGGTGGTGTAAGCCGCCTTGGCAGCAACTAGTTTGGCGGTTCGGGTTTCCACTGGGATAGAAACCCATGGTGGCTTGTGAGGGCTGAGGGCGAAGTCTGCAATGTGGAGTCCATGGGAGTCCTTGAGGGTGGTGATGGCATCCTTGAGGCAGTAGGAGATGTGAGGGTGACCGCGGGTCCCATCTTGGAGGTAGGCCGCGGCTATGCGGATTGTTGGTGAAAGGCCTGAGGAAAGGGTTCTTGTGAGGTGGGTGGTGAGAAGTTGTTTGCCTCGGAGGTCGAGGGGAGGGAGGCCGGATTCAAGGAGGAGGATCTCGATCCGGGTGGTGCTGGGAAAACGGAGGACAAGCCTGGCAGCCCGGTGTTGGATGTTCTCAAGTTTCCGGAACTCGTTCAGAAAGATCTTATTTATGGGTAGTCGAGTTTGGGGGTTGTCAAGCCCGAGGGCTGTGAGAGCGAATGTGAGTGCGGCGTAGTCGAAGAGGGAGTGGACTGCCTGGCGGTAGAAGAGTGGAGTACACTGTCCGGGGCGCCTCAGGAGAAGCCGGCGATCCTCTTCATGAGGAGGAGTCTGTTGGTCATTCTGGTGGCCAAGTGGCGGCAGAGGGCACTCATGTTCAGGTCTCGGTCTAGACGGATACCTAGGTAGTCGAAGGTGGAGACCCATTCGATAGGGGATCCATCTAGGAAGAGGGGGTGAAGTGGTTGACCTAATGACGTCACAAAGCAACTTTCGGTGGCCATATTGGATGACATACAGAAGGCTTGCAACTGCCTACACTGTGGTTATTTACTGATTTGTTGGTTTATTTGTCACTGTTTTGAGCAGTTTGGCCTCACAAGTTGTTGCTAAAGTGCTGTAAGTAAACAGATTGGAGGTAAACTGCCCAGAACCTCCCATACCACAAGAAAACTCTGTTTTACTGCATCTGCATGTATTCACAACATGGCTAGGGAGGGTGCTCGTAATCCAAGTAATGAGGTCACGTGCACTCCATCTATTGTATGAAATGAGTTATGTAAAGCTGTGTTTACACGGGCGATTTAAAACGCCTCATATGAAACGCCTTGCCTAGATCGATTCACATTTGCCGTGTAAACGCGATGCTGTGGCGTTTTAGGGCTGAATCGCTTCATATGAAACGCCTCATCTATAGCTGCGTTTACACGGGCGAGTTGAAACGTCCTAGGTAGAACCAGTTGCCTAGATCATTTTAAATGTGTCCGTGTAAACGCGCCACTGCAGCGTTTTAGGGCTGAAGCGTTTCAGCTGGAACGTTCCGCGTATACCACCTCTGGAGGTGGTTTACAGGAAACGTTTCAGCTGGTTCCCGGGCGGTGATAAGCTGTATTCACACGGGCAAAAAGTAAAACGATCTAGGCAAAGCGTTTTACCTGAGGCATTTTAGAGGCGCGTTCACATGGGCAGTACTTGGGCTGGAAATCGATATCAGCGCATGAGCAAGTCCAGACTAACCAGCGCCAGTTTGGGTTCGTCGACGTCGGCACGAGAGAGTGTGGGTTCGACCTAGATATGTATGGACTGAAGCGTATTGGTTTGGAACGGTCAAAACTTCTGCTGGGCAGTGAAAACCTTAAAATAAATCATGAAAAAAATATCTGTGCACAGCTAGCAGTTTCATAGAGCAAATTTACCGGAAAGTCAACACACTCAGGTCTCGACTGTCACGTTTCCCTCGACTGCGCATGCGTGTGATGTCATAAATAAAACGATTCAGCGTAGATCGGTTCCTGTAGACCACCTCGCGAAGCGTTTTACAGTAAACGATTTATATGAATCGATTCAGCCCTAAAACGCCTCAGCGTGGCGTTCACACGGCAAATGTAAATCGATCTAGGCAACTGGTTTTACCTGAGGCGTTTTAACTTGCCCTTGTGAATACAGCTTATAGTCTAAATACAAGCAAAACTGCTTTAGAATTGAACAGGAAGTGCAGTTCCTGGTTCCAATATGGCTACCTATATTGAGTCTGGGTAGGGATGAATATGTTATCTAATAGAGGGGGTGTGATGACGTCACGAGGCAACTTTCGGTGGCCATATTGGATGACATACAGAAGGCTTGCAACTGCTTACACTGTGTTTATTAACCGGTGTGTTAGTTTATTTGTCACTGTTTTGAGCAGTTTGGGCTCAGAAGTTGGAGGTAAACTGTCCAGAACCTCCTATAATACAAGAAAACTCTGTTTTACTGCATCTGCATGCATTCACAACATGGCTAGGGAGGGTGCTCGTAATCCAAGATGGCTGACCGCTGATTGCTGAGTAATGACGCCACGTGCACTCCCTCGATTTATTCAAGACTATATATCTATATATACTTCTATAGTATAGATCAAATATTCACCTCTGACAAACTGAATCTTTTATCTATCTCTAACCTATAGCCTAAGCGAATGAATATGAATACCGATAAAGGCATCAAATTTTCAAAACCAAAATATTTATCGAGATTTGATCCTACATATCTAACTTAGATACTGATGCACTGCTTAAGCATTTGTTGCCACATATATAAGGGAATGGCGAGTTAATTAATGGAATGTGTTACTGCTGAAGCCTATGGTGTCAGAGTTTTGGCGCGGTTGCAACAAATTACTTTTACATGTTTGAACTTCAAATATCTCCAAAGTTAGCCATTTAATCCAAAAGTTACTTGAAACTAAAGTAAGATAGATTATAACCATCAGCCTAATATATTTATCTCAGAAAATAACAGAAACTCAAACCACCCATCAATAGTTAGCCCTACTCTTGACTTGTTGTGCAGACAGTCATAAGACAGAAGATCACATCATTAAAGCTGCATAGTGGATATATGAAGCATCAAATTTTCATAACCAAAACACTCAAATAGATTTGATTCTACATATCCGACTACTGGTGTACTTAATAAATTTGTTGCGACATAAAATGGCATACTTTAATCAATTTAACCTAGTGATATCTGTTGGCAGAATCTGGAACTACGACTGCCTATTGATTTCACATGCTATATCTCCATAAAGAATGCTTGGGTAAATAATATAATGCTTGATTATAATCAGATGTTCATATCGCAACAGGATTCAAGCTCTTAATATCTTATCCTTATAATATATCAATAAAAGGAATGAAGAAAAAGACAACTCTATTGTATTTTTCTGCTGGAATTTCACTGCTGATCTCACCATGTATTTCACCCCTCCAGCTAACCTAGTGACATATGTTGGCAGAATCTGGAACTACTCTAGTCAGCTAGTTTCCAGTTTAACTGGCAGGGTAGGGTCTATTAGTATTAGGTTAATCTTGTGACCTCATTAGCCTTGCCCTGATTCTAAAGCCCTGTTCACACATGGGCGTTAAGTCGCCTCAACTAGTTCGCTTCATCTAAGTTGACTCACATTGGCCGTGTGGACGCGACGCTGAAGCGAATTAGGGCTAAGTTGATTCATCTAGTTCGAGGTAGTTTATATGAAGCGAACTAGCTTAAGTCGGCACATCTTGCTTGTGTGGACGGTAGCGGTTTACTTGAGGCGGCTTAAGCACGTCAGATGCATGCGCAGTCGAGACCTGAGTTTGATGATTTTCCAGTCGATCAAAAGCGCATATTATATAATTTGGTCTATGAAAGCGCTAGCTGTGCACAGATATTTTTTTCATCATTTATTTTTATGTTTTCACTGCCCAGCAGAAGTTTTGACCATTCCAAAACAATAGGATTCAGTCAATACATATCTAGGTCGAACCCACACTCTCTCGTGGTGATGTCGACTAACCGAAAGTGGCGCTGGTTAGTATGGACATGCTCATGCGCAGATATCGATTTCCGCCTTAAACCGCCCCAAGTACTGCATGTGTGTACTCGACACACTTTCACGACTAGTTCGCCTTATCTAGTTCGGCCTAAACTTGTGTGTGTGAACAGGACTTTAGTAACATGACAGGTTCTAGGAGGCTACCTATATAGTAGATCAGCCTACATAATTATAGTACATTACATGAGCATTGATGGAGATCTGGGCCATAGCTACTGGAGGTTTGGCAAGTTTGTCAGAATTATTTTGGGTTCTTTCAGTTCAAATTACTTCAAAGTTACCCATTTTCATCAGTTACTCCAGACTAATGAGTAGGTTATAATTGTCAACCTGATATATTTATCTAAAAAATAAAGGGGAAATTCAAAAGCCAAGTTTTAATAGGATTTGCAGGTTCCATCACTTAGTAGCATTTTGCGATTAGCGTTGTTGACTAGACCTTTGTTTATAGGCTACATGTAATCTAATATGACCAACAAAGACATTTTCATACACAAAGATTAATTCATGTTTATTTAGTTAATTTATTATACATGTATATACCCGTTTCTTTGCTTTTTTTTTGCTTTTTAACAGAAACAATATAACCATTGCGCTTTATTGGCTAAATCAAGCATACATATCGATATACACATATCCATAGAATTAATTTCAATGACATGACCATGTCTGAAAGCTTTCAGCATATATTATTCCCTATGTAAATACTGCAGGTATACATCCATCATATGGTAATTGTGCCCATTTGGAACTGGTAGATCAACACCGAGCCTACTAATAGTACCGGCAGTATAAGTACATTTTTGTGTATACATGGCTCTAATCCACGCTCTGTGATTATAAGCAAGTGAAACAGTCAATATACTACCGTACATATATTTTTAATATTTTCAATTGTAAAATATGTTATCTCAAAACGTACATTTCTATTTAAGAAATTATTAACTTAATTTCTCATCGTATTCCGATAGCGCTCTGTTGACTAGCATTTAAATATATTAATTATTATATATGTGACAATAAATAGGCACATGGATCACCACAGCGCTGATTTTAGGTGTGCGGGAGGGGGGCAGTGGGGCATGCACAGACGGGTAGCGCCCCCAACCGATCTGAGGATGAGTAGGCTGGAACAGTAGATGACTAGAAAGGCTCCTCTAGTCGATGACTGAGGGAGGAGTTAGGGTTGAGGAGCAGATGGAAGCTTCCGACTTTATTATACTCGTATAATGGCTTATACAGCATATATATATAATCAGTATATATGCAGATCTATATATATGACATATACGTAGGAGTGTGTGTATAGAAAGATTATGTGAATAAAGCATTCGTATTAAAAATAGAACCACACATCTTGACAGCAAAGAGCCATAAGATTGGTGTTGTCTAAAAGAAGTCAAACCCTCAATGGGAGAGCGGGTACATTAATGCATCTGGTGACACAGAAAGGTATAGTATAGGCCTATATATATATATATATATATATATATATATATATATAGTATAGACCTCTATATATATATAGTATATGCCTCTATATATATATATATATATATATATATATATATATATATATATATATATATATATATATATATATATATATATGCAACCGGTCACACTATCAGACCGATAACGGTAATCTATTAAAGATGCAAAGTCCGATGAAATCCACCCATCAACATTTCGAAACCAAATCACTCATCTAGATTTGATTCCACATATTGAACCTAAGTACAGATGCACTTATTAAGTAAGCATTTGTTGCTACATAGAACGGTGTCCTAAGCCAGTATAATAGAACCCGCCTTAAGCTAAGATTCCTTATACGCGGTATGCGGCATGCGAATGTCGTATATGTGGAATAGGTATATGCCAACCACCAACATTTGTTGGGGTTTTTCCTCCAAATTTGTGAAGGAACAGTATTGTTTTCTATGGCAAATGCAGCAATATTCGCATTCGTACCGATCGGTCCATGGGTCGATCCATTTGCCGCATTCGCATTCACGTTCGTATTCGCATTCGGACGTATTGAAGCGCCACTATTCATTTACATGCTTTTAGATTTTTATTCGCATTTGCATGCCGCATACAGCGTATAAGGAATCTTAGCTTTAAGCTTAGAGAAGATTAGGCGTTAACATGTGATTTAATGTACATTTCCGGCATTTACAAAAATAGAATCGACTAGCTAGTTTCTATCAATGTCATGATTGCGTGTGATACTAACGTCATGATAAACAAACCTTGAGGGAGATAAAGAGTTCAGTAGAAAGACATAGCGATTCATGAGTTGACAATATGGAGTCTCTTTCTAAAAAAAAAAGGGGGCGAGGTATATTAAATTATATCACAATTGAGATTTCCATGTCGATGACGAGATTGATGCTGATTTCAAGAGGTCTAGTTATTAGATCAAATAAACAAAAACCAGAGACACAAAAACTTGAAAAATGTGTATCTACCCAGCCACTGGCGAGGCCTCTGCCCACACTAGGGAGGGGAAAGCACGAAGAGCACATGCGAACAGGATGTGTTGTTTTATTTTAATGTATACTAGGCGTTAGCACAATTTCACTGCAACCCAATTTAGAAACAAATGTAGGCCAAGAATACTACCAAGGTTGATCGTCAGGAACCACGTTTTTATTACCCCTGTCACGTGAAAATAATGCTTCAATGTATAAACTAATCTGTCGCATTTGACTGTCTCTCCACTGACAGGACACTTACTATGTGAGGACAATATTGGTATGGATGCAGAGTTGTCCTTTGAAGACAAACTGTCTCTCCGCTAATAGAACACCTACTATGTGAGGACAATATTGGTATGGCTGAATAGTTGTGTTTTGAAGACAGGTACTACTGTATGGAATATGTCTATGTCGTGTTTATTACAATAATAATAATAAATATAATTATAATATTAATACATGTATATGCCTATGTCTGAAGTGGTGTTTTCCGACCTCAGGGTGGTGGATGGAGGAGAGTGGCGTGGTGGTGGGCTGACATTACCACAACGGGTTCTTTGTAAACATGCCGCTCCAGTGTGTCCTCTCTGCGTCTTCAAAGCGCTTGTTTAGAAACGCCAGCTTCCCGTCTATGAAGTTCATGTCCTAAAGGAGTAACGGTCAGAGTTTGTTTATTGGGGCATAAATTCCTGTCAAAATCTAAGGTCATATCAGGATGGGTACCGACTTGTGACAGTGCACACTTATGGCGAGTCTATAGACTGTCCCACTGGGAGACCAGGCCACCAGCACCATAACCTGATGTCCCACTTAGTCACATTATCCTCACACTGAGGTAACTAGTCCTTGCCCTATCCTAATAATGCTGAGCGCCGGGCTAGGTAGCGAAAAGTATTAATTTTGTAAGTCGTCATTCTGCTGGGATTCAAAGGAAACATGCGTGCAATAAGCAGAGGCACTTTAAGTTAGGCATACTTCAATTTGCCTACTTGATGAAGCAATATACCTTTTTCACATGTGCTTGAAAACAGATTTGTGTAGCATTTACTCTTTTTTTTTTTTTTTACAACACAACGGCATTATGATGATCATTTGTAGAGTACTTATTATAAAAAATAATAATTTAACTACATGAGGAATGTGGTGGGATTTCTAATCCATATTGTGCTGAAACCAACTAAAAGCCCATGCAATGACCATCGGAGTATTTAATTTAAATCTTTGTATTAACCAACAGATAGTTTTGCCAACTTGAATCAGAACTTGCTAAAGGGGCTGTCACACTAGCACATGCCGACGTATGTGATTTTCGACCAATACGTCGGCGTACGTCGTCATACGTTATGTATACGTTGGGCATACGGCGGGTACGTTCCCGATATGTCGTCTTAGGGTCGCCGCGCATCGATGCTCCGAAAAGATTGTGTGCATGCTAAAAATTTCCAACATGTGTCGACGTGTGCCCCTAGCGTATCGCCAGCGTATTGGCAGTCGGTATATCAAGGTACCACCTGGCTTCTTCCAGCAGACCTGCTCAACTCTTCAGAGAGGATGGATGTCCCTACACTCCATCTACAGTTCCAGCATCACTACCCAGTTGCCATTTACCAGCATGAGCTAGATCTCTACCTCATGACTATTCTGGTGGCCCGTGTCGATAGGAGAAGGAGGAGGCAGCAGCGGAGAATGTGGGTAAGACCCTGGATCGGGAGGCGGCCACAGTTTGGGCTGTATGACAAGCTTATGGTTGAGCTCCGCAGTGAGGACCCTGCGTCATTCATCAACTTTATGTGGATGCCTCCCCAGAAGTTTGACGAGAATGTGCCGAGAGTAGGACCCAGGATCGCCAAAAAGTACACAACATACAGGGTGCCGCTCAAGCCTGGGCTGAAGATCGCCCTTACTCTGCGGCACCTGGCATCTGGGAACAAATACTCGTCAATGAGGTTCGGGTGGAGGGTCTCATACACCACACAGTCGATCATCGTGCGTGAAATGTGTCAGGCCATCATCGATGAGTACCTGGACGAGGTCATGACGTGCCCCACGACTCCACAAGGATGGCGTGCCATTGCCGACCAATTCCTGGAGAAGTGGAACTTCCTCCATACCTGTGGCGCTCTGGATGGGAAGCACATCTCCTGCCAGTGCCCTCCAAAGAGTGGGTCACTCTATTACAATTACAAGGGTTTTTATTCCGTGGTCCTGTTGGCGCTTGTAGACGCGGACTACAAGTTCATCTGGCCAGATCTTGCAGGTATGGGCTCCACATCTGACGCCCAGATCTATGACTCAGATCTGAAGGCAGGCACTGAAGGTGGCACCATCGGTTTTCCAGACCCCGAACCAATCATGAACGCCCAGAAGGATGTGCCGTATTTCCTCATCGGCAACGATGCCTTCGCCCTGCGGCTGACGATAATGAAGCTGTACAGCAGGAGGGAGTTGACAAATAAGGAGTGACTCTTCAACTACCGGCTCTCCCGAGCTAGGAGAATGGTGGAGAATGCCTTTGGCATCCTAGCCAACCACTTCCAGGTGCTGCTGACAACTATGCAGCACCACCCCTCCACCATGAAGGTCATCGTCACCGCATGCATGGTTGCGCACAACCTGATGATGTGCTACCCAGGGCTGCAGAACCAGCAGCTGGATCATCCAGAGACTGGGAACCACAACTTTGTCCACGGAGCATGGAGAGAGGGCCAAAACATGGCAGACGTAGACATTCTTCCTAGCCCCAACACCGCCTCAAGACAGGAAAGGAGCAGCAGAATGTACTGAAAGACTGATCTGATGTAAAATAAATGGTATCTGTCTGTATGCACTGTGATATGTCTACTGTTATGATATATTTATGTATACTTACATGTCTGGTATATTGTGAGATGTCTACTGTTACGAGATGTCTATTGCTATAAATAAACTATCAATTTTCTATATCAAAACACAATTACATGTCTGTTATATTTGTTATATGACAATATTAGGTCTTGATTTTAATTTGTTATAACATAATTAAACTCAGATAGGTATATTTAGTTTTGAATGTAATTTGTTAGAACATAATTAAACTCAGACACAAATCTAGTTTAAAATACTTATATATTTAGTGGGCTAAATTTATTTCCTTTCTCTTTTTAGAAGAATTAAACTGTGACAGCATAACCTAGTTTAAAATACTAATTTATGTACATACTAATAACACAGCACAGAGAGGGAGAGAGAGGAACAGAGAGGGGAAGAGAGAGGGGGAAGAGAGAGGGGGAGAGAAAGAGGAAGAGAGGAGGAAAGGGAAAGAGAAGGGGAGAGAAAGGGGAAGAGAGAGGGGGAGAGAAAGGGGAAGAGAGGGGAAGAGTGAGGGGGAGAGAGAGGGGAAGAGAGGCGGAAAAGAGAGGGAGAGGGGAAGAACTTGTGTCATTAATATTAATTTGTTTTTATTTTCATTGGCTAAATTCTTATCCTTTGTAGTTTAATTTATAACACATCTCTAGGACATTATTTAACTTGGACACCAAAAATCTACTTTAACAGATATCTTTATTACAGAGCAACAACATCTTTATACATATATACAGAAGAACATAATGACATAATAAACATAAGAAAATAATAAGCACCTATTTATACATATTTACACATTCACTTCACATTCTCATCATTGGGCCCCCCTGATGGTGACATCGGAGCTGACGAGGGAAAGAGGTGTAGATTAGACACCCCCAACACACGGGAGATCCCCGACAAGTTCAAGAGTCCATCAGACGTTTGGCTAGGCGACCCTGTTGACGTTCCAGTTGCCGCTGCTGTGGGAGTAGAAATGCCACTGGCAACTGGAGTTGAGGCCCAGGGCACACTCACAGTGCTGGCAGCAGGTTGCCAGTGAGAAGGTGCAGGAGGGGGCATGGTGTGCACAGCAATAGATGGTGATGGTGATGGTGATGCTGGCAGAATCTGCTCATTCCTGCCTCTCCCACGCTCTAGGCATGTAGTCATAGCAGTCTAGCTGGCAGCTGAAGCTGTGATGTTCTTCTTGGCAGGCATGGTGGCTTTGTGTGGAGAGAGCCAAAACTCCAGGGTATTTTACCCATCGGCGACTGATCACGTGACCAGGGTCGCATACGTCACGAATATGCTTTGCATACATTACGCATATGTTTTGTATATGTTACAGGCACACGCTATGCACACGTCGACACGCTAGGCGTACGTTGACCATACATCGCTGTTCATTACTCATATGCTGAAACTGTCGCCCAGCATGCCGACTACACATCCCAGCATGCCGAGTATACGTCACTATACGCCACACATACGCTAGCCATACGCCATGCATATGCTAGCCCTATGCTCTGTATACATTTCATACGTTGTGCGGGCCGCCCGCAGCGTGAAAATATCGGTGAATGCTGACCTATTTAAATTTGATTTTTATTCCAAAACGCTACGCACGCGCTGACGCCATACGTCGTAGTGTGACAGGGCCTTGACAGGGCCATACCCTGACTAAAGTCATAATGAGGAGGGGTGGTAGAAGTCTCACCTGCTCGATTCGCTCTTGTTGTTTGTTATTCATGTCTGGGAGTTTCCCTTCCAAGCGGTCCAGCTACAACCGCAAATGACTGAAATTAATTTCATTTTACATCCTGCAACCAGATCTAAAGCGATAACAGGATTCGCACAGATTTTCAACCGTCAAATTCAAGTCCTTTTAAAGATATTTTCAAGTAAGAAATTTACCTTGTAAGGCTCAACAATTTTGAGCACTTAAGCCCCATTCACACACGGGCCTTAAGTCGCCTCAATTAAGTCGACTGAAAACGCATGTGTGAATGCGCCTCGGAGGCGAATTAGGCTGATTCGACTCACCTAGTTTGCCTCATATAGACCGCTTCGTGAGATGGATTAGATGAGGCAAACTAGTTGAGGCGACGTAAGGCCTGTGTGTGAACAGGGCTTTAGATATATTCAACACAATTATGTCACAGACTAGTTAACAGACTAAGTCATTCAATATAAACTACTGTTAATAAAATTTGCAATAAAATACCTTTTTTTTAAAAGAAGATCGGACATATGTTTTGGGGGAAAATCTACTTAGGAAAAATTAAGTTTTGTGTATGTTTACTTTCTCTTTCAATGTGTTTCATCAATTTCGCAATCGTTTTTAGGACATTCCCACATTTTAAAGCCTTTTTAAGCGAGATGTCACATTGAGTTACTGTGATGAAAAATGGTTAACTTTAGAGCAATTATAAATGAAAGAATCCAAAATAATTTGGAGAAATAGTGAAAACTCCTGTAGTTGTAAATTTAAAAGTAAGTAGTAAATGAGAGAAAAAAATACCTACAATATTGAATTTACAGATTCGTTCACACACAAAAAAAAACATTTAGCTATTATGCTGAAAACACTGTCAGTAATTTGATTCTTTATTCTCCAAAAATTGCTACTGTAGTTGCATAACAGGATAAACATGCCCGGTGTTTTGTTGTTTTTAATTTGCACTGGTCTGATTGGCTACTGTAGTTACATAACAGAACAAAATATGTCTAGTGTTTAACACATTATTTGTTTAAATCCACACTGGTAAAAGTGGCTAATGTAGTTACGTGCTATATAAACATCATTTAATGGAGGTTCAGTAGCATGTCCTGCTAACACTATACTCACCTCGCTTTGCTGGCGCTACAGCAGCCTGGGCAGCTTGGGTTTGTGCGCAGGTAGGCACACCCCATGTGAGTCGCTGCCAAACTAGCGCGAGCACGGCTATTGGCCTCCCTACCATTGACAATTTTGACCACGGTAAACAAAACGGTAGGCTAAATTGCTGGCCAGCCAGAGGTATAGTTCTCAACCAATATTTGTGTTCTGTTGTGTGTTCTGGAATTTCTTTTGTAATATAACATCCCAAAACACCTTTGTTTCACTTATTTTTGTGTGTGTGCATTTGTGATAAGTGACAAAGGAGGAACAGAGGTAGGGGTGGAGATAAAAACGTTTTATTCAGGATAAAATGAGGAGAATAATCAGAACAATAGGTAATAACAGGCAGAAGATCAATGACAATAGGATAAAGTAAAATAAATGTCAAATATCAATAAATGTCAGGACCAACCGGGTATGGGTGAGGTCATCAGGGGGAGAGTCAGTGGGATGGGAAGAGTCCCGAAGAGCCCTCCCAAAAGGGAGGAGAGGGCTTGAGTGGTGCCAGGGGTGGGGGCCATGCGGGGTAGGTAGGCGTACACCGTGTCGGAAGTGCAGGTCCCTTGGGCCATGATGTCCTCGAGTGGGACTCCGGCCCACTCGCATGCCTGAGCGGCACCACGGCGGAGGCTGTGCAGGGTGAAGGAGTCCAGGCCCGGCACAAAGACGCCACAGAGAGCCGCACGGAGGATCGAGGTGAGAGTCAGAGGGTCAAGCGGCCAGCCCGAGGGCATGATGAAGTCCGGGTCATCGGGGGCGGCCAGGACGAGGGCGGTCGGGACAAAGAGGGTGACGACAGCCAAGGGCCCTGCGAGGGTATTGGTGCCCCAAAGGGTCAGGCGGAGAACCTGGAATCAGAGGCCAAGCTTGTAGGGGAAGTCATCGTGGTGAGGGGTCACATATGACAACCCGAGGCGAGCGACCTCAGTCCGGGCCACCTCGGCTCACAGCCCGAGGAGGTGGGCCCGGCTGAGGGCATCAGCCAGGACGAGCGAGGCGCCGCAGCGAGGACCAGAGCTCCCGGAAACAGGTCCCGAGGGTAGGGTCACGGGCACGGCCAGTCTCGAGGGCGGCGGCGAAGGCCATGTTATCGGTGTTCGCGACGACTGTGGTGCCCACGACAACCTCAGGGAGGAGGGCCAGGAGGGCCCGGAGGGCAAGCACCAAGTTGACGGCCTCCAATTCGTGGATGCTGAGGAAGTGATGGCGGAAAGCCTCGGAGTACTTCGGGGAGTAGCAGGTGGTGGGCGAGAAGGCCCCCAACCCCCGTGAGGCAGGGATGGCACTCAATAACGAGGCTCCTCACCTCAGGTTCGCGGAGAAGGTGGAGGCCATTGGAGGCGCGGCCGTACAAGGCGAACCAGCGCAGGTCGCGGCAGGCCTCCTCCCCGAGGGTGAGGGAGGCGGCACCGTAGCAGCTGCGGAGGGTGGCAAGGAGGCAGCCCATGAACTTCCTTTCAGGGAGGATGCAGCTACCCACGTGGTTGAGGTGGCCGAGAATGCTCTGGAGCTTGTGGCGCCCGTGGGTGCGGTGCTTGACTCGGGCCTCGCGGTCAGTGACGAGGGCCTCGACCGTCTCGGGGGCGATCCAGATAGTCATGGCCTCGCTGTCGAGGGCGAAGCCGAGCCAGGTTTGTTTGTTTGTTTGTTGTTTTATGTCCTAGCAACATCTAAGGTCAAATCAGGATGGGTACTGACTGTGACAGTGCGCACTCATGGTGAATTTATAGTGCTGTCCTACTGGGAAACCAAGCCACCGGCACCATGACCTGGTATCCCACTCAGTCACATTACCCTGACACTGAGCACACCAGTCCTTGCCATGTCCTAATAATGCCGAGCGCCTGGCTAGGAAGCAACAAGTATCAATTTTTAAGTCATTGGTTTGACTCGACCAGGGTTCGAACCCACGACCCCACGATCTACCAGAAAGGGAGACGGACCCTCTAACTCAATCGGCCATCCAGTCTGGTCCCGAGCCAGGTGAGGTGGGGTGCCGGAGGGTGGCACTTCCCCGGGGCAACGTCCAGCCCGAGGGTGGCACTTCCCCGGGGCAACGTCCAGCCCGAGGGTGGCCGCCAGGTCGATGAAGGAGTCGAAGGCGTGACGGGCCCTCAGGTAGGGCCTCTCGCAGCCTATGTGGTCGTCGACATACACCAGGGTATGAAAGCCCTCGCGCCGGAGGACCCAGCCCAGGGCTGTGGTGTCGGACACAGGCTTCCCCTGAGGACCAGCAGCCAAAGGGAAGGGCGAGGTGCACGTATGTGGCGCCATTGAGGGTGATGCCCTACAGCGGGCAAGGGAGGGGGTCGGCCTGGATGGAGCTGATGGTAGGCCCTGGCGGCAGTCCATATTTATGCGCCGGTGCCCTCGTGTAGGAGATGGCACCCCATATCCGCGACACAGGGAAGCTTATATGTGTGTGGTCTCCCGAGGTACTCCCGTCGGGGGATGCTGGCATTGGCGCCGACTCCGGGAGGGTAGGAGAGGTCAACTATGACCCTCCTCTTCCCCGGGTCTGACTTGGGCCGGGTCACCATGGGGGAGACCTGCACCCAGGGGGTGAATGGGGGAACGTGGAAAGGTCTGGCGAGGGCACCGTGGGCCAGTTCGGTTCCGACGAAGTCCCGGAGGTGGGTCTCGTACTCGCGGGCCTGCCGGTGTTTAGTGTAAATGGGGCGTGGAGGGGCGTCGGCGGAGTAGTTGGCGGGAAAGCCAAACTCCAACAAGTCGACCATGTCGAGGTCATGGTAGTCGTGGAGGCGAGCCCGCCAGGCCAGGATGTTGAGTCCTGAGTGAAGTGGGATGTGGGTCACCAAAAAATTAGGGAGGCTTGCATCGCGGAGGGCTGGGTAGGCCCTGGTGAAATCCATGTAGCGGGCCCAGGCCTCGCCAGAGGTGTGGGGCCAGATGGAGAGGGTGCGGCAGTACTCCCAAACCGCATGAGGGGCGGTAGGGAGGGTGTCCTGGACAGCAGGGTCGACCACGTCCGCGACTGGCTCTCTGAGATCGCCGGGGATGGGGCGGTGCGACCGGAGGCAGTGGAGAAGGTCCAGTGGGGGCGCCAAACTCGGCGGGGCCGCGGTGGGAGGCAAGCTCAAAGTTGGGCTCGGACTCGGCAGAGGTGTGCAGGTCGGGGAGGTTGCAGATGTAGGCGGTGTCGCCGGCTGATGGGCCGCTGCGGCGGTGGGAGGGAGGCGCAGCTGGCGGTGTGGATGATAGTACCCCGGGGGCCGGCGGCGGCAAAGGCTAACCATATCAGGGGGTGGGGGGCGGCGTGGAAGCTGTGGTCGCGGGGCGCCGCGGGAGTGCCACCATACGGGTGCGCAGGGCCATGATGGTGGTCGGGGTGGCAGGCTGCCGTATAGGCGGCTCTGAGGGGGGGGGGGGGGGGGAAGGGAGAGGAGCGCCGCTCACGGTTTTTCTGTATATAGCAGGCGTCTTCGCTGTGAGTTGTGATTATTCTTATTCGCATGACGTTGGCGCGCTGCCTGGTCACCGTGCGCCTCGCCGGCCGCCGCGCTGTCACAGGATGCAGGGTCGCGGTTCCACGTGGAGCAAGGCATGGGGGTGGCTTTTGCTGCTGGCTGACTCGGCGGCCCGGGAGGTGGAGGTCGTGCCTGCTGCGGTCGTTGTGGTTATGGTGAGAGCCTTGAGGCAGATGGCGTTGATGGCGACTGCGTCGTGCCATCCGTCAGGGAGCTCACCGTCCGCGATCCACGTAAATACCGTCTTGGAGTAACAGCGGATGGTAGGTCATGGAATCGTCAGGTTGTCGCGGAGAATGGTGATGGTGTGATGGGTGAGAGTGGGGATGGAGTCGGAAGGGAAAGAAGGGTGGGACTCGAGCATCTGGAGGGCGAGGCTGTACTCCTCCCTGGAAGCATCCCCTGCTTCGCCGCCTTCCCCTCCGCCCTCCTCTCCACCAAGTCGTGGGGGAAGACATAGCCGGCGGGTATACTTTTTCGCTTTCCGTGGTGTTGCGCCTCGGCGGACTCCAGGATCTCGCGGACGGGCTCGGCAGCGGATGTCGGTGTGTGGGCGACCGGGCTATAAGGTGTGCCCGTCCAGGGGCAGATGGCTTCCAGTGTCGGGCAAGGTGCTGGTACTGCGAGCGAAGAGCGCGGGTCGGTAGGGCAGCGGCCAGGGGTGGCTGGATGGTACACGTGTTGGCGTCCATTGTCGCCTCAGCGGAGGCAATCCACTGGGTGGCCTCGGAGGGGTGGCGTGAGGAGGAGGATGTCACGGAGGCGGAGTCCGGGACGGTGGTGTCTGGCGCTCTCCTGGTGCTGTGGCGGCCTCGGGCGCGGCCTCGGGCGATTGACGGCATGGTAGGTCGGGGAGGAGTGAGTGCAGATGGGGGAGGGAGGAGGCGGAGTGGCTGGAGTCAGCGGCATGCCGCATTACAAGGGGAGGCCGGGGGGTGGGTGACATAAGGGGAGACAGAGAGAGAGGTGGGGGGGGGGGGGGGGGGGAAGTCCTCCGCCGTGAATTAAACACAATGCAAGCATTACGACCAATGAAGCATAATCGTTTTTTGCAAATATTGAAAAAGGGGGGCGAGAAAAAAAAAAGTGAAATGCATTTCTGGCTTGTGACCAATCTGAACTCACCCTGTACATGAAGTCGAGCATGACTTTCTTCATGGACTCGTGGTACATTTTACGCCTCATCGCCTTCTCCTTTGGATGAACTGTAGATGAGAGAGTCCACAAATGCCAACAGATTGGAAAATAAACCAGGATACTGATGATATAAGGGTACTGATGAGATTCCTATTAATAGCCTGTTTTTTTTCTTTGTAATTTAAACAATACAACCCACAGATGTCACCAGGGAAAGCCTCATTTCTTGAGCCTGCTTCGAGCAGTTAATTATTACAGTGACGCTTATGGAATTAAAGCTGCATAGTCCGATGAAATTATCACATTTTCTAAAGCACAACACTTGTTTATATTTTAACCTACATATCCAACTTGGATGCTAGTGCACTTTTTAATAGAGCCTCTTATCGTTGGACCTCTGGTATCAGAGTTTTGATGCACATACCAAAATTAATTTAAATGAGCATCATATTGATGAATTTTCACACAAAAAGAAATGGAAAACTGGCATCTCAGGTATCAAATGGTGGTGTTCTCTGTGGCGGAGTGGTTAGAGTGTTTGACTTTTTTCTAGGTCGGACTCCTAATCTAAAGGTCAGTGGTTCGATTCCCCATTCCCCCATCTCTGCCAATTTGGATTTCCACCGATGTGTATGACTTACAGCGTCATCAAAGGCCAGTTGCTCTCATGTCTATGTGGTGTGGGAGGTTAAAAATCCCTTGGGTCAGTAAAAGTGTAGGCTCGGGCTTTCTATCGACACTGTCTAATGATGAAAACAAGTCTATTCAGACTTATCCATGATAAGCAGTATAAATCTTCAACAACAAAATGTTTAAAAGAAAAATGCAGGATATAGTTAAAGCAGTAGAGTCCGATGAAATATTCAAATTTTCTAAACCTAAACACTTATCTAGATTTAGATTCTACATATTCAACTTAGAATAGATACGGGTGCACTTAGTAAGTGGGTTATTCTCCAAAACTGGGCACCACATATTTGGTCTCCACGTTACGATGCTGATAATTAAGTCTTTGTTTTATTGATAGCAAGTCAAATAAGTATTGCAGCCTCTGTCGATTAGGTATCTCTTGAATTTATCCCACAAAAGATATCAAAATTATAATTGTATGATTTTGCACTAGAGTGAAAATGTGAAAATTTAGACATTTACACTAAACATGTAGCCAAATTTTTTTCTTGTAAATCATAACCATGTCTGCTTAACAGTAATCAATCAAATCTTGTTTGACTATGTTGTATATATGTTAAACTGAAGTTCTGGATGTGTCTTTGATGTTCATGTTACACGAGTGATATTATTGTACTGCTCAATTTGTATAAGATCTAATTCAAAAAGTGAAACTCATTTTTTTCAACTCTGACATATGCACAACATGCAAACCTTCATAGGACATTGGATTAGACTATTATTTGGAAGGATTTTTGCTATTATTTGGAAGGTTTTCACTTTTTGTTTCCATGTCACACTTTGGTGCCCAGTTTTAGAGAATGAGCCAAGTATATATTGCTGCACAGAAGGGGGTAAAATGTGCTGAAGTTAACCATGTAAAATTACATCAAACAAAGGTAAGGTAGGTTATAATGATCAATCTATACTTATTTGAAAAGGTGAGATAAACTCAAATCATTGGACCGTGCAATTTTAAATAGGCTTGCCACAAAACCTGTCATTCCAAACATTTGTTTGGTATTTTTTTGTCCTAGCAACATCTAAGGTCATATCAGGATAGGTAGGCCTACCGACTTGTGAGTGTGTGCACTCATGGCACCTCTATAGTGCTACCCTACTGGGAGACCAGGCTGCCAGCACCATGACCTGATATCCCACTCAGTCACATTATCCTGACACTGAGCCAACCAGTCCTTGCCCTATCCTAATAATGCTGAACGCCTGGCTAGGAAGCGACAAGTATAAATTGTTAAGTCATTGGTTTGACTTAACCAGAGTTTGAACCCACAAACCCATGGGTTCGGATCCCCCAATCTCCCAAAACAGGAGACTGCGCTGAACTCATTCGGCCATCATGTCTTTTGTTGAAGATTTATACTGCCTATCATGGATAAGCCTGAATAGGTTCATTCTAAATGTTCTAAAAGGAAGCCTTATCATAATGAAGCCTGACCTATTTGATTTTCACATGTGAAGATGCTCAAATTCACTTCTCTTACTCATTCAGGGATGAAAGTGGTGTTCAGCAAAAATCGCGGAAATCAAGCCTTGGTGAGGCCTATTACACTGACGGCGAATTTCCGCAAAAACACGGGTTTTTGCCCATAGGATTAGCACTGTCAGGGAATCAGGGGAAAATACTACAAGTCAGGTTTCAACTAACCTTGTTGTAACTGTATTATTGCCCATCCATAACACTTTCTTTGGGTTTTATGTTCTAACATCTAAGGTCATAATAAGAAGGGGATTCGAACTAACCAATTCTTGTCATATACATCCTGATTGTTGCCATATACTTTCATCCGCGCCCATTGGACTATGAAGAATATTTCAAGAAAATTTAACTTTGTACAGGAGTAGCCCTACTTGTATTCCAAGGACAAGCCAGCATCCAGACCAGTGTTGTTCTGACATAGCAGGTGTCCCGTCATTGCAGGAACAGTAAAATGAGAAAAACAGTTAGCTTACTGAAAGACTGTTCGCACATGTATGACAGGGGGTCGCTGATCATGGGAGTTGCTGAAGACATGTACGATTGTAAATTCTTTGGACTTTGACAAAAATTAGTACTATATGTCAAGTCCAGGTGTGTGTATGTATGTGTGTATATGTGTGTATGTATGTATGTATCTATGTATGTATGTGTGCATGTAGTGATAGAAATAAACAACGAATTTCCCTTGTCCAGCTGACAAGCCTCATGTGATTTTCACTTGTCCCGCTGCTGCAGTTTCCGCGGTACGCCAGTTTGCGAGGTACACATACATTCAAATGCATTGTCAATGGCCGTGAGCAAATCTCCATACAGAAAAAGTCAAATATCTCTCAAATTACACCACCTAGAAACAAACCGCTTGGCATACATACAGAAAACATATTCAACAAACAGATTATATTAAATTTATATGGTTAGGGTTCTTGATTTCTATTAATTTTGAATAAAACTAATGTTTTGCACTGCGCGTACCGTCAAACTCAAGGCATTGTCAATGGTCGTGAGCAATCTTCATACAGAAAATGTGAAATATCTCTAAAACCACACCACCTAGAAACAAATCCCTTGGTACACATATAGAAAACATCTTTACCAAAAATATTGTATTAAATTGATAAGGTTAGTGATGATGCTGTTCGATTTTGACGCATGCGCAGTAGCCATGTGTACCTCGCAAAATGTTATATATATTCTATATATGTTTTATATTGTACAGTGATATAAATAAGCCAAATTTTGCATTTGTCCCCCAGACAAGTCTGGTGTGATTTTCACTTGTCTGTCTGAATTTTCACTTGTACTGGACAAGCTCTTACTTCGAACGCTGGCACGTAGGCCTATGTATACAATTCTTATATGTATGTATCTATGTCTGTATGCATCCATGTATGTACATAAGTATGTATGTATGCACGTAGGCCCTATATACTTTAATTCTAGTACTTACTGTATTGATGCTCTCGGACAACCTCTAACGTGTACGGACTGGGGGAATAATTATAAAATATGTAATTAACTGCATGTCTAACCATAATACAACAAAGAGAAATATTTATGTTTCAAATCCATTTCTTTGATATGCACTTTCCCCCAGTCAGGACCACACATACCACAGACTTTGATGAACCAGTTGTGGACTACTGGTTGGATCACATACACAGAACTATCTGTCTTCCAACGAAAACTCTACATTCAGATCAATGCTGTCCTGACATAGCAGATGGACAGTCAAATGAGACAAATTACAGGTTTGAAAAGTTGATTACATTTGCAGAGTTTTGCTGATCACAGGCCTTATCAAAGACCCATACTACTGCAATAACAAGATTTGTCTTCTGTTAGAACACAACACTCGTGATCAACATCAGCAGGGTGTTTCTATTTGTATTATAATTTAAAGTTGCATAATCCAATGCTTTTGAATTTCTGTAATTTTCTGAGATAAATATAGCAGAGGTGCCAAAGGTAGGGAGTACCATTACAAATAGCCTGAACCAAGACAAGAAATTAAATATGTGGCTATTGCAGTCTAGTGGTTAGGGTGTGGAACTTGTAATCTGAAATTAGTGGTTCAATTCCCCTTTGGTTCTTTATAACTTTTACATTAAAAAACAACAACCACGTTTTCCCCCGATAGATGTTTCTGAAAAATCACTGTAAGTAAATTATGCAATTTACTCTAAAAAAATTGAAATGCCTAAGTTTTACTAGCCCTTCTCCACTCTCACCTAGCCATTTTCAAAACATCAGCTGGAGTACCAGCCTCAGGACTCTCCCCCGAGACACCACCACAAACAAGTTATATGTGGGTTCTGTAGTGTAGTGGTTCGGGTGTGGAACTTGTAACTTGGAGTTCAAATCACCGTTGGTGCTTTACTATTTACATTTAACACACACACAACGTTTCCCCCTATATCTGCTTCTGAATAATCATTGTAGGTCAATTATGCAATGAAATTGTACTAACAAATATTTTATATTACAGGCAAATATATTTCCTGTATGTACTACTATAACAAATTGAAATACCTAAGTGTGGGTTATGTAGTCTAGTGGTTATGGTGTGGCTGGCACTGGTTATTATCCAGTTGTCATGTGACCAATCTAGGTCACTCTACACCACCAAGTTTCAAAGTTCAGTACTAATCCTGCACCACAAATTAGAACTATTCCGAGTTGGTTTGTTTTCTCTGTGAGCTATAACGGGTAGCTTTAATATGTGCACCAGTATCTAAATTGGATATGTTGGTTGTTGGAGTTTTACATCCTTTCAACATCTAAGGTCATACCCAGCCGGGTACAGACTTGTGACAGTACACGCTCATGGTGACTTTATAGTGCTGTCTCACTGGAAGACCAGGCTGCCAGCACCATGATCTGATATCACACTCAGTCACATTATCCTGATACTGAGCCAACCAGTCCTTGCCCTTTCCTAATAATGCCGAGCGCCTGCCCAGTATCAATTATTAAGTCCTTGCTTTGACTAGCCCATGGTTGGAACCCGTGGGTTAGAATTCCACGATCTACCAAAACGGGAGATTGACGGGCTTGACTCATTCGACCATCTTGTCGGTAGTTGGATATGTAGGTTCAAATGTCGATAAGTGCTTTGCTTTAGAAAATTTAATACTTTTATTGGACTATGCAACTTTAACGGAAATTGTTACTGCCTTCTTCAACTTACCCCGACTTAGAGTTGGAAGCGATGGAAGCATTGATGGGGATGAAAGACCCACGACGATTCCTCAACTGAAACAAGCAGGTGTTCACCAGTGCACATATATTTGAAGGAAGACCAGTGTGTCGGCATTGAAGAAGTTACTTCCTGTTGTTCGAATTGTGTTAGGGGAATATTTCACCCCAGCCTACGTTCACTTAGAGAAATCCGTCAGCCCGAAAATGGGCATCACGAGGTACTCTCCTCTAAAGGTCAATGCCAGCCCTAGGGTTGCTATAGATCAAAGATTCACCCCATACTTGCAGTAGGGGTGAACGACAACGTAGTCTAAATATCGGTGAAAATTTCTTTAGTATGGAACAGGAAGTGGAATTCCTGGTTCCAGTATCAAATGGCTACTTATGTCGGTACACAGTTGGTGAAATGGGAGAGAATGCAAAAAGACAAGATGGCGACCATAGAATGCTACCGATTTAATTTTTAAAGTCCATTAAGCTACATGTTTTATTATATTTTTCAAATCAAAAGTAGTGGGTACATATATATGTGAAGAATATAGTTGTCTTCTTAAATTAAGAATTTACCTGCTCATTTCATTTACCCAGCATGTAGATATGTTTCGCCAGCTTTGATATAGGGTTGTTCTTCACCCCTACTGCAGAACCGGGTGAATCTTTTAGTGGGGTGCCCGATTGTTACATTTTAACCCTTAAAGACACAGTTTAATTGTAGTGAAATTGTGATATTAACAACTATCTTGTGTTGTATAATTTATTACGCAATTATTATTGGCGACAGAATACTTGTATTATCTGCTGTCACGATTAATACAAATTGACTCCAGTCTAGTTGGGACTACTACCATAAACTGATGATTCCAATTATGTAAGACATGCAAGTATTACAACTGTTCTACATATCCAGCTCTACCATTTTCCTATCTAGATATACCTGTCTGAAGCAGTATGCCTAGTTGCAGAGCATTTGTTGGAGTACGATTCTGTCTCTCCATGTTCTATATGGGATCCCTTTAATATATATCGCAATACAATGTTAATATTACAATAAAAGAACATTTCGACATGAAATGTATTCCAATCTTTCAAATATATGCAAGTGAACCACAATATATGGCTTTTTGCGGGGTGGTTTCCTATATATTCTGGGAGCATTTAGTGCAAACATGTTTGTGACAGTCATAAATTAGCTCCATCCAACAATTGTTGCCAAGGTCAAGGGTGTCAGACCACGGTAGTCACATCCATAAGTATAGCATTGTTTTCACATTTCATTCTACTAATAAATTTGGAACAAATATTACCTTGTGTTGTAGATATACTTTCCATTTCCATTTGTTTTTAAATTACAACACAATACAACAAATGCTTCTAACGAAACTTCCAGCCAACCAATCAAATACGTCGAAGATGTACCTTAAACTATTCAAAACATCATCTATATTTATTACCGGGAAGTGGCACTCGGGTGTTTGCCACACATTTACTTTTCTATTTAATTACCTTTAGGACCACTCCAGTTTCCGGTAGTTTCAATGTGCAAACCATTAACCTCACAACCGCCTGTGACGTCATCGCTTCTTCCAGGATGATCACATGAATCTGTTCCTGTGTGTCGGGCAGGGAGAAGCCATCTTGAAGAGAATGGATGAAAGCCGATTGGTTATACAAATTTCAAATTAAATTCCAAGAAAATGTCAGTAGTTAACACTTAACTCAAACAGAAATCATACTTGTTTCACCGCCACTTCAATTTTTTAATAATATTTTTTTATATCGAATTTGGGGTGGTTGGGCTTACCCGATCGACTGCACTGCACTTAAAAATAGTTATTTGAGCTCATACCCAGTAGGTACGGACTGATCTATGCAATCGCTATTATTAGTAGTTCTCACACAGGGAAGGGAAGGCAGGACTTACATAGGTTATAAGGTGTGGTCAAAGGGCTTCAAATTTAATTATGTGAGGTGATAGACTTCTGCAGTAACAGGTTCTGTTAAATTGACTCAGTATTGCCTTCTACGCAGAAACAAATGCTTAATAAGTGCATTAGTATCTAAGTTAGATATGTCAAATCAAATCTAGATAATTGGTTTGGTTTTGAAAATTTGATATTTCATCGGACTATGCAGCTTTAACTATATCAGACTCAAGTAGAGTTTTTACAAGTCACTGTCGTGAAAATCACGAAGTGGGCACATATCATACTGAAACAGTTACTCCCACAGTCCCATTCATGAAACGGCTGCTGAACAACCTATTAGAAAAAGTGTTGGAAGGCTGGATAAAGAAAATTGTTAATCAACGAAGCTGGTTGGTTGGTTGTTGGAGTTTTATATCCTGGCAAAATCTAAGGTCATATCAGGATGGGTACCGACTTGTGACTGCATACTCAGGGTGACTTCATAATGCTGCCCCACTGGGAAATCAGGCCACCAGCACCACGACCTGATATCCCTCTGTCGCATTATCCTGACACTGAGCTAACCAGTCCTTGTCCTGTCCTATTAATGCTGAGCACTAAGCTAGGTATCAATTTAATAAGTCATTGGTTTGACTCAACTGGGAACCGAACTCCCGAGAGTAGATAAAAGATTCACCCTGTACTTACAGTAGGGGTGAAAAAACACACTATTGGCCTATATAAAAGCTTGCGAAAAATTTTGACATGCTAGGTAAATTCTTAATATAATAAGCAAATATTCTTCACATAAATTTTAATATTTACCCGCTACTTTTGATTTAAAAAATATAATAAATCATGTAGCTTAATTGACTTTAAAAGACTGTACTTCCTATCCATACTAAAGCTATTTTCGCCCGTATTTAGACTATGTTGTCATTTCCCCCTAATACAAGTAGGCCTATGGGCCACGACGGGTGAATTCTTTTATCTAGTTAGTATGGGAGTAACTACTAATACCCCAGTCACACGAGAGTCAGCGTTTTCCACCAACCTCCTTATGCCCAAAACGTCGCCAACCACCCAGCGTTCCACTCAACTAATACCCCAGTCACACGAGAGCCAGTGTCCGCCTCCGACCTCCTTACGCCCAAAAGGATGTCAACCTCCCAGCGTCCCATTCGATACATTGATTCAATTACGTGGTCGGCACCAGGGCAGCGCCGGGCTGTCGCCACATCAGCGCTGGGGCGGCGCCGTATCAGGGCCGGGGCGGCACCAGGGCAGCATCAGGGCGGTGCCAGGGTGGCCGGGTCGGCGCCAGGGCGGTGCGGTTTGGGGAAAGGGCGGCGCCCTGGCGCCGACCACATGGTGACTGCAGCATCGCATGTGTTGGCGCCACCAGGTCGGTGCCAGATTGGCGCCAGATCGGCGCCAACCCAGGGCGGCACCAGGGCAGCACCAGGGTGCCAACCATTTTGAATGGCGCCGCCGGAACAGGACGTAAGGAGGTTGCACGTGCAGCAGCAGCAACCTCCTTGCGTCCAAAATTCCCGAAATGGACGCAGGGAGGTTGGCGTCCTCGCGGTGACAGCACTCAATCAGGGCGTAAGGAGGGCGCAAGGAGGACATTTTGACATCGCGAATCGATCGTTAGCGAGCGCAGGCCTCGTGTGACTGGGGTATTATATAGAGAATCCACGGACCAGTATTCGCATGGCCGCTGACGGCGCTGTGCAAATAGTGGTATGTGTGATATATGCGTAATTGGCGTATAGCTATGTGGCTAATATATGTTAGCGAGATGCAGAGTTTGAGACAAAGGATTATGCTAATGAGATGACGTCATGGAAAGTTTAGCCGGCGGGTTGAGCGAGCCCCAGGCCGTGAATAAACCATTCAGTATCCAGAAGTCAAAGTGTTCAGACGTTGTACTTTCACAGTACGTGGTGTCCTTATTCGCACAGAATAAGAACACCAAGTGTCCTGTCTGTAAGTTTGGGCCACCATACTCGGGGGGGGGGGGGGGGGGGGGGGGGGAGGCAGAACAAAGATAACAATAAACAAGCAGTGCCACAGTTAACTCTACAGTTCTCAATCTAATGTAAGTTTAAATGCTGATACATAACAATGGTGACGAGGATGGTGGATAACAACTACTGAACTAGTGAATCAGACATAGGGGAAGAATCATACATATGGTCTCGGATCGCGAGAAATACTAGTAATCGTAGTATCAAGACTGAAAACGGCACCGCCATCGGCGAATCGAGACAAAGTGATTGGGCGCTAGAACACCGTGGCCACGACAAACGAGCGCGCAACCATATCCAACAACGCGCGTGGATCTGTGAAGTTAAATCTGTGGTAAACAATTGATATTGGCAATGTGTTGATTTAAACCATGATATCTCAACAACTACTGGGAGTATTGATGATCTGAAAACTGCATGATGTAGCTCTGGTTAAGATCTGTGCAAAGCATTCAAGATGACGTCACCCTGCTGAGCTGGTACTGAGCTACGGTGGACCAACAGTTTTAAATAAGGCAACTTAACTAGAGACTGTATGCTATTCAGGGATGAAAGTGGTCTCTGGGAAAAAAGCGGAAATGCTGATGTATTCTCCCATAGGTTTAGCATTGTCAGGGAATTGCGGAAAATTCCTGGAAGTTGGGTTTTATACAAATACGTTTGAAGCACGTATAGTAGTATACATGTAGCTGCAGCGTCAGCACACTGTATTAGTAAACACTTATAGTGCTGCGGCGTTTGAACAACGTATTTGTATACACTTATAGCTACAAGGGAAATCCGCAAAATCGCTGATCTTTCATCCCTGGTTATTGTGCTAATAAGGGTTCAATCATTGGACTGTTGTTGAGTTGAACTGTGTTCTCTATAAGCTTATAATACTACAAACCATGGAGGGACATAAATTTGGAATTGAAAGATTTAACTGTATGACTGAACCTTCAACAATTGGTTCATATTGGACCCGATGGTTGACTGCATTTAAACTGTATGCTGATGGAAAAGGGTTGATTGTCAATAATGTTTGTTGTTGTTTTACATCAGGGGAAACTTCTAAGGTCATATCAGGAAGGGGTCAATAATGTAGCTACACCTTATACAAAACAGAGGCGTAGAGCATTACTACTGCATTCACCAAGACAAGATGTGCAAGACATATTTGCGACCTTGCCGGGTATCGGAGGTGTGCCAGACTATTTTTTTTTTTTTTTTTTTGTAAATATGTTTATTCTACTGAATAAGTCTTTTGTCAGTGCCGAAGCACTGGTCTTCCAGCCATTGTTCAATTCAAAAAAATTTCCCGCCTCCAAACCTAATGGGGACATTCGAATGATTTTGGATTTAACTAAGTTAAACACAATGGTGGAATATAAACATTTAAAAATGTTTTCCTTGGAAACGGCCAGAGACTTAGTCACACAAGGAGCTTGGCTTGCTAGTGTGGATTTACGGGATGCTTACTACACGGGCCCGATTTACAAAGCAGACAGGAAATATTTAAGATTCCTGTGGAAAGAAGAACTTTTTGAATTCACCTGTATGCTTAATGGTTTGGCTTGTGCCCCTCGTTTGTTTACCAAACTTTTAAAACCAATTTTTTCCCTAATGACGAGGAAAGGACATGTTATGTTTCCATACATTGATGATTCATTCATTATGGGCCAGTCACGTCAGGGTTGTACAAATGCAGTAATGACATATGTGAACTTTTCACAAAACTCAGATTTTATATCCACAGTGAAAAGTCGGTTTTTCACCCGACTACAGAATTAAAATGTTTGGGGTTTTTAATAAATACCGAAAAGATGACTGTTTCATTGACAGAAAAAAAACTTAACAAGTTCTTAGACACGGCGACCCAGTTAGTAACTTTACCCAAGCCAAAGATAAGACAGGTCGCGGTGCTTATCGGCATCATGATATCATATGCCCCTGCTATTCTATACGGCAAGGCCCATATTAAATCGCTAGAGATAGATAAGAATTTAGCGCTAGCGCGCACTAAAGGGAATTTTGAAAGAAAAATGTTTATTTCCAAAGAAGGATTGCAGGATATTGACTGGTGGTTTAAACATGTAAACTCCTCCCCCAATCCCATACGCATGGGGGAACCCAATACAGTAGTAACCACAGATGCATCGTTAGAGGGTTGGGGTGCTCATCGAGACGATGTAGCTACAGGAGGCAGATGGCTAGAAGACAAATTTTCTGACCATATTAATGCCTTAGAATTGAGAGTGATTTAATTTGGGATTAAGTAGCATAATCCGTATACCCAAATGTCATGTCAGAATTTTAACAGACAATACTATGGCAATGGCCTACATCCGTAACATGGGAGGGACACAGTCCAAACCATGTAACAAAATAGCAAGACTAATTTGGGATTGGGCACAAGATCAACAGTAGCGCATATCCCAGGTAGTCAGAATACTTTGGCAAAAGTCGACACTTCCATGACCACCTAGAATGGTCACTGAATACGGACATTTTTTAACACATTTGTCAGAAATGGGGTCGACCAGAAGTAGACTTATTTGCATCAAGAAACAACTGCAAATTACCAAAATATGTTTCTTGGCATCCAGAGCCTAAAGCCTGAAAAATTGATGCATTTTCATTAATTTGGGGAAATAACTATATATTCCCACCATTCAGCATTATCTGTCGAGTGGCCAGGAAGATCAAAACGGACCGCACACGGGCAATTTTGATAGTGCCCGATTGGGACACACAGCCATGGCTGGCAGCAATAACGTCGACAGCCAAAGACTCCCTACGATTCCCAAGATCTCCCAACAATCTGGCACACCAAGATCCGCTGACCGTTCACGGAGATGTATCAACAACACCGTTGCTAGCATTCCATTTCTGAATAAATATTTAGAACAGTTTGGCCTAGATAGGATTACCCAACAAAGGCTGGTCTCTCATGCATGGAGAAAGGGAACAGTAAAACTTTATGCTAGCTATTTAAAGAAATGGGGAATCCATTGCTTAATAAAGAAGGTAAAACCTATGAAACCTACAATATCCCAGATAGTTAGATTCTTACGAATGTTAGAATATGAGGGTTTAGGTTATGGAGCTATTAATGCAGCTAGATGTGCATTATCAATCATCCTTCCAAGGGTTGATGGCCAAACAGTAGGAAAGCACCAAGTAATTCACTGGTTTCTAAGATCAGTTTATGAAAGAAATCCTACAAAGCCCAAATATAGTCGCTTTTGGGATGTGTCAATCGTTTTTAAATTATTTAAACGATGGCCTAATAACAAGCATTTAGATGTTAAGCAATTAGGTTTCAAAGTAGCAGTACTGTTGCTGCTAGTTACAGGACAGAGAGGAAAAATGATTGTGGCGTTATCTCTGGATGGGCTGGAGATTGATAGAGAACAGGCTACGTTTGATTTGACACAATTGTTAAAATCAAACCGCACAGGGGATCCTTTGTCCACGGTGAACATTACCAGTTTCTCGAAGGATCAGAAATTATGTGTAGTTTCAGCCATTAGGGCTTATATATCCAAGACAAAAGAATTACGAAATCCAAGACAGCTTTTGGTGAGCTTTATTAAGCCCCACAAGGGCATTTCGAGAGACACTCTCGCACGATCGACCATTACAGTCCTTAAGGCAGCAGGAGTGGATACGGGATGCTACGCTTCCCACTCAACAAGAGGAGCCATGGTCTCCAAAGCACGATTGCTAGGAATCTCAGTGAAACGGATCCTGGCACACGCAGGCTGGAAGACTGCTAGATCGTTTGCAAAACATTACAACAAACGACTAGAAAAGTCGAGTGGCCTCATCAAACGATTAAACAAGACAGGTGAGAAGTCTTAAATATATCAATATTGAATTATGTTGACATGTCTGTGAAAAATGTACATAATGTGCCGTTTTTAGATACAATAAGAGAGGATAAAAATGAAATTACGCAAAAGTCTCCCTAGCCTGAGGCTAGCCAGAGGCTTAGTACCGAGGTAAAATAGTATAGTTATACGAATCTTACCTGGGTATAGATGATGGATAACTGTTGTTTTCCCAAGGTATAAGCCTCGGATAGACGTGGGCTAGGGGCCGCCTACCACACCCGGCCACGTCTATTCCGTTTGCTTGTACCAAGAAAACATTACAGTTTCCATTGTATTAAGTTCAGGTAAAGATTGCTGGACCCGGATGTGCTTCCTTCTCCCTAGCCCACGTCTATCCGAGGCTTATACCTCGGGAAAACAACAGTTATCCATCATCTATACCCAGGTAAGATTTGTATAACTATACTATATAATGGTCAACCTGAGCTATTTATCTCAAATATAACTAACAAATTCAAATGCCATCGGACCATGCAACTTTAGCTAAATTGTTTTACATCTAAGCGATTGAAACTATGACATCAAAGAGGTTGTCTACTACTAATGTTACATATCAGATTTTAAATGCAGGAGTATTGTTATTTAAATTTGTTACATAACCACCTTTCATAGTACCATGTAACGACCATATACTTGGCCCGTTATAACGCAAATTTACTGATTCAATAAACCCGAATTGATATCACATCAGCTTTTACGCATGAAATATTTTAAAATTTTCGGAAATTGCTGGGGATTAGCCAGCCCACCCCCCATTTCTAATTAGCAAATTTGAATATTAGTTTAGGATTTTGATATCCAAATGAAGCATTCAGACACTCAGCTTATCAATACTGGAAATAAATTATATTGTAAGGGATGGCTGGGCGGTCAAATTTTAATCTAATTCAGGTATCGATAATGAGCTGCACGGTGTTCGCCTTTAGCGATGAATGACTGTAGACACATTGGTATTTACCATGAGGTTCTCTCCAGAGATCCAGAATGCTACAAGACTATACAGTATTTTCCGATGAACTCGTTACATCCGGTATCAAACCTTGGCGACACTAATGCAGTCTCCAGCATTATAGGCAACATGTACAATGCATTTAATAACTAGAAGGCAACGTGTAAACCTATGATGATCCAAATTATGCAGTGATCTATATGATCCCAATATAAAATATAATATTGACTCACTCACATAAGCAAGCAGCAGTCACATACAAAGAAAATCAATTGTGTGTGTCCGATATAGGAATAAATATAGCGTGTACAGTGTTACACAATTGCTTAATTCAGTATTACACGATTGCTAGGAAATATTACCTTAAACCTTTTTTGGATTTAAGTGTCTCTGCTCTTTTTCGTCTGGGGTCAGTGGGTCAATGCAATATTTGATCAGGGTCACAGATAGATGGTTGACATATTTCAAACCACTCTTGGGTTGTACAGTTCCTCTATTTCCTCTAGCATTAATACCGACCCACCCTCTGGAGAGGCTTAGGACTAACACGCGTATAGATAGATATACATAAACAATACCCACAGAATCCAACAACTGTAAACGGAAATAGGCCTCTATGGGCGTCGCCATTTGTAAACTCGTGTTGAATAACAGAATAATCAAAATCCAGCAAACGGAAACGGAAATAGTTTGTCGAACTACACTACGCAGCAAGCAGGGTGGGCGACAGCAATTGGCCTAACGCCTTAATGATGTGCCGCCACAGAGTAGCACAAGCCAAGTTACAGAACAATTACACTGGTCCCTCGCGACAGACCTTGCATATATGGTGTGATGACGTCACTGGGACCAGTGTACATGTTCCTCCACGCTACTCTGCATATCAACTGAACGAGACAGCGATTGGTTAATAATATATCAAAACAAATGCCCGCTTTCATAGAATTTGCCGATATGCACAGTTCAAAACTTAGATTTTATTCAAAATTAAAAGAAATAAAAAATAATTTGACATAAACATGGATGCACAAATGAAATATTAATAGTTTTCTCCACGGAAACGACGGCCGTATTCGGGTCACCCTAGTTGATAGAATTTCAAATCGAACACCGCTAGTGTTGTTGTTTTTGGGGAGTTTTCAGTCACATTGGTGAGTGGAGTAAAAAAATACATGCACAATCTTAAAATACTTTGCTGTAGTTATATCGGGGGGTGGGGGGTTGGTCCTAAGCATTGCTTATTCATATTACTTAGTGTTATATATCAAGCTTTGTTTTACCATTCTTTGTCCCGTCCTGATATGACCTTAGATGTTGCTAGGACATAAAACAACAACAAACACCATTCTTTGGGGTTTAACTTAAGTGTCTGCTCTTTTTCGTATGGGGTCAGAGTATTAATACCGACCCACCCACGGGGAGGCTAATGACTAACACGTGTCCATATATATATACATAAACAATACCTGTATTCATAGAGGTGGGGAATGAAATCACCAAAATCCAGCAAACGGAAACGGAAATAGCCCCCTATGGGCACCGCCATTTGTAAACTCATGTTGAATAATCCATAATCAAAATCCAGCAAACTGAAACCAAAATAGATCGTCGAGCTTTGCTACTCACACACAGGGTGGGCGACAGCGATTGGTTAATAATAAATAGCCTATGGGCTTAGTGCCTTGACAACGCACCACCGCAGAGAAGCACATGCCGAATCAAGGAATGACTACACTGGTCTCTCCCTAAAAATCTTCCATATATGGTGTGATGACGTCACTGGGACCAGTGTATGTGTTCCTCCGTGCTACTCTGCAGCAGCCCTGTCAAGGCATTAAGTCCATAGGCCCAATTGACGGTATTCGGGGTCAGCTATTGGTTAATAATATATCAAAACAAATGCCCGCTGCCATAGAATTTGCCAATACATGCAGTTCAAAACTTAGATTTTATTCAAAATTAAAAGAAATAAATAACAATTTGGCATAAACATGGATGCACAAATGAAATATTAATAGTTTACTCCGTGGAAACGACGGCCGTATTCGGGTCATCCGAGTTGATACCGACCCACCCACGGGGAGGCTAATGACTAACACGTGTACATATATATACATATACATAAACAATATATCCATAAACAATACCCACAGAGGATTTCGTCAAAATCCAGCAACCGGAAACGGAAATAGGCCTCTATGGGCGCCGCCATTTGTATGTAAACTAGTGTTGAATAACAAAAATCCAGCAAACGGAAACGGAAATCGCTGGTCGAACTTCGGTACGCAGCAATCACGGTCGGCGACAGCTATTGGTTAATAATATATCAAAACAAATGCCCACTGCCATAGACTTTGCCGATATGTGCAGTTCAAAACTTAGTTTGTTCAAAATTAAAAGAAATAAATAACAATTTGGCATAAACATGGATGCACAAATGAAATATTAATAGTTTACTCCGCGGAAACGACGGCCGTATTCGGGTTACCCGAGTTGATAGAATTTGAAATCGAACACCACGAGTGGAGTAAAACAAAAATCATAAAATACTTTGCTGTAGTTATATCGGTGGGTCGGTCCTAAAGGCCCTGTCACACTATGATGCTTCTCCCGGCGACCCGTCACCGTTGAAAATAAAATCTTGCGCGTCGAGAAACGTCCAACTTTTCGGCGGTTTGGGGAAAAAGATCGGCGTCAGCGCGGCGCATTATGCGCGCGCGGCCAACGTGTGTCGACGCGTTGGGGAAAAAAAAGTTTGGCACGACGTCTTCATCTAACCTTAAATGTTGCTAGGGTGTAAAACAAAAATGCCCCAGTTTGCCGCAACGTGTGGACACGACCCGCCCGCGCGCACGCCGTCTGCCTAGCATTCCCATAATGTTATTCCGGCGCGTCCAACGGAACTCGACATCCTTACCCATATATTTGCGCGCGCTGACGGTCGTTGTTTTTTTTTTACATGCTTAAAACCTTGGGCGACAGGGAACGCGCGCCGGCGTTTTGCGGCGACCATCAATGTCAAGGATAGTGTACCGACGTGCGCATAACGCGCCCCCAGCGTGTTTCGATATTTCACCCATTTTCGCTCAAAAACACCATACGTCGCCGGGTCGCCGGCGAGAAGCCTCGAGCCCGCGTAGTGTGACAGGGCCTTTTAGAATTGCTAACCCTAACCGTATCAATTTAATATAATCTTTTTGGTAAACATGTTTTCTATGTGTTCCAGTTTGTTCTAGTGGTGTAGTTTCAAGATATTTACTTTCTGAGAAGATTGCTCATAGCCATTCAGTTTGCACTGTGACAGTGTGTTATTATTGTGGTTACTATCGCCGCAATGGCCGCACTTCCGCTTAGCGTGACGTCGGTGCATACCCTATATTATTAATGTTATTCACACTTCGAATATCGAATAAGGAATAAGTAACTAACTTCACATTTTGAATGTCGAATAAGGAATAAGGAATAAGATTATAAGTAACCAACTTCACACGCGTGACACGGGTGAATAAAAAAATTGGTCTTGTCATCACACTCACAGTCATCATCACATTCACAGTCATGATGATGATGATGTGAGCGCTATTGCCGTATTGGGTGGATAGACGCCAGTGTGTCAACTAATCAGAATTTGGTCTACTATATTGCGAATATGTAAAACAAGTGTGTATACCTTGTAAATCATTCCTGCGAACGGCAAGCCAAACTTTCTTCTTCATGTTTACAGTTGTTTGTTTACGTGTCTGGTTAGGATACACTACATAGACTTCTGGATCAGCAACCCTTTGCAATGTGAATGGAAGCCTCCCGTGGCCTTTGTTTACGCTTTATACACCAACAGCAGGCGCGCGCCAATCAGATATAAGCTTTCAAGTGGCTTCAGGAGTGGTCATGCTAAGCCAATCAGAGCTGTTATTTCATCACTGTTTCGATTGCAAATGGCTGCTCGAACAATTTTCAGATACTGAGATAGGTGTGGCTTGAACATTTTGTCCACATTGCTATTCTCGATGTCGGACATCCGGGCACTTTTGGGGTTCACTGCGCGCTAAGGGTAAAACAAATGCCACTCTCATAGAAACAACATTAAAACTACCCTAACTATCACAGTGATTTGTGCTTTTTGGTGCTTTGAAAGCAAATTTCTCTTGTTTCTATTAAATAGTTAGGATCTTTCTCTATAATTTCACATTCAGCTTTTTTTTTATCAGGCAATTGGAAGTTCTTGAATTTATTTGGCGAAAATAGTTTTTGAGGCCATGATCTGGTAAGGCTAACACTGGCACTGACACTCAGAATATCCCAACTTTCACTATTATCTCTGTTTTTAATACTTTCAGAGAAAATTGCTCTTAGGTTAAATTAAATACCTCAGATCTTCCTCTTCAATCGCGCATTAAGATATTTTTAATCGATCCAATGAAAGCTTTTAAATTCATTTTACAAAAATAAATGCTTCGCATAGACATAGCATTGCTGCAGCACATTTCACTGCAGTATTTTACCCTTCGCGGGCTAGTTTCCGGGGTTGTGACGTCATGCCGACATGGAGAATATAAAGTGACTGAAATTGTATGTTTCTTAGCTCAAAATGCTTAATTATGGAGAGTTGTATCTTAAACATATTCATTAATAATATGAATAAGCAATGCTTAGGACCGACCCCCCGATATAACTATAATATGAATAAGCAATGCTTAGGACCGACCCCCGATATAACTACAGCAAAGTATTTTATGATTTTTTTTTACTCCACTCGCACTGTTCGATTTGAAATTCTATCAACTCCGTCGTTTCCGCGGAGTAAACTATTAATATTTCATTTGTGCACCCATGTTTATGCCAAATTGTTATATATTTCTTTTAATTTTGAATAAAATCTAAGTTTTGAACTGCACGTATCAGCAAATTCTATGGCAGCGACCCCGAATACCCTGTGGACCTAATGCCTTGACAACCTCACTACAGAGTAGCGCGGAGGAACATGTACACTGGTCCCAGTGACGTCATCGCACCATGTATGGAAGGTCTGTAGCGAGGGACCAGTGTAGTTGTTCTGCAACTTGGCTTGTGCTACTCTGCGGCGGAGCATCATTAAGGCATTAGGCCAATCGCTGTTATCCACCCTGTTTGCTGCGTCCCGAAGCTAGACGAGCGATTCCCGTTTCCGTTTGCTGGATTTTGATTTCTCGAACAGGAGTTTACAAATGGCGGTGTTGCGGATTCCGAGGGACACCAGTTTCACAGGGACACATCGCTCCTGCACACGCGTCAAACTCGAACAGCATCGTCACTAACCTTATAAATTTAATATAATGTTTTTGCTAAACATGTTTTCTATATGTGTACCAAGCGATTTGTTTGTAGCTGGTGTAATTTTAGAGATATTTCAATTTTTCTGTATTGTCTGTATGAAGACTGCTCACGGCCATTGACAATGCCTTGAGTTTGACGGTACGCGCAGTGTAAAACGTTAGTTTTATTCAAAAATAATAGAATTCAAGAACCCTAACCTTATAAATTTAATATAATGTTTTTGGTAAAGATGTTTTCTATATGTGTACCAAGCGATTTATTTCTAGATGGTGTAATTTGGGAGATATTTGACTTTTTCTGTATGAAGATTTGCTCACGGCCGTTAACAATGCATTTTATTGGAAGTGTCCCTGTGAAACTGGTGTCCCTCGGAATCCGCAACACCGGTGTCGTATTGTCAGCGCCCGGTCATCGTCAGCGGCCTGTCGTGGCTTCTGCGCATGCACGGATTTTCGCACGTTGCGGCGATCACTGCTATTTGTTTTGTTTACACTCGGCGATTCGACGCTGATCGAGCTGCTACGTTAATATCGCTTGGAATTTAAGGTTAATTTAATTAAATTTCATTATTTGAGTATATAATTCTGTTAAATATGATCGCATTCAATAGATTTCGGCCTAATCGGTCCCTAACACAGCCGGGTACCGTGCCTGAGCTTGTAGCCGGCGAGGGAATGGGTCTTTTGCATATGTCTTAAAATCCGCGCATGCGCAGAAGCCACGACAGGCCGCTGACGATGACCGGGCGCTGAGAATACGACACCGGCGCCCATAGGGGGCTATTTCTGTTTCCGTTTGTTGGATTTTGGTGATATCATTTCCCACCTCTATGGGTGGGATATTGTTTATGACTTATGTGTATATATCTACATGCGTTAGTCTTAAGCCTCCCAGGGGATGGGTCGGTATAAAGTATTTTATTATTGTGAGTGTATTTTTTTACTCCACTCGCGGTGTTCGATTTGAAATTCTAGCAACTCGGGTGTCCCAAATCGCGGTTGTGATAATCGAATACGGCCGTTGGATTTTGATTATTCTGTTATTCAACACGAGTTTACAAATGGCGGCGCCCATAGAGGCCTATTTTCGTTTCCGGTTGCTGGATTTTGACGAAATCCTCTGTGGGTATTGTTTATGTATATATTGTTTATGTATATGTATATATATATGTACACGTGTTAGTCATTAGCCTCCCCGTGGGTGGGTCAGTATGAATAAGCAATGCTTATGACCGACCCCAAGATATAACTACAGCAAAGTATTTTATGATGGCGCATGTATTTATTTTACTCCACTCGCGGTGGTCGATTTCAAATTCTAGCAACTCGGGTGACCCGAGTTGCGGTCGCGATAATCGAATACGGCCATCGTTTCCGCGGAATAAACTATTAATATTGCATTTGTGCATCCATGTTTATGCAAAATTGTTCTTTATTTCTTTTAATTTTGAATAAAATCGAAATTTTGCACTGCGCGTATTGACAAATTCTATGGCAGCGGGCATTTGTTTTGATATATTATTAACCAATCGCTGACCCCGAATACCATCAATTGGGCCTATGGACTTAATGCCTTGACAGCACCGCTGCAGAGTAGTGCGGAGGAACAAATACACTGGTCCCGGTTACGTCATCGCACCATATATGGAAGGTCTGTAGCGAGGGACCAGTGTAGTTGTTCCGTGACTCGGCTTGTGCTACTCTGCGGTGGGGCATCATTAAGGCGTTAGGCCAATCGCTGTCATTCACCCTCTTTGCTGCGTAGCGAACCTCGACGAGCGGTTTCCGTTTCCGTTTGTTGGGTTTTGATTATATATGGCCAAACCGTGGCATCGTGTATACGAGTTTACAAATGGCGGTGCCCATACAGTGCTATTTCTGTTTCCGTTTGCTGGATTTTGGTGGTTTCATTTTCTACCTCTATGAGTAGGAGTATTGTTGATGTGTATATATCTACATGCGTTAGTCCTAAGCCTCCCCAGAGGGTGGGTCGGTATAATATGAATAAGCAATGCTTAGGACCGACCCCCCCGATATAACTACAGCAAAGTATTTTATTATTGAGCATGTATTTTTTTACTCCACTCGCGGTGTTCGATTTGAAATTCTAGCAACTCGGGTGCCCCGAATCACGGTTGTGATAATCGAATACGGCCCTTGTTTCTGTGGAATAAACAATGAATATTGCATTTGTGCATCCATGTTTATGCCAAATTGTTCTTTATTTCTTTTAATCTTGAATAAAATCGTTAAGGCATTAAGCCAATCGCTGTCATCCACTCTGTTTGCTGCGTAGGGAAGTTCGACGATCTGTTTCCGTTTCCGTTTGCTGGATTTTGGTGATTTCATGTTTTTTTTTGTTCAAATTTTTTATTCCAGTTGAATAACATCTTTTTTCAGCACCGAGGTGCTGGTCTTCCAGCCTTAGCAATTATAGTGCATATGAACTATTTATGGATGAGACGATGCGATGGTATGAACAATATAGACAGTAGTAGGTTAAAATGAGGCATTACAAATATAGTGGGGATCTTATTTTGCACAAGTAGACTGGAGAATAGCTATTTACCTTTAGACTATATCAGTGATTTGATGATCATACCTGTGAGGAGACATTAATATAATGGGCATGACTTGCTGATACAGGTAGTCATGGATTTTGGATTATGCAAATAATGGTTGCACGACTCATTTAAATTGTCTTGGGTCAACTATAGCTTTGTCAGTAGGATATGTTTTATTGGTTTAGTCAGGTGTTATCTTATAGGCTGGTGGGTATACTTTGGTAGTTGTTATTTTTTTACTCTTTTTGCCAGGGGGGGATTTCAGAGAGGGAGAGGGAAGGGAGTGGTTTGGGACTAGGTATTTATTTCAGTTCTCAACGTTTGTGGTCTATCCAGGTAGGTTTATTAATGTATGTCTATGTTGGGTTCTCAACCTTTAATCTAGATTTAAATTGCAGGTAGGTTGTTGCATTCCTGGTTTTGGCAGAGAGTTTGTTCCAGAGTTGGCTTCCCTGATAAATAGGTGCTCTTTTGAGTTTGTTAGTCCTTGGATAGGGACTTTTCAAGAGGTTGCCATCTGCTGCCCTAGTATTGTGAATACTTGTGTCGGTATAAATTGTGTCTTGGGCTCTATTGTACATGATTCCTAAGAGATGCCTTTTGCGCCTTGTTTCTAGTTTGTCCATTCCAGCTTTAGCATGTAGTTCTTCTGTGTGTAGATTTTGGCCTTTGTAAACTGTCCTGAGTGCCCTATTTTGTACTGTTTGAAGCTTTGCTTGTTGCTGTTTTGTGAGTAGTTCATATATTAGGTCATTATAATCAATTATTGTTTTGTACATAAGAAGAGCTGTTTTTTCACTTATAAAACCCCTGATTTTTCTGAAGGTGTTCAGTTTCCTTGCCAGTGACTGATTTAATCTACTTAGTTGTTTATTCCCATCCAGTTCAGTTCCCAAATATTTGTAGGTCTGTACCTCCCTTAGTGTTTCATTCCCAATCTTTATTTGGACTTCTGGGGCTTTGTCTTTCTGTTGCCATAGATAACATATTCAGTTTTGATTATATTGAGAGTTAATTTGTTTTCTTTGCACCATATATTTATTCTAGCCAAATTTTCATTTGTCAATTCGGCTGCTTTTGCTAAGTTACTGTTTGATACCAGTTGGACTGCATCATCAGCAAATAAAATGCATTTTGTTTGCCTCAGTGCTTAGGGTAAGTCGTTTATGAACAGGAGGAATAGAAGGGGGCCCAGTGTTGATCCCTGTGGTACTCCAGTTTTTACTTGTCTTAAGGTTGACTCAATGCCATTTAGTTTGGTACTTTGCGTTCGATTGGAAAGATAGTTTGTCAGAAAGGCTATCGTTTTTTAACCCAACCTTCTCTTGACAACCTTCTGCAACAGGATTTTATGATATATAGTGTCAAATGCTTTTTAAAAATCAATATATACTGCTATGGTAAGTTTGCCAGAATCCATCGCACTGAGAAGCACATCAAGGAGTGTTGAGAGTGCTTTCGTTGTGGACCTGCCTTTCCTGAAGCCATTTTGTTCATCTGCTAGGTAGTTTGTTGCTTCAAAAAATGTTTTTATTTGATCATGAATGAGTTGCTCAACTATTTTCCCAGTTATAGGTAGAAGAGAAATTGGTCTGAGGTCATTGCATGTCAGGGTTGCTGAATTTTGGGATAGGTACAACTGTAGCAATTTTCCAGTCATCTGGGAAAATACCCATTTCAATTGATAGGTTTACTATATGGGTGAATTCTTTGATTAATATAGTTATTGTTGCACCTCTATGAGTACAGGTATTGTTTATGCATATATGTACACATGTTAGTCCTTATAGCCTCCCCAGAGGGTGGGTCGGTATTATTATATTGCATCCTTCTGTCCATGTTTATGCCAAATTGTTATGTATTTCTAATTATTTTGAATAAAATGATAGTTTTGCCCGATGCGTATCGGCAAACTCAATGGCCGTAGGCGCAGTGACTTGTGTCACAACAAAGTCAACACAAATTTATTGTTTTACAGCATTGTCGTGATCACATCTTATTCAATTGAAATAGAAGGAATGAAAATACATTGTAGCTACCTACTAGTTTGCTGAAATAATACAAATAATGTTAGGAATGAGCAGATGGGTTCTTTAAAATTCACAAACTCAGTATTCAATAAGCTGGCTCTGGTACACCCTGGTCAGAACGAACATCCCCCATCCAGTCGGCCTTCCTGCTTCTACCCAAGTCGCCGTCAACCACTTCAGGACTGGCTACCGCCGTTGGATTGATGTCCCCAACCTCCAGCGCTGTCCCTGCAGCACTAAGATCTTCAATGTAGCCCACATACTCGCCTCATGTGGCGCCGTCGACAGATCTGCCATCAGTGACTTCATGGAGGACGCTGACCGCCAACTCAGCGACAATAGGGCCGTTCTGGCTATCCTCTCCAGGATTTCCAAGTCATCCTAGAACGCACTTGCTCGCTTCTACCACCAGAACGCAGACATCATCAACACTGTCGGTCACCCAGACCATGACATCAAGGACTAACAGGCCCCACCTCATCGATATAGCTGACTCGACATCACTACCAACTAACCACTAATTTTCACTGGCAACAAACAGGTAACCCCACCCACTGCCTAAGTAATCCCATCCTCACTTCTTCCTCTGGCCTTGGCCGGACTTACTCTGCATACCGATGAATCTGGAGGGACTGAAGTTTGGATCCAGGGGCCGTATGCACCAAGTTGTGCCAACGTTAACCGGAGCTAAGCGCTAGCTTCGGTTAACTATCTCCGGGTAGCGGGGGCTCCGCGAAAAAGGTAAAGTGGTATGCACCAATGTTTTAGCCGGGCCGGATAGCTGACCGTGAGTTTATTTATAGATTTGGGAATTCCCTCTGCGTTTGTACCCATATATTAGGCTCAAATATATTAAATGCTATCATTTTTAACAGAAGTACATACACAATAAGTGAAATTTGATCAATTTAACCCTAAATTCGAAGCGTTATTAAGGCTACCGCCGCATTGGCGGCGATATTAATAGTTATATTTTCGAATCGACGAAAGTAGTGTAAACAAACCGCCGCCACCGCCAGTTTGGAAAGCGATGTCAATGCGGCGGCGGCGGCGATTTGTTTACTTTACGTTCATCGATTCGAAAATATTAATATTAATATCGCCGTCAATGCGGCGGTAGCCTTAATAACGCTTTGCATTTAGGGTTAAATTGATTAAATTTCACTTATTGCGTATTTAATTCTCTCAAATATGATCGCATTTAATAGATTGAGACCCATACATGCACACTAACCGCCTCGGCTAGCAGTTAAACCCGATTTGAAACTGGGATAGCTTAGCCTAGGCTACGGTCCGCGGTTAGCGCTGGCACCGATTGGTGCATACGGATTTTCCACAGTTAGCCGTGTGGAGATAGTCAAACCGCGGTTAAGGCCCTAACTCCGATTGGTGCATACGGCCCCTGGTCGAGTCAAACCAATGACTAATAAAATAGGTACCTGTTGCTGCTCGGCACTTGGCGTTATGAGATCAGGGCAGGGACTGGGCGCACAGTGTCAGGATAATGTGTGGGACATCAGGTCATGGTGCCGGCGGTCTGATTTCTGTGGGGCAGCCCTATAAAGTCACCATGAGTGCATGCTGTCACAAGTCGGTGCACGTCCTGGTATGGACTAGGGTCTTACTGGGGCGTAAAACTACACCAACCACCCAGCCTCCCCCGGCCCTCTCAGAGGACTGTGTGTGGTTGGACTCTTAAGCCGTGTTCACACGGGCAAAATATAAAGCGATTTAGACAAGGCAAATCATATGAATCGATTTAGTTTCGCGTTCACACGGGCAGTGCTTTGAATCGGTTTAAGGCGGAAGTGGATATCTGCACATGAGCAAGTCCAGACTTAACAGCGCTAAGCTAGTTCGCTTCATATAAACTACCTCACGAGGTGGTTTATATAAAGCGAATCATATGAATCGAATCAGCCCTAACCCGCCTCACCATCGCGTTCACGCGGCAAATGTGAGGCGAACTAGGCAAGGTGATTTATATGAATCGGCTTAACTCGCCCGTGTGAACACGGCTATAGGCTGCTTTTTTCCTTCCTCCCCCCCCCCCCAAATTCCTCTGATCACTACCCATCGGAAGCCAACTCCCGACCACATGGGACTGCTTTCAGCAGTGGCCATTCAGTGCTGCAGATTTGCAGCCTTCAGCGCACCAATGCGACTGAAAACTCTCCAAAACAACAGTATGGAGGCTGCCATTTTTTAGTCCTATGGCTTCCAGACACAACCCTCTCATTGGACGCCTTGTAAGGTAGTATCTGATTGGATCCGAGATCCTGAGTCGTGACTCTACTAGAGCAAACCCTACTAGAGCTTGATATATAACACTAAGTATTAATGCGATAAAGTGGAGGCACTGAGCGAGAACCATCTGTTAGTTTAGTATTTGTCCCTTTGTATGTAGATATTGGTATATCTTTAATTGGTTAGAGAAGAAGGAAAAGTAATTTATTTCAAGTCGATTTTAAGCTGCTATACCTCTGACATTGAAGATTGATCTCATCACGAAATGAGTGACCAGTCGCATTCCATTTCCCATGGCAGTAGCCGCTTGGGGCGTGAGAAGGGTCCACAGCAAGGAAAGGAGGAAAAACAGGTGACCACTGTCCCCTATTGAGCATACCCTTTCAGGAATAGTTTCCCATTCTTTAAGCCCTGATATGGTGTGATTTAAACAGAAGTCGATGTAGATAAATTAAATATATACTTCAAGCACTTTAATCTGTGCAAAAGATGCATATATATGTGTAACTATGTCTGAACAAGAAACTACTAAAAAAATAATGGGATCTTTCCATAATTTGAGCCAATCAGAGCTGTTCTTTTTGATTGCAAATGGCCACCCCTTATGGGGGCCGCCATTTGCAATATGTTTGATTTGAAATTCTAGCAACTCAAGTGATCCGAGTCGCGGTCATGATAATCGAATACGGCCGTCGTTTGCGCGGAATAAAGTATTAATATTGCATTTGTGCACCATGTTTATGCCAAATTGTTCTTTATTGCTTTAAATTTCGAATAAAATCTAAGTTTTGAACTGTGCATATCGGCAAATTCTACTTCACTGAGTTCTCGCGAACACGAAAAGAGGAAAGTCTATTTCTGGCAAGTTCAAACAGGCTCAAATGAGTTCAAACATGACTGGTTGTCCCGCTCCTTACAACGCTGAATATGCTTATGTGGCGCGTAATCGATTAATCAACTCGGGTCACCCGAGCCACTTTTTGGCACATGTGCACATCCTACAGATTCGGGTCGAATAATCAAATACTCTTCTCAACAGTAGGGCACAAGCATATTCAGCGCTGAAAGGAGCCGGACAACCAGCCACTTTTGAACCCGTTTGAACTTGCCGGAAATTAAAACCCAGCAAACTGAAACGGGGTCTCAAAACAAATGCTCGCTGCCATAGAATTTACCGATACATGCAGTGCAAAACTTGGATTTTATTCAAAATTAAAAGAAATAAAGAACAATTTGGCATAAACATGGTGCACTAATGCAATATTAATAATTTATTCCGCGGAAACGATGGCCATACTCGATTATCACTACCGTGACTCAGATCAGGCGAGCCACTTTTTGGCGCATGCGCATATTCTACAGACTCGGGTCGAATAATCAAATACGCTTCTCCACTCTCGGGGTGGAAAAAATGGTGGTTTAATCCAAAGCCTTTTTTTTTAAATAACCGATATAACTACAGTAAACATATGTTTCTTTTTTTCTTATCTTGTTCTTTAACTATCATTCATGTACCAATCTTTTGCTTATTTTCCTGTAATTGTCTATTTGTATATTGTTGTAGATTCGTTTACTGTGTAGAGGCAATTGTGATTAGGGCTGGAAGACCAGTGCATTAGCACTGACAACATGTTATTCAGAAAAAAAAAAAAAAAAAAAAATTGTTTTATGATGGCATAGCTTAGTGCTATTTCCATTTCATTAATCTATGTTATTACCAAAAAAAACCATGTATGACTGGTACCGGTGGCTGTTATCCTGCAGGATGGTACCAGCCCAAATGTGACGTCATCCCTCCTAGCTACTCCAGCCAAGAGGTGGGTTACTGGGGTTGGGTCGTTTTGCACACGGCACGTGTATTTGCTGACTCCACTTGCGGTGTTCTATTTGAAATTCTGACGACTCTGGGCCCATATGCATGGAGCAGTGTTAGCGGCGTGTGGTGTTATCCCTCTAACACTGGGTATCTACCACTGGTTATCGGCGGCGTCGAGAACTATGTCACGCCGTATGCATGGGCGCTGAAACGGTGAGGGTTAGCTAAATGTGAGGCCGTAATCGATTAACACGACCCGGGCGACTCGGGTCACCCGAGTCGTGAGAATTTCAAATAGAACACCGCGAGTGGAGTCGACAAATACATGTGCCATGTGAAAAAGAACTCGACCCCAGTAACCCACCTCTTGGCTGAGGTTTGCAAGGAGCGATGACATCACATTTGCGCTGGTACCGTCCTGCAGGATAACAGCACCGGTACCAATCATACATATTTTTTTATGGTAATAACATAGATTAATGAAATGGAAATATCACTAAACTATACCATCATAAAAATATTTAAATCTTATTTTGCTGTAAGTATATCGGCTATTAAAAAACAAATAAAAGGGCCACCATTTTTGTCACCCCGAGCATGGAGAAGCGTATTTGATTATTCGACCCGAGTCTGCAGGATGTACGCATGCGCCAAAAAGTGGCTCGGGTGACCAGAGTCGATTAATCGATTACGCCCTTAATGTATTTATAGAGCCTGTTCCCGGCGAGCACCGCTACTTCACAATATCGCCGCCGATTTGGCGGCCGGGAAACAGCAGCCTTCTTAGAGTGAGCCTGTTGCCGGCGAGCACGGCTATTTGTTTATTTTACATTTGTCGATTCGACAATATTAATATCGCTGCCTCTGCAGCGGCATCGTTAATATTGCTTCAAATTAAATGGTTAATTTGCTGAAATTTCACTTATTGTGTATGTAATTCTGTTAAATATGATAGCATTGAATAGATTTGGGCTTAATATATTGCCGCCGATCGGGCGGCGGTGGCAAACGTCGAAGCGGCAATGGCGATTTGTTTACTTTACATTCGTCGATTGGACAATATTAATATCACCGCCTCTGCGGCGGCAGCGTTAATATTGCTTCGAATTTAGGGTTAATTTGATGAAATTTCACTTATTCCATATTTAATTCTGTCAAATATGATAGCATTGAATAGATTTGGGGTCCATCCTGACACTAACCTAACACTAACACCACTGTAAACCTGCTTTGAGCAGGGGTTAGAATTTCCGAGTTTAAACGTGCGGTGTTTGTCTAACACTGCTCTATGCATACCGACTCTAAGGCGCTAAACCAGAAATCCCGCCCTAACCGCAGTTTGCCTCGCTAACACCGCTCCATGCATACAGGCCCAGTTTGCGAGGGACACATCGCTTCTGCGCATGCATCAAATTCGAACAGCATCGTCACTAACCTTATAAATTTAATATAATGTTTTTGGTAAAGATGTTTTCTATATGTGTACCAAGCGATTTGTTTCTAGGTGTTGTGGTTTTAGAGATATTTCACTTTTGCTGTATTTTCTGTATGCAGATTGCTCAAGACCATTGACAATGCCCTGAGTTTAACGGTATGTGCAGTGCAAAACATTAGTTTTATTCAAAATTAATAGAAATCAAGAACACTAACATTATACCGACCCACCCTCTGGGGAGGCTTAAGACTAACGCATGTAGATATATATACACATAAACAATACTCCTACCCATAGAGGTGGGAAATGAAATCACCAAAATCCAGCAAACGGAAACGGAAATAGCCAGATATGGGCGCCGCCATTTGTATACTCCTGTTGAATAAACGGAAATAGATCATCGAGCTTTGCTACGCAAACACAGGGTGGACCACAGCGATTGGTTAATAATAAATAGCCTATGGGCTTAATGCCTTGACAACGCACCACTGCAGAGTAGCACACGCCGAATCAAGGAACAACTACACTGGTCCCTCCCTACAAATCTTCCATATATCGAGAAGGGTCCACAGCGACGAAAGAAGCAAAAACGGCTGACCACTGGGTCATATCGAGCATACCCTTGCAGGAATAGTTTCCCATTCAGTAATTACTGATATTGTGTAATTTAAACAGAAATTGATGTAGATAAATTTCAAATATAGTTCAAACACTTTAATCCATTTATTTCCCCCCCCCCCCCCCCCCCGATATAACTACAACAAAGTATTTTGTGATTGCATGTGTATTTTGTTACTCCACTCCTGGTGTTCGATTTGAAATTCTAGCTCTGTGGAGGTCTTGCCTGGTCCCCTGGCATTCATTTGCTCAGGCAGAGGCATAGGAGTTTTCATCTATTATTACTCAGTCTCCAACCTGGTCCCCTAGCCTTTGTACCAGAAACAAGTTGAAACGAGTTCAAACGTGGCTGGTTGGATCGCACCATGGCTCGTTGGGTCGCTCCGTTTTGCGCTGAATATGCTTATGCATATATGGTGTGATGACGTCACTGGGACCAGTGTACTTGTTCCTCCGCGCTACTCTGCAGCAAAGCTGTCAAGGCATTAAGTCCATTGGCGGCTAATTTACGGTATTCGGGGTCAGCGATTGGTTAATAATATATCAAAACAAATGCCCGCTCCCATAGAATTTGCCGATATGCGCAGTTCAAAACTTTGATATTATTCAAAATTAAAAGAAATAAAGAACAATTTGGCATAAACATGGATGTACAAATGAAATATTAAGTTTCTTCCGCGGAAACGACGGCCATATTCGGGTCACCCGAGTTACTAGGATTTCAAATCGAACACCGCGAGTGGAGTAAGAAAATACACGCGCAATAATCAAATACTTTGCTGTAGTTATATCGGGGGGTCGGTCCTAAGCATTGCTTATTCATATTAAATTTAATATAATCTGTTTGTTGAATATGTTTTCTGTATGTGTGCCAAGCGGTTTGTTTCTAGGTGGTGTAATTTGAGAGATATTTGACTTTTTCTGCATGAAGATCACTCACGGCCATTGACAATGCATTTGAATGGATGTGTCCCTCGCAAACTTGTGTGCCGCGGAAACTGCAACACCGGGTCATGTTAATCAATTACAGCCGCGAGTTGCTAGAATTTCAAATCAGACATATTGCAAATGGTGGCCCCCATAAGGGGCGGCCATTTGCAATCGAAAAGAACAGCTCTGATTGGCTCAAATTATGGAAAGATCCCATTATTTCTTTAGTACAGGCCCACCCTCTGGGGAGGATAAGGACTAACACGTATACATATACACATAAACAATGCTCCTCTTCATAAGAGGTGGAAAATGAAACCACCAGAATCCAGCAAACGGAAACGGAAATAGCACTGTATGGGCGCTGCCATTTGTATACTCGTCTTGAATAACGGAATAATCAAAATCCAGCAAATGGAAACGGATATCGCTCGTCGAACTTTGGTACGCAGCAAGCAGCGTGGACGACAGCTATTGGTTAATAATATAGTCGAGAGTAAAACAAATGCCCACTGCCATTGAATTTACCGATACGTGCAGTGCAAACCTTGATTATATTCAAAATTAATAGAAATAAAGAATAATTTGGCATAAACATGGATGCACAAATGCAATATTATTAGTTTATTCCGCGGAAATGATGGCCATATTCGATTATCACGACCGCGACTCGGAATTTCAAATCGAACACCGCGAGTGGAGTAAAAAAATACACACGCAATCATAAAATACTTTGCTGTAGTTATATCGGGGGGTCGGTCCTAAGCATAGCTTATTCATATTAGTTTCTAGTTCAGACATAGTTACACATATATATGTATCTTTTGGACAGATTAAAGTGCTTGGACAGATTAAGGTACTCGTGGCTCTTAAATTGCAGACCATTGTCCGAAATGATCTGACTAGGAATACCGGGCCTAGCAAAATTATCCTTCATCACCTCAATAACTGTGACAGACAACGTATCCCTCAACAAAGGCACCTCTGGATACTTTGTGTAATAATACACGGTTATCAGGTAATTTTCATGATTTAATTCAAACAAATCTGTCCCTACTTTATCATACGGTTGACAGGCTATCAGGTGGTTTATCAACGGATCGTTATGCAAGCTTTTCCGGTTGTTCTGGCATGTGTCACACCAACTGACTTTTTCCTCAATTTGTTTGTTTATTTTAGGCCAGAACATGCAGTCTTGCGCCAACTGTTTGGATTTAGTTACGCCCAAGTGCGTCTCGTGTAACGCTTCAATCATTTCCCCTCGGAGACCCGGAGGTACCACCACCCGATTGCCTTTCATGACTAGATTGTTTTCTACAGTTAACTCGTCTTTGTGTGGGATGTACTGTCTGAGACACGCAGGTGTCTGTATGCGTGTAGTGTCCAACCCATCCTCAATGTGTGTGATCAACATGGACATGGATATATCTTTTTCATATTCTCTGGAAATTTTACTTAACAAACTTGACGATTGCATGTCCACTGCGGCAATGCTGAACGTGTCATCGAACAGGGTATCATGACCTACACTAGCACTATGTGCTCTGGACAACGTGTCTGCAAGAAACATCAAAGAACCCTTCACATGACACAGTTGAATATTGTAATTTTGCAACTGCATCCGCATTCTCTGCATCTTGGCCGAAAGCTTGTGAACCGGTTTCTGCATTATCGCCACCAACGCTTTGTGGTCTGTTTGAATCTGAACTTCCTTACCAAAGATATAATCATGAAACCTCTGACAACCGAAACATATGGCGAGCATTTCTTTTTCTATAGTGGCATAGCCACACTGTGCTGAGTTAAGCGCACGAGATGCGAATGCGATTGGTTTATTGTCCATAATGACACAATAAAAATATATATTCAGTTGTATTTTCTTTCCATTGACAAAACAATTACCATCACTAATAACTAGTCCATAGCAATATTATGATGGAATTATATATTAATATCAGTGGCCTGGCATCCGATGCTTGCATCTCGGTGTTCCGTGTTCACTGCTGGCTGCCTCACCTGTTGCTTAGCTGGCCTGACGTTCTGCGCGTCTTCATCCTGGCCGTTTTCATTACAGCCGTTCGTCTCTGTCGACGATCTGTGCATCTGTGCTTCTTGGCATCCGTGCAGTCATGTCTGTGCCTCTAGGCATCCGTGCATCCGTGTGCCATCTTTCCAGGCATCTGTGCATTTGTGGGCCATTACTTCAGGCCCTGTCCTCCAATCTGTCCATTCAGATATGGCATTCTGCTTGCTTGTCTGTGAGTGGTCCGATCCTGTCTCGTTCTCCCGGACGGTCGCGTACCTCAGTTTGGCGTCTTGCTCGGCACCGTGGTCAGCGGCACCGACGAACAGATCCGTTGTCAAATCATTGACCTCCGCCAGATCCGGGTCTTGCTCAGCATTGTGAGGGTCGGGCTCTTCGACAGTCAATCCGTTGACCCTGCCCAGTCTGCCCTGGCAGAATTTACCGAAGTGCCCGATCTTCTTGCAGTCAACTGTCCCGTATTCGCAATCCTTTACCTTGTCCCTCAGTGTCGTAATGTATGTGGCCATGGTTTCTGTAGCTTGATTCTGCGAATTAAACTTGTACCTTGTTATTATCAAACTGCACTTGCCTATACAATATGTCTGGAATGCTTCTCTGAGTGGTCCGATCCTGTCTCGGTCTGCAAGCACGATGGACATATTGGCGACAACTTGTTGCGCTTCTTCGCCAGCAACATGAAGAAAGATGCAGCATTGCACTCGTTCTGTCTTCAATATGACACCTGCAGCTGTGGCGTATATGTCATAAGCTCTGATCCATGTTTTCCAGTTCGATCTCGCGTTGTTGCTGAGGACAAGCTGAGTGGCGGCCGCAAACCCGGCAGTGTATTCGCGGGCGGCATTCTTCCTCATCTGACACCATGTGAAAGTACAACGTCTGAACACTTTGACTTCTGGATACTGAATGGTTTATTCCCGATCCAGGGCCCGAGCCGCCGGCACCCTCTGTCTGTGACGTCATCTCATTTCCTTTGTTCTCAGTAGGTGCCTGGATGGCTATTACGCATATATAGCCGTGTTTACACGGGGAATTGTGAAACGTTCTAGACAAAGCGATTTATATGAAGCGTTTCAGAGGCGCGTTTACACTGACAGAGTTTGAAAGTGTTTTGTCGCCGGGAACAAGCAGCCTTAGTTCCGCCTGTAGCCGGCAAGCATTGCTATTTGTTTAGTTTACACACGTCGATTCGATGCAGATGTAGCTGCTATGTTAAATGTTGCATAAGTTTAAGTTGCATGGCCGATGGCATATGAATATTTGTCTCATTTTTGAGATAAATATATCAAATTGATCATTACGAGCTACTAATCATTAGTCCGGAGTGATTTTGATTAAAGATGATTAGTTTTGAAGTAATTTGAGCTGAAAGAACCAAAAATAATTTCGACAAGCTTGCCAAAAGTCTTGTTGCTATGACCTAAATGGTCATCTCGCGGTAACCACGTGATGTGAGATGACCTACTAATCTATGACCCTGCACAGCAGGCCTAAGGCCTACTTGGTTGGGGGGGGGGGCTAATGGGGTCACGAGATTGGCCTAATTGGTTAATGGCCTTCCTGCATAATGGCTGTTTCAAGCTGAGTGTTCAAAGGGGTGATGTTATAAACTCACTGATTATTCTGTATATACTGTCCCAAATCATTAGCTAATACACCAGTATCTAAGTTGGATATATAGGATCAAATGTAAGTAGTTGTTTTAATTTTGACTAAATTATATTTCATCGGACTATGCAACTTTAATTAAATTTCATTATTTGAGTCTGTAATTCTGTTAAATATGATCGCATTCACTAGATTTCGGCCTAATCGGGCCCTAACACTGCCGGGCACCAGCGATTAGTTACTGCCCTCCCTGTTCCCGGCACGCACTACTATTTTATACTACCGCCGCCTGGGAACAAGCTGAATCGCTTCAAATAAACCACCTAGCGAGGTGGTATAGATGAAGCGTTTCATATGAATCGATTCAGCCCTAAAACGCCTCAGAGTCGCGTTTACACAGCAAATGTGAATCGATCTAGGCAAGGCGTTTTATATGAGGCGTTTTAAATCGCCCGTGTAAACAGGGCTTATCACGGGTGGGAGAAGTTTATTGGGCAGAGAGTGTGGGAGGCTACGCACGCATGCGCGCGCGCACCCCCCCCCCCGCCCGCCACACACCAACACACACACACACCAACACACACGCACGCGCGCGCACATACGCACGCACGCTCACACGCACGCACGTACGCGCGCACACACACACACACCGTGATATCAAGTGAGTTTCAGTTACGGTTTTGATTCCATAATTGACAAATGAAGACATCTTGTGACCCACTTGTCTAAGTCAGTAACATACGACCTGTACACTGTCGGACACTCCCTCGCTGTAACAGCTGTCGTACCTTCTATTATATGATAATATTTGTCGAGCCCAAGTTGGAAATCGGGAAGAAGAACAGGTAAGTAGAATTGCATTCGACGCCTGTAAATATGTCAACTATCACTCTCGCAGATGAACACTCCTACTACTACTCAGACTAGACTATATATAGGTATCTTATTTACTGACGATTTAGATCAAATATTCACGATGCAGATCTTCGGTAGTAAGCCTTTAATTTGACAGATAGATCAAAGTTATATTCAATTTTTTATTTCAGACTCAGGATTATGGTGGTTACATAATTTGTTCCATTGTAGGTAGATATAAAAATTAATGTGAACAAGATATAAGTAATAGTACTATGAATACTACCATACTAACCAATATCAAAATGTTGGTCTACATACATTTGTTTGTACCAATGCCTCCATATAGCAGACGTAAATCAGAGATCACTCTCTTCTATTTTCACAAGTCCCTGTATTATAGCATTTTCTGACTTGTCAAGTCTAGTAATAAATTTGAATATTAGATTCCTGATAACAGCCTATAGGCCCAACAGAAGCAAAGTTATTATATTTAATGTAAATCGTAAGTGGCTAAACTGCCAAACTCTGAAACTGGCAAACTCTGAAACTCAGCTTGCTGTTTTTACCTGTCTTTATGCTTCTCCAGTGGTTCTAATAATTGTGAATAAAAAATAATGCTTAGGACCGACCCTCGTGCGGTATTCGATTAACACTACCCGGGCGACTCGGGTCACCCGAATTGCTAGAATTTCAAATCGAACACCACGAGTGGAGTAAAAAAATACATGTGTCGTCACAAAAAAATGCCGGCCCCAGTAACCCACGTCTTGGCTGGGGTTGGCTAGGAGCGATGGCATCATATTTGTACTGGTACCATGCTGTAGCCACCATACGGGATGGCCGAATGAGTTTGCAGCGTCCGTCTCCAGTGTTGATAGATTGTGGGGTCGTGGGTTCGAACCCTGGTCGAGTCAAACCAATGACTTAAAAATTTATACTTGTCACTTCCTAGCCTGGCGCTCGGCATTAATAGGATAGGACATGGACTGGTCGGCTCAGTGTCAGGATAATGTGAGTGAGTGGGATATCAGGTCATGGTGCTGGCAGCCTGATCTTCCAGTGGGGCAGCACTATAAAGTCGCCATGAATGCGCACTGTCACAAGTCGGTACCCTTCCTGATATGACCTTAGATGTTGCTAGGATGTAAAACAACAACAAACAAACCATCCTGTAGCAGTACAAGTCCTATGCGTTTTTTAATGTTATAACAAAAAAATCAGATTAATGAAATGGAAATATAACTAAACTATACGATCAAAAAATACTTTAAATCCTATTTTGCTGTAGTTATATCGGTTATTATTTTTTTTAAAGAAAGAAGTTGTGGATTAAGCAGAGTAGCGTGGAGGAAGGCATACACTGGTCCTGGTGACGTCATTGGGCCATAAATGGAAGATATGTAGGGTTGATTGATTGATTGATTGGTGGTTGCTTTACGCCTTGTCATCAGCATAGGCCATAATCACGGCGAGAAATGTTTGTTTTTTGTTCAAACCATCGCTTTTACATGTAAAAGCAGACAATCAATTATGTGCCAATAGACACTCATTAAATTAAAAAGCTCACAATCATATATTTGTGGCCAAGGGAAACAAATTCCCATAGAAAAAGAAAAGTTTGATTAATAATTGATAGAATTTATTTAGTAAACTATATGAGGTGGTACAGTTCAGCTGCCCTCAAAAAGGCTAACATGTTTTCTTGTTTTACTTTAGTAAAAAGGTCATGCAAACTGTCTGCAATGTAAAATTGTTGGCACAGGGCCAAGAAATCAACACAACTTAGTAAAATGTGTTTGAGTGTCAGCAGAGACTGACACCCAATACATTCAGGGGGAGGCTCCCCCTTGAGCAGAAAAGCATGTGTAAGCCACAAGTGGCCAATACGGCAGCGGCTAAGGACCACTTGGTCCCGCCGACCTCCCGCATGAGTCTGTGGTGGTTTTCCCACAGATGGTTCGATTTCTTAAGTTTATTAATGTTTTCATCCCACTCATGTTGCCATTTGGATTTTATGTGGGTGGCTGGCTATTAGTGGTTTCAGATCAGAGTGAGGGATCAGACACGGTTCAAGATCACAGTTCAGGGTATTCCTACAAGGGAATGTGCAGAGCTGCGGTATCCGTCAGATGCACACCAGGGATACAAGGATGATATACTCAAATAATAAGGCAAAGAAATCTGCAGTCATTACTTGATTGACCCATTAGCCACCACCTTCTAGGAATAGCTTTAGTTCACAGGTTGTGCAATAACCACTTTCACCATGGTAGGTTTGGTCTGTAGAGTGTTTTTGCGAAATAGTTTACTATCCTAGGGCAAGGCACCACCAGCAGATTAATTGGACCGGGCCAATCCAACCCCTCGTCTACGTGAAGTCGGGGCCAAAGTGCAGTGTTGGATCAGTGAGAGCAATCGCTGCTCACGGTCCTCAAGCACCAGGATCCCTTCCTCCACTGACACGAGTTGTGACTCATGGCAAACGAGTCGCCCCATTTGTCGCCTTTTACAGTCTGCAAGGGGGTGCCCTGTTTCCCCAAGTTGATTTAGGAATCCAATTAAATTAAAACATAAACAACAGATTTCTTCAAGGCAATTTTTATTGACCATTCAAATATGTTATATTGAATTGATATATTTTACCCATGTTAAATTGATTCCTGGTAGTTTAATGCCATGTTGCCACCAAGGCTATATTCGTGGTGACAAATTAGTAGAAGTTATTCTGTTACTAGTGTAGTAGTCCGTAAATAAGCTCCATCACACTCCCCTACATACCCACCACACACACCTACACCCCACCACACCCACCCTACAAACCCACCACACTCACCGACACTACACCCCCACCACACCCACATATATCCCAACCACACACCCTCAACCCCCACCAGATCCCTAAACCCACACCCATCACACGCAAACACCCCCTAAACCCCCAAACCCCCATTCACACACACCCTGAACCCCCAGCACACACACCAAAACCCTCACCACACCCATACACCTCCACCTCACCCCCTACACACCCACCCTACATCCCAACCACACAACACACCCCAACCACACACCCCTCAAACCCAAGCACACACACCTACAGTCACACCACATACCTAAACCTCCACCACACATACCCACCACAATTCTACACTCCCACCACACTCACCTACAGCCTAACCGCACCCACCCTACACCCAGACACCTACAGCTACACCCACCCACCACACACCTACACCTACACCCCCACTACCCCTCTACCACACACCCATAACCCCCAACCACTAGAACCCCACCACATACACCTACATCCCCAACCACACACACCTACACTCCAACCACACCCATCAACCCCCACCCACCCCCACCACACTCCTATACCCCAACTACCCCCTACACCCCCCCACACATACCACATCCCTCACCACACCTCTACACCTCAACGACACACACCCTGCACCCCCACCACACACACACCTACACCCCCAACCACATACACCTACACCCCAACCACACACCCCTCAAACCCACCACACACACCTACACCCGCACCACATACCTAAGCCTCCACCACACATACCCACCACACATATATACTCCTATCACACTCACCTTCAGCCTAACCACACCCACCCTACACCCAGACACCTACACCCCCCCCCCCCCACCACCACCACACACCCCTAACCCCCAACCACCACACACACCAAAACCATCACCACACCCCTACACCACAACCCCACCACTCCCAACCACACACACCTACACCCCCGCCACCCCCACCCACCCCCACCACACAACTATACCCCAAATACCCCCTACCAAAACCCTCACCACACCTCTACACCTCCACGATACACCCTACACCGCCACAACACACACCTACACCCCAACCACATACACCCCACTGACACACCCCTAAAACCCCCACCACACACCTACACTCCCACCACCCCCCTCTACGCCCACCACACCCCCACCACACCCACTCACCACACCCCTACACCCGCATGACACACCCCTTCCACACCATGTTCCGGTACATTTTCACTGCCCGATGCATAGCCAGCCTCATTCTGAAGCATAATTAGGTCGGGTCCGTGAATAGCGTCAATTGTGTTCTCGGTTCCTCTGGTTTCTCTGAATCCTGTCCAACCACTTGGCTGTGTATGTGGATCCGTTGACCACACATTAAGATTGCATTCCTGATTTGGATCTTCTCCATGTACTCAATGTCAAGCATCCTTTGATAGAATCCCTAACTTGGATCCTCTCTACCAGCTTGGTGCAAAAGACCTCTGGCGGGATCCCAGGTCTGTATCTTCTCCCTCTCACAGATAGTGGACAAGGCCTCCTGGTGGGATCCCTGGTTTGGATCCCTTTTCTCTCTTACAGATGGTGTACACCACGGCCATGTTGTCCAGTAGGGTTCCAATGCCTACATAAAAGAGATGTTGCCATATTGCTTTAATTTTTTAATTATATTAAATCTTGTTTAAACAAAAATAGAGCGCTACTGAACGGAGTCACATGGTGGGGCCTCAAATGCTAATGTGTTTATCCCTTCACTTCTAAGGCATGTGATTAGACTTGATCAAGTTCATTATAGACACCATGATTAAATATATTAACATGTAAAAAAACTAAAACAATCAAATGGGGTGATAAGTATTACAAACAACTGTCTACAGGTGATGGCCACACTTAGAAAAATATATGTTGCTGGTAGGACTGGGGTTTGGGGGGGGGGGGGCAACAAAACTTGTCGGTGTCGAATGTTGAACAAAAAAAAGAATCAATGGGGGTTGGGAGTGTCATATAAAACAATTTAAAATAAATGTTTTACATTATTAATAAATACTGTGATATATGCGTAATAGACGACTAGACGTCTAGACACGTCTGTAATATATGCAAATGAGATGTCGTCATGGAAAAGTTTGGCCGGCTATGGTTTGAGCCCTGGAGGGGAATAAAGTCATTCAGTATCCAGAAGTCAAAGTGTTCAGACATTGTACTTTCACATGGTGTCAGATAGGAAGAATGCCGCCCGCGAATACACTACCAGGTTTGCGGCCGCCAGGTCAGCTTGTCCTCAGCAACAACGCAAGATCGAACTGGAAAACATGGATCAGAGCATATGACATATACGCCATTGCTACAGGTGTCATATTGAAGGCAGAACGAGTGCAATGCTGCATCTTCCTTCACGTCGCTGGTGAAGAAGCGCAAAAGGTTTTCGCCAATATGTCCATCGTGCTCGCTGACTGAGACAGGATCGGACCACTCACAGAAGCATTCCAGACATATTGTGTAGGCAATGGTGCTTTTAGGCCCATTGGTTCAGGCTACCAACAAAGACAGTGTCATGTAGCTGTGGTTCACCAGGCCGCAACTCACTGGTAACCAAATGAAGCAGCATTAACAAGTTACTGTGAGTTTGCTCTACCACAGACAAGCAAGCAGAACACCATATCTGAATGGACAGATTGGAGGACAGGGCCCGAAGTGATGGCCCACATATGCACAGACGCGAAGTGTGTCAGCGTCGCAGCCAGAGGTCAACGGTGTGGCTGGGCTAAGTAGGTCAGGTAGACTGATTAGGCCGGTGAGGAGGTTAGAGCTATAGTGAGGGAGTGTGTGTGAATGTATACACACAAACACATGTGCATGATAGAGTTAAGTTTCAGTTTCAGGTGCATTTACTGTGTGTTGGACTATAGTGCCAGTATGGCATGTGGAGGCTAAGCAGCCGGACAGTTCAAAGGACTTCAGTGCCATAGCGTGCTCAGACACTCGCTAAACCTGTGGTTTAAGTTAAGTGCTTGTATATTTTATTGTATTACTGTATGATGAACGAGTAATCCTGGTATGTTTTATGGAGATTTTGAAACATTTCATGTCTCAGAAATACTTTGAGGGGGGGATGTGATATATGCGTAATAGATGTCTAGACGTCTAGATGTCTAGACACGTCTGTAATATATGCAAATGAGATGACGTCATGGACAAGTTTGGCCGGCTATGGTTTGAGCCCTGGAGGGGAATAAAGTGATTCAGTATCCAGAAGTCAAAGTGTTCAGATGTTGTACTTTCACAAATACTAATATATCACATTTCTAGAAAACATTTACACAATTATAATTCACATTATAACTGCATACACATGATACAGCCAATTCTTTCTTCAATATTACCAAATCAATATGAACTAATATTATCAAATAAATATTGACTCCTGAATTTGGATAATTTAAATATTGGCAGGGCTGTAAACATAAATAATTGATGGTGCAATATCATTAAAAGATTAAAAAGTGAACATTGTGTCACTGTCAGTGGACAAATAATATGTGGATAGTGTAATTGCCTCCCACTCCTACAATTATTTCTGTAATAGCATTTACTCACATCTGTGTACCTACTTCAAGTTCTTGATACCCTTTGCGATTGTGAAACCCATATGACAGCACTCGCACTGAAATTCAAGGAATAATGATCATATTCTGTTGCACAGCATATTATTTTAAAGAAATTTACAAGCAGAAGACATTTAGTAAATAATTTAAAATGTAAGCTCACACAGTTCTGCTAGTAACATATAATACCTAGTTAACTATGGAAAAAGCACAATACAACATTTTTAATCGTCCTAATACCCCTGTCACACTACAACGTAATGAGCGAACGTGAGCCTAACGTGGTGACATTTCGTCATAACGTTGATGTACGTTGGATTACGTTATGATGACGTCATAATGACGTTAGACTGACGTCGATCTACGTCACACTACGTCGTGTTACATCGAGTTACATCGAAGTTTTGGACATGTTCAAAAGTTTCGACGTAGCTCGAACGTAAGGGTTTACGTTCGCCGTACGTTCTGTTCACGTTCAGCGAACGTCAATGACGTTAAACGGACGTTAGGCAAACGTTCCTCACTACGTTCCACTCCTTGACCCACATTAAAGCTGGTAGAAACGTCCATGCGGCGTAATAGGAAAGTCAGGAGAACGTCAGGAAAACGTCAGGAGAACGTCAGTAGAACGTGCATTCAACGTACGTTCAACGTCTAATGACATAGCTAACGTCATGTAACGTTCTTCTGGCGATGGAATAACGTTCATAACATTCCGTGATCGTCATTACGTTGACCTCTCTCGTTGAATGACGGTATCACTACGCTTTACCGACGTTACGCTCTCGTCCACTACGTTGCATCCACGTTCAACTTGTGCCCGAATTTGCATACTACGCCGAGAAGTTCAACGTTCTTCACGTTCTCCCTACGTCGACGTCGTAGTGTGACAGGGCCATAACACTTCCCAGGTAAATGGAAGTGCCAGTGTCAATGCTAAGTTATTAAAGAGCCAACATTAAGAAAAGAAACAGTTGCTTCAGCACTTGATTCTTAAATTTGCTCTAAGTAGAGTGAGTTGGTTGTACCGTGGGTTTGGTCGCTATGTTGCAAATTATTCATGTTCCAACATAACATGTACAATTGTTTCCTTACCATGTTACTTTATAACATTACTGACATGGTCTAGACTAGTTTTCACGTCTCGATATTAATGGTGGAATTATATCAAATAGTTTCTGTTGGATTTTAATATAGTGAAATTAATGATGGAATTATATAAAATAGTTTGTTTGTTGGAGTTTAACATCCTGGCAACATCTAAGGTCATATCAGGAGAGGTACCGACTTGTGATAGTGTGCACTTATGCAGTCATACAGGCAGGCAGCCAGTCATACAAGCAGTTTGTTTGTTGTTTTACATCCTAGCAATATCTAAGGTCATATCAGGATATGTACTGACTTGTGACAGTGCGCACTCATGGCAAATTTATAGTGCTGCCCCACTGGGAAACCAGCCCGCCAGCACCAGGACCTGATATCCCTATCAGTAACACTGAGCCAACCAGTTATGTCCCTATCCTAATAATGCTGAGCGCCTGGCTAGTAAGCAACAAGTATCAATTTTAAAGGCATTGGTTTGACTCGACTACGGTTAGAACCCACAAATCCATGGGTTCGGATACCCCAATCTCCCAAAACAGGAGATGGAAGCTCAACTCATTTGGCCACCCGTCTGGTCGGGCAGACAGTCATATTACTACACAAAAAGTATGGACTGATAGTACATGGGTCCCATCTAGTGTTATCTCGCTTGGCAAGCTCCATTTGCATGGTTGCGCTAAACTTCGTGCCTAGGCGTATGTGAGCCGTATGCGTAGCCTGGCGGTCTACATGTACGTGAGGATACGTGGGCATATTTAAAGTGCATGGAATTATGTTCAGCTAAAAATGTAGGAACAATGATCATATGCGATAGGTTAGCATTGAAGATTTTTTTTTTTTTTTTTTTTTAAACCCACTTGAGTAGTAATTAGAATGTAGGCCTGTTGAATTATGAATGTTTCATTTTAATTTAATTGATACGGAGGTGTGAAATCAAAGAGCATTACATAGACTTCTAAACTAGGCCACGTTACGGATATTAACCCCGGCGATTATTTATGAAACAATGGAAGTAAAGCCAACAGCATTTACTTATTTATTTGTGTTATTCTTTACGTATTGAAAGTGACTTGTAGAATTTTACTATCAACATATTTGTGGTGGGTTGTTTGGGATTTTTTTTTAAAGCTACCTAGCCCGATTAAGGCCCCCAAAAATGAGAAAATTTATTGTGGTACCCCCAGTATCGGATCTGATATAGTCACACCAATTTGAGAAATCCAAAAATTCACAACGACATGTTATAATATTTCTGAATGCCCGGCCACGTTTGGGACACCAGATAATACTACAGAAACTCTCCCCTTCATATCACTTATCTATCAACTCAATAACCAATGCTAAGGAAGAATGAAGACAAGTCACACAGATAAACAGTGGAGAAGTTGTGCTTCAAAAACACCAACTCCTGTCCACCTACCAGTGACCTATCATCCACACCCCTTGCCTTATAGCCACACAAAATCTCATTACCACTTTAGCCTGTATAGAAGCAGTGCCTACAGGCCATGGGACAGGAGTCCTATGGCCGTGTACACACTCAATTGGAATAGATGAATTTTGATAGCATCAGAGAGAGTATCTGGGGTTCCTGCTCAAGAGTAGGTGTGTCTCACTCAAGAGCCAGGAGTAGAGTGATCTCTCTTCAGTGTGTATGAAGCAGAATCTAGAATCATCATCTCAGGTTTGAGGCTAGTGTGGTCAGAGGGCCAATGGGATGCAGGTGACTGGGCAGTCCACAGCCAGCCAATCAGGCACCCCCACAGTCAGGGTGGGTGGCACCCCCCCCCCCCCCCCCCAAGTAGGAGTGGCTGTCACTCAACCCAGCTGCAGGTGGTGCCCTGTGTGTATATGCAAATTAGGCTGGTGGACCTGTCCAGTGGTCCAGGAAGGGGGGGGGGGGCAGGTAGCTATACAGTTACAATAGATCTCTGTTAAAATGGTCTTTTCTCCAATTGCACTCTTTATGGATGCATAGAGAAAATTTCAACAATCATGTACTGCCTCTTATATAGGAACATCTCTTCATTAATCTCAGGCATAATATATGAAAATATATTTCACACAACTTATATCATGTCATAATGGGAGTGGGATATTATTACTTTTAGTTTAGATAACATCGTCCCCAGTCCATCGCCCAAGAATAATAATGCTCTCTGCCAATATATAATTATTAACCGAAAATCCGTATATTTTTACAATGTGGTGTGAAACGGTTGTGGGTTTAGATAATTAAAAATGGAGAAATTATGACGTTTCACCATTTGGAATCGACTTGGTGATGGTAAGGCCGTGTATCCATACACTGTTCCCTTGTGGTGTGTTCCCTTGTTCCATGTTCCCTTGTGACACGCCACACAGACAACAAACATGTTCATTCTATATGTTCCCTACACAAGGCCATTCGGTCCCTGGTTCCAACCTATGGGAATGGCCACTACGCAAAACACAGGTTCTTTTGTCTGTGTGGCATGTCACAAGCAAACACGGAACAGGGGAACGCGCCACAAGTGTATGGATGCATGGCCTAATGGTCTCTTTGTGATCCCCATACCCTCCACAAAACGGAGAGCAAAGCGCGCATTCCTTACACGCGGTATGCGGTATGCGGCATGCGAATGGCATGATTCCTTACACGCGGCATGCGGCATGCAGAGAGGTATATAAAAGCCCATGTGGTTATCATTCATTCTTTCAATGTCGTTGCTGTAGAAACATTTTTTTCCCACTCCACAGCTGTAAAGTGTAATTAGAAATAAGAAACAGAAGGGCCCGCGGAGACCTCATTGAGATCTACAAACACCTCAGCGGAACTTATACAGTAAAAAACCGGTACATCATTCTCGAGCCAACACACGGTCTGATAACCAGAGGGCATAATAAGAAGATCGTCAAACCCAGAACTAACAAGCAAGTTCGTCAAAATTTCCTCACTGAAAGAGCCGGGAACACTTGGAATAGATTACCAGCTGATGTAGTGAATGCCCCAAGCTTAAACTCTTTCAAAGGATGCCTCGATAAGCACTGGGTAATTTACCACTACAGTCAGCGCTCGCCGCACGAAAACTATAATTTCACTAGGCACAACGCTAGTGACGTGGGTGACCTTTTGAACATGGGTGACATCACCGACAAGAGTGATGCGGGTGGCATCATGGACATGGGTGATGTCGTTGGCACCGGTTTTGGCCTGGGTGAGATGGGTGATGACGTGGGTGACCTTGTGGACGTGGGTGACATCATTGCTGAGAGTGATGTGGGTGGCGTCATGGGCACGGGTGACGTCTTGGACATGGGTGATGCCATGGACGTGGGTTACATCGTGGTCGTAGTGACCTCATGGACATGAGTGATGCTCTTGACGACTTCGGCGTGGTGAGATCGCGGACATTGCATACATGTGCACGACTGGGGCGACGTGACTGTTACATCACGCATTGATGGCCTGGGTGAGTGTTGACAATCGCATGGTCACTGGCATGTTTGATGTGGTTGACGTGGGTGATGTTGCTATGCTGCGATGTCAATGTCAATGACAGAAAATGACATACCATACTTCAAGTCGGGACCCTGAAATCCCACACCCACACCCACCTGGTTGTATTGACATGTGAATTTCACTTCGCATTGTGCAAGAAGAATTTTAATATTTTGGAAATTTTGATTGGCAACAATTGCTTCTCAAATTTGAAATTGATTTAGCATATGGTTCGCGGTTTTACGTGAAGTGCTTTGCTATTGCGTTGCAATCTATGTAACTTGTGTCCTGGTTCGTGCATGAACCACAGCGACCGGACGCAGTGGCCAATTCTGACAGGAAAGCCAGAGAGCGATCGATATCAGTCTTTGGGAAATGGAGGTTTTATTCACATAACACTCTTATACAATCTTAGTCAATTTTAGGGTAGTTTTAGTCATAGTTAGTTAATTCATTCAGGCAACCTCCTACATCTCTGCAGAGGGCAGCGCAGGTCACGGGTTCGAAGCCACCGAGGGGGAGCCCCGAGCCGAGCCTATTTAAAAAGAGGGTGGGTGGGTGTGGTCAAGCAAACGTTACAGGTTGGAGGAAGCGGGCCGAGTGCCCGAGTGGCGGGACAGAGGCGTCCCTCTAAGTGTGCGGAGTAGAATCCAGGGGTCAGCACTGGCCTTCCCACCGAATTAACCACAATTTGAAATTATGTACCAATTCGGACAGGAAAGCCAGAGAGCGATATCAGTCTTTGGGAAATGGAGGTTTTATTCACATAACACTCTTATACAATCTTAGTCAATTTTAGGGTAGTTTTAGTCATAGTTAGTTAATTCATTCAGGCAACCTCCTACATCTCTGCAGAGGGCAGCGCAGGTCACGGGTTCGAAGCCACCGAGGGGGAGCCCCGAGCCGAGCCAAACACAAAGCCGGGGCTCGGGGGGCGACCGAGGTTACCCAAGGAGGTAATTGGAGTGAATCGTGTCCGACTCCCAACTTCGAGGCCGTTAGTGCCCTGGGGCCCATCCGACGGGCTGCGCACGCCCAAACCGCCCCCTGCGAGATCGTGCAACATGAACTGGCCCCAGGACAGCCAGATCCTCCAGGGCCCCCCTGAGCAGCATGATACTCCTCTGCAGGGTCACTAGGATGTCAGAGTGGTGATGACTGCTGGGGTGCCCGAGGGCACCCGCGGACAACCCAGGCCCTAAACTACAGCGCAGCCCGGTCTGGTCACAGCGGTGAGCTGGGTGTCGCCGGTACAACACGGGGGGTTGCCTGCCCAAGCTCCTGCTCACTCGATTGACGTGGGTGACATTGTGGACGTGGGTGACATCACCGACGAGAGTGCTGCTGTGGCATCATGGACTGGGTGATGTCGTTGCGTCATTTTGGCTGGTGACGTGGGGACCTTTGACATGGTGACATCCGAGAGAGTGATGGGTGACGTCATGGCATGGGTGAGTCGTTGGCGCTTGGCTTGGGTGACGTGGGTGACCTTTTGAACGTGGGTGACATCACTGAGAGTGATGTGGGGACCTTGAGCATGGGTGACATCACCGATGAGAGTGATGCGGGTGGGGACTTTGGACATGGGTGACATCACGACGGAGTGATGCGGGTGGTCAGGAGATGGTGTGCGTCGGCATTTGGCTTGGGTGACGTGGGTGCACAGCGGTGGTGGTGTCGCCGTACACACGGGGGTTGCCTGCCCAAGCTCTGCCACTCGTTGACGTGGTGACATTGGGCTGGTGACATCCCGACGAGAGTGCTGGTGTGCATCATGGCATGGTGATGTCGTGGCGTCATTTTGGCTGGATGACGTGGGTGACCTTTGAACATGGGCATCCCGGAGAGTGAGCGGTGAGTCATGGACTGGGTGATGTCGTTGGCACGCTTTGCTTGGGACGGGGTGACCTTTGACGTGGGTGACATCACGACGAGTGATGTGGGTGACTTTGGCATGGGTGACATCACCGAGAGGTGCGGGTGGTTGACCTTTGGAACATGGGTGACATCACCGACGGGAGTGATGCAGGTGGTGTCATGGACATGGGTGATGACGTCGGCATCATTTTGGCTTGGGTGACGTGGGTGACCTTTTGAACATGGGTGACATCACCGACAAGAGTGATGCGGGTGGCGTCATGGACATGGGTGATGTCGTTGGCACCGGTTTTGGCCTGGGTGAGATGGGTGATGACGTGGGTGACGTTGTGGACGTGGGTGACATCATTGCTGAGAGTGATGTGGGTGGCGTCATGGGCACGGGTGACGTCTTGGACATGGGTGATGCCATGGACGTGGGTTACATCGTGGTCGTAGTGACCTCATGGACATGAGTGACGCTCTTGACGACTTCGGCGTGGTGAGATCGCGGACATTGCATACATGTGCACGACTGGGGCGACGTGACTGTTACATCACGCATTGATGGCCTGGGTGAGTGTTGACAATCGCATGGTCACTGGCATGTTTGATGTGGTTGACGTGGGTGATGTTGCTATGCTGCGATGTCAATGTCAATGTTCACACAGAAATCACATCCTTGATGTTTATGGACTCAGTGCCAGTATGTGTGTTGTCCTAGCAGAACAAGTCGGCCATACCTACAGAGGCACCCCATGGCTGACATTTATAGACTCAGTGCCAGTATGTGCGTTGGCCTATCGGATATCAAGTCATCGATGTCCACAGACGCATCCAATCACCATTGCCTAAGCAAATCTCAGATCACCAATGTTTGCACAGATTTGTTCAATCGTGAACGTCTACACAATGGAAGGCTAGCTCCCCGCGCTGGTGGCATACGGGAGGCAGCCAAGTAGCGGGAAGCCAGGTGGCTTCACTGTCCCGAGGGTGGCGTGGGAGGCGTGACCCAAGGGACCACAGGCGCGCGGCCAGCCCGGGGCTGCCCACACCTCCGCAGCAACAATGTGCACATTAAACACAGAGTTGTTGCTGATGTTTATGTTAGTGATGCTTCCTTAAGTGTATGTTGCAGGCAGAGTCAGCGTCAGTGGGGCATGACCTCTGTTTCATGACATTCGCACAGGTTCCAGGTCGCTCGGCCAAACAGCAGGGAGCGAGCCGGCACCTGATGTGTGTCACATCCAAGGGAGTCAGGTTCGAATCCCTATAGTCCTCCCGTTTGGTGTAGTTGCCTCGGTTGGGCCATGATGAGGTTGGGCCATGATGAGGCCGTCAACACCGGAGATGGGGTGCATCCTAGATAAAAGATTCACCCCGCACGTCCAACAAAGGCGATGGCAGCGTAGTCTCTTAGATTAAGTCAACAGCCCTGTCACTTTTGACCACAATTCAGGTTAAGGGTGTTTACAGATTTTCTGTCATAATGTGGGTGCCTCGGGTGGTATCACTAACACACTGTCACCATGGCCATGTGGGGGAAGTGGCGTCACATGGTGCATGCCGGAGGGTCGCGAACAACACATGTGTTGTTAAATGCACCGTCACAGTTAAATTTGTCCATTGTGTATGGGGTTTGTCAATCCACACATCTGAAAACTCGTATTCCCAGGTGGTCACCCATCCAAGTATAAACAGGCGAGAGCCAGTGGTTTGAACATGATATGGCTGTCAACAGTGCCGTACCTCATGCATGCGCAATTCATACAATATACTAGTTAACTCGGGAGACGCCACTAAACGCACAAATTATTCGTTTGCTGAACTTGTAAGAGCGAATCTACACAAGACTTTCTATCCCCAAGCATTCTTGGGTTTTAACACGACACCGGCGCCAAAATACTCTGGCAATAATCGGGGCGGGAAGGTCCGAGCGCCATCAAAATGGCGACTGCCAATCTAGCGTACCGGAAAACCCAACGGTTTAACGCCGGTAATTCTGTTAATATTACTTGTTTGATGAGCTTGTAGGAACAAAAGCTACGCAAGAATTCGACTCCTCCAGCATTGTCTGGTTTCAACAGGATAATGATGCCAAGATACCATAGCGATAATCGAGCCACTAAACCAAGGGCCAACACACTAAAACAACGGCGACTGTCAATCTAGCGTACTGGAAATGTTAACGGTTTGACGCCAATTATTCTGATAATATGATACCAAAGTAACCAACTTCTCATGTAAGCTCCTAAAGGGTGGTATCACTAGTGTATTGTCACTTGGGTGTATCACTAACACACTGTCACCTTGTGGAGCAGGTGGCATCCATGGGAGTCAGGTTCGAATCCCTCGAGTCCTCCCGTGTGGTGTAGTTGCCTCGGGTGCTGTCATGGCGGTCAACAACGCCGTACAAACACGCATGTTTAATTCATAACTATACTCGTTTCACTCGAAAACGCCACTAAGCGCACAACTTATTGGCTTGATGAACTTGTAAGAACCCAGTCGCCCAAGAATTCGTATCCTGCAGCATTCTTGGGCCTCAACACGACAATGACGCTAAATACAATAGCGATAATCGAGCCGGTGCGCTGTCATCGCACATGGGGCGATAAGGCAGCTAGTCGGCGCCCGGTTGATGAGATAACGGACGACGACTTACTTAGCACTATATCCAAATTCATCCAGCCAAAAAGTTGACTGTCGGGCAGTAACATCGTCATCATGCTGTCGGTGGCTTGCGACAAGGACTGCTTTCATTACTTTACAGCCTGTGGCAATTCGACGTGCGTTTGTTCAGTTGCGAGCAGGAATTAGGTCAAGATGGCCGCCGAACCGTGGCATGGTGTATCTAGCGTACCAGAAACCCAACGTTTTTAGCCGATAATAGTGTTAATATTGCTCGTGTGACGAATTTGTAACAACCAAATCTACAAGAATTCGTATCCTCCAGCATTCTTGGGCTTCAACACGACAACGACGCTGAGATACCATAGCGATAATAAGCCACTAAGCCAAGGTCTGACACAACAAAGGAATGGCGACTGTGAGTCCCGCGTACCGGGAATTTCAACGGTTTACGCCAATAGTTCTGTTAATATTATCGCCAAGGCAACCAACTTCGCACCTAAGCTCCTAGAGGTCTTTATGAAGCATCGTGTGAATTATTTCCATACTTACTGCGAGGTTTCAAGCAAACGTTACAGGTTGGAGGAACCGGGCCGAGTGCCCGAGTGGCGGGACAGAGGCGTCCCTCTAAGTGTGCGGAGTAGAATCCAGGGGTCAGCACTGGCCTTCCCGCCGAATTAACCACAATTTGAAATTATGTACCAATTCGGTAAGAGCTCAAATTTTTCATGTTTAAGGTACGGTGTTTGAATCCTGGCTGAGCCAAATCAATGACTTACAAAATTGATACCTGTCGCTACCTAGCCTAGCGCTCCGCATTATTAGTATAGGGCAAGGATTGATTCGCTAGTATCAGGATAATGTGACTGAGTGGGGATATCGGGTCATGGTGCCGGTGGCTTGATCTCCCAATGGAGCAACACTATAAAGCCATCCTGAGTGCACACTTCACAAGTTGGTCCCCATTCTAATATGACCATGGATGTTGCTCGGACATAAAACCTCAACAAACAAACATGAACCCCCGACAAAATGTCCCCTGTAGTATATTCACAATGGGACTTTACCCGCGGATGTTGTTGTAGGTCTTGCTAGACCAGGTAAATTCAGCGCAAACATGTTGACAGTTTGGTGGTTTGATCGAGTAGCTATAAACAGCCTAGGCCTTCAACTATGGGTTAACCATAGCGTGACGAGCGTCATGGTCACTGAACCGAAGGAAGCTGAAGGCGGTTAAGGGGCTGTCACACTATGACGTATGGCCTTAGCATATGCCGACGTATGTGATTTTCGACCAACACGTCGACGTACGGCATCATACATTACCTATACGTTGGGCATACATCGGGTACGCTCGGGATACAGCATCATAGGTCGGTGTGCGTCGAGGCGCTAAAAAATGTGTGTGCATGTTCATTGCTCAGAGAGGATAGATGTCCAGGCACTCCATCTACAGTTCCAGCATCACTACCGAATTGCCATTTACCAGCATGAGCTAGATCTCTACCTCATGGCTCTTCTGGTGGCCCGTGTCGAGAGGAGAAGGAGGAGTCAGCAGCGGAGAATGTGGGTCAGACCCTGGATTGGGAGGCAGCCACATTTTGGCTTGTACGACAAGCTTATCGTTGAGCTCCACAGCGAGGACACTGCATCGTTCGTCAACTTTATGCGGATGCCTCCCAAGTTGTTTGACAAGATTGTGGCAAGAGTAGGACCAAGGATCGCCAAAAAGCACACAACATACCGAGTGCCGCTCGAGCCTGGGCTGAAGATAGCGCTTACTCTGCGGCACCTGGCGTCTGGGAACAAATACTCATCCATGAAGTTTGGATGGAGGGTCCCTCACAACATATGTTGCTAGGACGTAAAACAACAACAAACAAACCAAACACAACATACAGTCACTCATCGTGTGTGAAGTTTGTCAGGCCCTCATCAATGAGTACCTGGACGAGGTCATGACGTGCCCGACGACTCCGCAAGGATGGTGTGCCATCGCCGACCAATTCCTGGAGAAGTGGACCTTCCCCTATACCTGTGGCACTCTGGATGGGAAGCGCATCGCCTGCCGGTGCCCTCCAAAGAGTGGGTCACTGTATTACAATTACAAGGGGTTTTACTATGTGGTCCTGTTGGCGCATGTAGATGTGGACTACAAGTTCATCTGGGCAGATCTTGGGGGTATGGGCTCCACATCTGATGCCCAGATACACAACAACTCAGAGCTGAAGGCAGGCACTGAAGGTGTCACCATCGGTTTTCCCGACCCCGAAGGATGTGCCGTATTTCCTAATCGGTGATGATGCCTTCGCCCTGCGGCCAACCATGATGAAGCCGTACAGCAGGAGGGTGTTGACAAATGAGGAGCGACTCTTCAACTACCAGCTCTCCCGAGCTAGGAGAGTGGTGGAGAATGCCTTTGGCATCCTAGCCAACCGCTTCCAGGTGCTGCTGACGACTATGCAGCACCACCCCTCCACCGTGAAGGTCATCGTCACCGCGTGCATGGTTTGTGCACAACCTGATGAGGATGTGCTACCCAGAGCTCCAGAACCAGCAGCTGGATCGTCCAGATATTGGGAACCACAGCTTTGTCCCTGGAGCGTGGAGAGAGGGACAAAACCTGCCAGACGTAGACATTGTTCCGAGCCCCAACACCGCCTCCAAGATAGGAAAGGAGCAGCGGCATCCACTTAAAGACTGGGTCACCTCAACCACTGGATCATTATCATGGAAGACAGCATGATCTGACGTAAAAGAAAAAAGGTATCTGTCTGTATGCACTGTGTATGTGTACTGTTATGATATGGAGTTTGACGCCCCTGCCCTGCAGAGTTGTAAACCACTGCCTTGTGGTAAAGGTTCTTGACAGAACCGAAGGCTAAGGGAGCAAACCCTAAACAGAAAACCATGTCACTGTGGCAGCATTAAGGCCAGTTGATGTATGGAACTCCCAACATCTCCTGACCAGCCACTGCAGGGACAAATAGTTTTGCGCTTGTCTGGACATGTTCTTGCCGGTGTGAAACCTCTATTTGGTCCCCGAGAGAGTGCCGCTGGTAACTTGCAAAAGCCAGCAGCACTTCAACACTTTTGCAGGCAGCTTTCATGAAATGTAAGTCTCGGAATCGTTTGGGGTTACCAATGGGGTCAATCAAGGTTGTGTACTGGCCCCCACACTCTTCTACATCTTCCTATATACAGTCCAGACAGAGCGCTTACCTATTCAATGTCGCACACTTCAGAGCGAACACCAAGACTACTCGGATACTGGTGAGAGAACTGCTATTCGCAGATGACAGTGCACTTGTTGCCCACTCTGCTGAAGAGATCCAGAAAATAGTGGACGCTTTCTCCGATGCATCAAAGAAGTTCGGCCTGAAGATTACCATCAAGAAGACAGAGGTGCTGTACCAACCCAACTCTACAAGAACCCGAGAGGAGTATATCATGGTTGACGGAAACAAGCTGAACTCTGTTCCGGAATTCACCTACCTCGGAAGCACTATATCAAGTGATGGGCACATTGATGCTGAAATACAGAGGAGGATGGCCAAGGCTAGCGCATCTTTCGGCCGACTACGCCAAAGACTCTGGAACAACCACCATGTGTCCATGCGGGTCAAAGGCAAGATCTACCGTGCAATCATGCTATCCACCCTACTATATGGAGCCGAGGCCTGGACAGTGTACAGACAACAGGTGAAAAAGCTGCATGCCTTCAAGATGCGACATCTGCATTCAATCATGAGGCTAACCTGGAAGGACAAAGTGACAAATAAGGAAATACTCGAACGGACGGGGCTGCCCTCTATGGAAGATCTTCTGATCAAAAAGAATCTGGACTGGACACCTCATGAGGATGTCATCAGACAGGCTACCAAAGCAGATCCTCTATTCTCAACTGTCTTCTGGTTACAGAAAGAGAGGGCGCCCTCGTCTCCGGTTCAAGGATACCATCAAGAGAAACCTGAAGCTGAGAGACATTAAGACTGACTCATGGACATCACTCTCACAGCAGAGAGCTAAATGAACGGACTACCCCCAGCCTAGCCACGGACCACTCCCGGACAGCCCCTGTAAGACCCAAATTACCCCGGTTCACCCCGGACCACCCGCGGAGCACTCCCGGAACACTCGCGGACAACTCCCGGATGGGCGTTTTGTATATATATAACCGGGCGCAAAAGCACTTCACGCATCACTTGCTGCCTGACTCTCAGAAGTTGCACATCATGGATTACTGCTTGCGGCAGCGCATGAATCAACTTCAGCTGCTGAACTGGCAATTGCAGCTACATCAACGACAGAATGTTAACAACATGATTATGTTGCAAGTTATGCAAATCAAGACAAGACGTACAAGAAAAGCGAGAAGAAGTGTGTGGGTTCGACCTTGGTTGGAGAGGAGAATGCAGTTCGGGCAGTTTGCAAATCTTATGCAAGAGTTACGCATCGAAGATGTGTGAGCGTACAGAAACTTTCTACGCATGGATCCAGCTATGTTCGAGGAGATTCTCCTTCGCATCGTTCCAAGAATCAAGAAAAAGGACACATGGTACAGAAAGGCGCTATTACCAGGATTGAAACTGTCGTTCACTCTGCGCTACCTAGCCTCTGGTGACAACTATCATTCTCTGATGTATGGTTTCCGAGTTCCACACAACACCATCTCGCTTGACATTCGTGAGGTGTGTGAAGCTATAATTGCAGAGTATGCTGAGGAGGTGATTCAAGCTCCAACTACAAAAGAGCAATGGAGAGGTATCGCTGAGCAGTTCTCCACAAGATGGCAGTTTCACCATTGCCTGGGAGCCCTTGATGGGAAACATATCCCCATCCAATGCCCAGCCCATAGAGGGTCAGAGTACTACAACTACAAGGGCTCCCACTCGGTCATATTGATGGCTCTAGTGGATGGTGACTACAAATTCTCCTGGTTCGACGTTGGGAGCAATGGCTCTGCAGGTGACGCTCAAGTCTTCAAACGTTCAGAACTTTAAAAGTACATTGAAGATGGACGACTTGGTATTCCAAGTGCCGAACCACTACCGCATGATGAGCGTGACATGCCTTTCTTCATAGTTGCTGATGATGCGTTCGCGCTGAGAACTTGGTTGATGAAACTGTTCTCCAAACGTCATCTAACAATTCCGGAAAGAATGTTCAACTACCGACTCTCCAGGGCACGCCGCATCGTGGAAAATGCATTCGGGATTCTAGCTCACCAGTACCAGTGCCTCCTAACAACAATGCGACAGAAGCCAGCAACAGTTGTGTCGATAGTGTTGGCATGTGTCTTCCTACATAATCTGACGCGGATGCGGTACGCAGCTCGTCACAATGCAGAGATGGACCAGGAGGACAGCAATCACAACATCGTTCCTGGAGCCTGGAGACTCAACAATCCTCTAGCCGACATCGACGGCGTCCGTGGGAACAGACTGACACTCGCAGCGAAATACCAGAGACAATATCTCAGTGCATATTATATGTCCGAGGCTGGAGCGGTGCCTTGGCAAGATGCTATGATATGAACTATTGTGAAGCGTGAACTATTACCAATTGTGCCATGAGAATTGTATTTAATATGCTATTGTTATGTCCGTGCCTAAAAATGAAATAAATGTCATTATTGTGAATGTGAAATCAAAAGAAACCTCAGTAATAATAAAAATATCTTAATACTTAATTTAATTTGTTTGTTATTTGTTGTTTTTGTTGTGTAACTATAACAGCTTTAAGTTATAATCTTATTAAAATGAAATAGGTCCTAATAAAATGTGACAGTAATAAAAAAAACATTTCTGTATTATTGCTTTTTAGTCTATGCTTTTCTAATTTTTATGCTACAGTTAATACCAAAATCTTAAACTCAATAATGGTTTATTTTCTTGTACTTTATTGTTGGTGTAAGAGCTTAACTTAGTTAATGTGCTATTTATCGAAAAGGGGTCTTAATACTGAATTTAATGATCTTTTCTCCAATATTGTTGGTATAAGAGCTTAACTTATTTGATTGAAAAGGGGTGTTAATACTGAATTTAATGATCTGTTCTTCTATATTGGACTTATTTAATGTGGTATTTATCGAAAAGGTGTTTTTTGGGGAGGGAAAAGGGGGGAAATTTAATTGTTAATTATTTGTTAAATAGTTATTACTTAATTTATTACAAGTGACTATCAACTAAATGGATATAGCATATAGGTTGTAACAAACACAAGGTAGTTAACGATGAATGTAATTTATATATTTATTTTCAACTAGTCATAATAGTATATATAATGTACAAAATCAGTACTCTTGTCACGATCACATTCACTCATCCATAATACATCCATAATAAATCGTATGTAAAAACAGTTCATTTCACAATGTTCACAATCAAAGAGGCTGGACATCCGGGTTGTTGCATGTTGACCTCACAGAGGGTTTTCCGGGTCTTGTCCAATCCCAGCCATTAGTGTGGTAAAGCTGAGATCCGACAGACCCGTAATGTTCCCCCCACTTCCTGGGGTGCTGGATGGGCGTGCAGTGGTGGTGGAAGGGCCCGGTCGGGGACTCGTCCATTCCCCTTCACAGGGGGCCGGTTGTAATCCCGCCGCCTGGACGGGGAAAGCCAGCAACGGCAATGGGGCTGCTGGATGAGGGTCTGGACGACGTGGTTGTGGACGGTGTGGCTCCTTCTCGTGGGCCAGCTGTAGTGACTGGGAGCGTAACTGCATCGCCAAGGCGAAACTCTCGGAGTAGAATTCCCCGAGAAGCGACACGTCAATGTCTTCAGCTACGGCCCCCAGCCACGTTCCCCACAGCATTGGCGGTGACACTTTCGGCGGTTGCGTCAACCCCCTCAGGTGGCCCTGGATGATGCCAGCCTCCACTTGCTGGTCCTGCATTTGGGACTTCAACTGGTCGAGGTCGGTGTTGATGGTGGGTGTTCGGGCGCCACCCTTCCCCTTCGCTGCCAGGTGTGGAGTTGCGGGTTCCGTTGCTGGTGCGGGTGGTACACTCGACGGTGGTGGAGCCTGGTCAAGTGGCGCGACACTTTCATTGTCCACATCGATCGAGGTTGCATGGACGGGTTGCAACCGGGACTGCAAAGTCACCCCCGATCTGGATGGCTGCCGCATGATATGCGTTCGCAGGAACGAGAAGTTTTCCTGTATATACAACTCGCGCTCAGACAACTCCCTCGCTGCGGCACCCGACTTCATGTCACTCAATTTCCCCACCTTTGTGCGTATGGACTCATACCATGTGATGAGTGGTTTGGGGTCGTCCATGCCCATCTCCTTGGCCTTCTCCTCCCACACACGTCTCTTTAATGCGGTGTTCTTGTAGTCGCCACATCCCTTCACATAGATGTAGTCGTGCGTCCGTAGCCACTCCGACATATCCGAGTGCTGCTCACTTGTCAGCTGAAGAGCTTCCACCTTCTTCCGGCGCACTGTCACAGTGCCTTGTGACAACGGCACTGTTGTAGTAGGTGACGTCACAGAACGAGGAGGTGGCGTCACAGGACGAGGAGGTGGTGACACATCCCAGACAGATTCCTCGTCGGAAGACAATCCGGAAGTTGAGGGTGATGGTGCAGGCTTCCTCCATACTTTTGTGGCGACCTTGTGTCCTGCAGGCTCCTTCATGGCAATCCTTTGGAGGCAATTTTCTTTCCTGTAGGTTTCATGGTATAGATGTGTGCTCGGCGCTGCTGGATTTGGAAGTGAGCTCTGCAGAGCCGCACGCTCTTATATACTCACGGCAGTCCGGGAGTAGTCCGGGGGTTGTCCAGGGGTGGTTCGGGATAGTCCGGGGGTGGTCTGGCCTTGACCAGGTTAGTCAGGGGCCGGTCCGGCCCAGTCCGGGGCCGTTCCGGGGGAAGTCCGGGGGTGGTACGGGGCGGTCCGGCTTTTGGTCCGGGGCTCGTCCGGGAAAGTGTGACAGCGAGCCAAAAATCGACAAAAACAGTGATTTTATCCATGGCGGTCCGGGCTGTTGGTCCGTGGGTGGTCCGGCTCAAAATCCAGGGCTCGTCCGGCTATGTGTGACTGGGGCTTTGGCAATATCGAAGGTCATATCAGGAAGGGTACCGACTTGTGACAGTGCGTGCTCATGGCGACTTTATAGTGCTGCCAAACTGGGTCATGGTGCTGGCAGCCTGATTTCCCGGTGGGGCAGCACTATAAAGTCGCCATGAGTGCGCACTGTCACAATTTAGTACTCGTCCTGATATGACCTTAGATGTTTCTCCTCCTCTCCCCCATTCTTTCTCTCTCTCACTCGCCGTCACACTGTCCCTCTCTCACTCACCTGCTGCCCTCCAACCCAACCCCTCCTCAAACTCTCGCTCTCTCATCCTCCCATCGTTTTGCTCTGTGGTATGCAGGTATTGCAGGTATAGCAATACCTCAGGGAGTTTGACGACCCTGCCTTGCAGAGTTGTAAACCACTGCCTTGTGGTACAGGTTCTTGACAGAACTGAAGGCTAAGGGAGCAAACCCTAAACAGAAAACCATGTCACTGTGCCAGCATTAAGGGTGGTTGATGTATGGAACCCCCAACATCTCCCGACCAGCCACTGTAGGGACAAATAGTTTTGCCCTTGTCTTGACATGTTCATGCTGGTGTGAAACCTCTATTTGCGGAAAGCCAATGGTGCCACCTTCAGTGCCCGCCTTCAGCTCGGAGTCGTTGTAGATCTGGGCATCAGACGTGGAGCCCAAACCCCCAAGATCTGCCCAGATAAACTTGTAGTCTGCATCTACAAGTGCCAACAGGACCACAGAGTAAAAGCACTTGTAGTTGTAGTAGAGTGACTGACTCTTTGGAGGGCACCGGCAGGCGATGTGCTTACCATCCAGAGCGCCACAGGTATGGGGGAAGTTCCACTTCTCTAGGAATTGGTCTGCGATGCACGCCATCCTTGTGGAGTCGTCGGACACGTCATGACCTCATCCAGGTACTCGTCGACGATGGCTGACTTCACACACTATGAGTGACTGTGTGTTGTGGGGGACCCTCCACCCGAACTTCATGGACGAGTATTTGTTCCCAGACGCCATGTGCCGCAGAGTAAGGGCGATCTTCAGCGCAGGCTCGAGCGGCACCCGGAAGGTGGTGCATTTTTTTTTTATCCTCGGTCCCACTCGCGCCACAATCTCGTCAAACAACTGGGAGGTATCTGCATGAAGTTCACAAACGACGCAGTGTCCTCGCTGCGGATCTCGACCATAAGCTTCTCGTACAAGCCAAACTGTGGCCGGCTCCCAATCCAGGTTCTGACCACATTGTCCGCCGCTGCCTCCCCCTTCTCCTCTTGAGACCGGTGGCCAGAAGAACCATGAGGTAGAGACTTAGCTCATGCTGATAAAGGGCAATTGTGTACTGATACTGGAACTGTAGATGGAGTGTCTGGACATCCATCCTGTCTGAGCAGCGGAGCAGGAGTGACAGAAGAAGCCTGGTGGCGCCTTCATATACCGAGATCATACGTTGGGCATACGCATGACATATGCTTGTTATACGCTAGGAGTACGCTAGAACACGTTATATGTAAGCCAGGGGTACGCTATATACGCTAGAGATATGCCGAGGGCACCAGTTCAACGTATGCCTAACCTATGCCAACATATCCCTAACTTATGCGTAACCTATGCCGGCATATGTCTAGCGTACGAGCAACCTATGAGCCACATGGAAATTTTGAACATGCACAACACCTATGACGGCGTATTGGTAGAAAACCGCATACACCGACATACGCTACCGCGATAGGTCGTAGTGTGACAGGCCCTTAAGGGATAGTACTGCAAATTGGCAAACCGATGGCACCACTGTTGGGTCTTCAGTGCTTGAAATCTCCACCTATGACATTAAGGTCGGGTGAATAACGTTTAAAAAAAAATCTTCAAACGACTCCAAAATTTAATACAGCTAAAATTACAGGAGACAATAGAGTGCCATGTATGTGTGTATAGACCTCGGCTAGTAGCCACTGGGCTATCACAGCCCAGCGAGATGAATCATTTCCGATTCAAAGTCATTAGCATGAATAAATTGAATAATTATAACGACACGGTACGTTGGGTTTGTTTGTTGTTTTACGTCCTAGCAAATTCTAAGGTCATATGGACGGGTACCGACTTGTGACAGTGCGCACTCATGGCGACTTTATAGTGCTGTCCCACTGGGAAATCAGGCCGCCGGCACCATGACCGGTACGTTGGGAAACATTTAATTCAACAGCTGAACCAGACGGGATGGCCGACTGAGTTAGAGCGTCCGTCTCCCGTGTTGGTAGATCGTGGGTTCGAACCCTGGTCGAGTCAAACCAATGACTTAAAAATTGATACTTGTTGCTTCCTAGCCTGGCGCTCGGCATTATTAGGATAGGGCTAGGACTGGTTGGCTCAGTGTCAGGATAATGATTTGATGATTTGATTGGTGGTTGCTTTATGCCATGTCGGCAGCATAGGCCATATTCACGGCGAGAAATGTTTGTTTTTGTTCAAACCATCGCTTTTACATGTAAAAGCATACAATCAATTTTGTGTCAATGGACACTCATGAATTTTGTAAACTCACAATCATAATAGCTAAATAAAAGTCTAAATAATAGTATTATGCACTGATGAAATTTGTTTAAAAACCTATATGAGGTGGTACAAACCAGCTGCCCTCAAAAAGGCTAAAATGTTTTCTAGTTGTACTTTAGTAAAAAGGTCATGCATGTTCTTTGCAGTGTAAAATTGTTGGCGCAGGGCCATGAAATCCACACAGTTTAATAAAGTGCCTTTTAATGTCAGTGGGGACTGACATCCAATACATTCAGGGGGAGGCTCCCCCTTGAGTAGAAAGACGTGTGTTAGCCACGAGTGGCCAATATGGCATCTTGTTAAAACAACCTGGTCGTGTCGCCCTTCCAGGCGACTCTGCGGGAGTCCGTTCACGGATGGGGTAATTCTATGGAGTTTGTTGTTTGGGTGTTCATCCCATTCGATCTGCCATAGGTTCCAGATGTATTTTTGATCAGATCAGAGTGGGGAATATGACAGTGTTCCAAAGGAGCAGTCAGGGCTCGAGTGGCCGCTTGATCTGCTCTCTCATTTCCTGGGATCCCAACATGACTGGGCACCCAACATAGGTGAATGTCAAATTTTGCTATTGAAAGAGAGTTTAGTTTAATGAGTACTTTAAGTAGTATTGGGTGATCCAGTTTCCTATTATTTAAAGCCTGAAGGGAGGAAAAAGAGTCAGTGAAAATGATGAATTTATGACTGGCTGAGGTTTCGATGCACTCTAACAAGAGTAGGAGTGCTCGTGCCTCAGCAGTAAATATGGAACTCTGATCTGGAATATGCGTACCTAATTCACGTCCGTGGATGATTGTTGCCGCAGAGACTCTGTTGTCTGTCTTTGACCCATCCGTGTAAACGGCTAGGTGGGAGCTAAATGCACTTCGCACATCGATAAAGCTTTCATGATATGAAAGTGGGTGCGTTTGAGATTTCTTTGACATGGCCAGCTGGAGGATGATGTTTGGTTTCCTCAGCTGCCAGGGAGGAACATCTGAATATTGTGACGGTGCTATGTTATGTAGATTTGCCCTCAGGGCCCCAAATGAGGCTTTATTCTGAGGCCTAACGGCTTTATGTATGTTGGATAATGTGACTAGTGGGATATCCGGTCATGGTGCTGGCGGTCTGGTCTTCCAGTGGGGCAGCATTATAAAGTTGCCATGAGTGCACACTGTCACAAGTCGGTACCCGTCCTGATATGAACTTAGATGTTGCTAGGACGTAAAACAACAACAAACAAACAAAAATTATTCGAGAGCATACATGCCATAACATAACAGAGCAGCCATTTGCCGGAAGTGTAATTAAGCGAAGGATAATTGAACTGTGTGTAGTTCTTGTCAGAAATAGCGAATGGTAGACAGGAAGTGTGAACACGTATTTGTCTTGAACACTTATTTGAAGCAAACATACATTTGGTGTATGATTTTTTGTTGTTGTTGCAAGTAATATTTATTCTTCTCTAGGTCAGAAGTGGGGCGCCTGTGCTTCTGCTGTTAGAAACGCTGCGTTCGGCGATGATGGGCAGGTTCGTAGCTCAATAATATGCTAATAGTAGTCAGAGGCGTAGCTTGACCTTTAACGATGTGTACTCCAAAATTTGGCAGGGGGTTTCCGGGCCCGCTTACGGCGTCACACCCTTCCGAATATGAAATCATATCTAAATAACCTGCCCTATCTCTCTCTCTCTCTCTTTATTATTTTTTAATTTAATTTTTTTTGGACAAAACGATGTGGACGTTTTGGCGTACGCGCGTATGCCTAGCTACGCCCCGGGTAGTACACAAGGAGCCATTAACATATTATGTAGCGATTAGAGGTAGTGGGTGAAGGTCCAAGCATTATGTGGGTAAGGTCCAGCATTATGAAGCGTTACAAGGTGGGCGAGTCAAATTTGAACAAAAATAGTGGTAGTAATATTTAAACGGCCCCTAAGTGACTTGTCCAGCTCTGTCTAAATCCCAGAAAAAACTGCTTCAGTGGGAATTAATTATAAACAAGGCCAACAATTGTTGATTTAAAAAAATTGGTGATCGTTCCCGTCCGTGCCGGCAAAAACGCCCGTCCCTGATTTTGTGTGTGTTTTTAACTGTTAAAAATGTGTCAGGCTAGTAGCAATTCAACCTTTGTATCAATTTTTAAGTCATTGGTTTGATTCAGCCAGGGTTCGAGCTCAGCTAGGAGTTTAAGTCCCACAAACTACCAGAACGGGATTGGCCGTCGCCGGCACGCTCAACTCATTCGGCCATCGCGTCTGGTTAGATATGTCAGGTACGTCATATGGCAGAAAAATTAACAAATTAAAACTTTGTATAGTATAGTCATTTTAGGGTTTGACCTAGTGATCAGAATGGTATTCTCTTGCTTATTCTCACGTTTGTTTTCTGGCTAGCGGCCGCACTTAACTTATCTTATTTCACTATCATTCATTCATTACTTAACCTTCACTAGTCACCATACTTCCACTCCTCTTATCTCGCTATCCTTCATGACTATTTTCACCTTTAATAGTCAACCTACCTCAACTCCTCATATCTCAACTCCTCATATCTCAACTTCTCATATCTCACCATAATAGTCACCGTACCTCAACTCCTCCTATTCACCATACCTCAACTCCTCATAATCATATTCACGTACCTCAACTCCTCATATTCACCGTAATAGTCACCATATCTCAACTCCTCATATCTCAGCTCCGGATATCTCAACTTCCTTCATGACTATTTTCACCATTAATAGTCACCGTATCTCACTCCTCATATAGCCAACTCCTCATAGTCAACTCCTCATATCTCATCATACCGGGGGGAACCAAGACTCCCATAGTTGGGGGAAAGCTGGCAGCGTCCCTACCACATATTGCAATGCTTGCTCTCCGTGCCCCATGGTCCCTCCCCCCTCATGCCGGCTCCTCACCGTCTCATTGCTATTCTCCTCACCGTCTCATTGCTATTACCTTTTCTCCCTTCCATATTCCTCTGACTGCTTCTAATTTCCCCGCATCTTTGCGAGCTCCCGCATCTCTTATTCCTTCATCTGTCTCTCCCTTATCCTTGTCGGTACTCTCCCTTCTGTACCCTCTTTTAGTGTTACCCTTGCTCTCACTTCGGTTAGTCCCTGCATCTCTATCCCTTCTTCCACTTCTTTTCCCTGTTTCTCCTCTGCCGGTGGCTTGGGTCTTCCCATCCCCCATCGACGCCTCCCTGTTTTGGAGTGTGTAGTAGTACCTCCTTTCTTCTCCCATCTCTGCTTGCACTGGTAAGTACCGTACACCAACACTATCACTGTATCAGTAACACTCCTGTCCTCGCTGCAAATACCCCCCAGTTATAGTACCAGCTGTCCCCCATGGGACGATCCGTGGGTATCTCTTGGGATGTCTCCCAGATCCAGTGCTGGCACTTGTAATTCTTGTCGGTTCTTGAGTTGTTCCTTTAGGACTGGGTGTAATTCCGCCACCCATGAAACATTGAGGGGAGGTAGAGACATTTTGGTTCGTTTTATTTTTGCGCAAAGTTTTACAGCTGGAAACATTTTGTATGTTATCAGGGACATATCACTGGTTCCATAAACATAAAAAAAGCTTCTGTTCCAGATTTGTCTAGTACCTCTACTCTGGCCTAATGACAGGTGGACATCTGCTGGAGAGATATGTGCCTCGGACATCATTGTCAAATTCAAGGACCGTCTACAGAGAGCAAAGCAATTTAGAAACATGATGTTGATACCCAACAACATTTTCAGGGTCAAGGAATCCATTTTTATGATAATCAATACACTCAGATTATTTTTATATTGATTTTCAAGATGGCTGACATGCTCAAATGAATAAATTTGTTAAATTCTGTAATGACAACAATAAGAACATGTGAAGACCTGACAAAAGAGAAACAGTGGCTAGAACATATGCAAGCCCTTCTCAATGAGGCCCAATTTGAAGTTGATGACTATATCTCTTGGGCAGTGTATCATGCTAGCCAATAGCCAGCGATGGATGAATACATTTCCTAAATAGTCATGCTACCTTGTTCCGAGAAAATGCAGACATGACTTACATGGTCTAACATGCAATGAATATGGTGAAGCTTGCCATGCATCATCTGAATCCCCAGCTGCTGATTGGCCATTTTATGCTGTTGCAAAACAAGTCAGGTGGTTCTAGCCAGAAACCCATGGCGAAGACAAATATATTATAATAAGGAGGAGCCTGCATATAGAGATGAACCTCCTAAAATTGCTGGGTGATTGGCTGCAGGGGAGTGGCTGGACTGCAGCTCTGGTGCAAGCAAACATTACCACATCGGATTGGGCTGATTCAATGGTAGCTGGGTCATATGTCACCCAGACATGGTATGCAAATCAAGTGACAGCAGCTGCTTTATACATACTACATAATCGTGCATATGAGCAGTACCTGACACAGATGCCTGATGGAGATAAAGCAATTTTGTTTGAAGAATGGTCTGTCATGCAATATGCTGAGCAACCTGAATTCAAGTACTGGGAACTGACATTGCAGCTAGAACTTATGGTGCTACAATTTGTGCGATCAATTTGAGAGAGGAACTTCACAATGTATGTCCAATGCTTGCTTCAAATTGTGCCTTGACTCTTTGCACTTGATCACACAAATTGTTGCTGATGGCTCCTGGTGCATATCAGTGATATGGTTAACCTGTCCAATAACCATCCAGAATGTTATCATGGCAGGAGACTACGAGTTGGCTGACATTGAAAGTCTTCAGCCGTGTACTCATGAGGAAACAGACACTTGGATACTCTTACATGTTGCTCATTGCATAAATCATGGGATAATGAAAGTAGCACTCCGTACACTTGACTCTGATGTGGTCATCATATCTTTCGGCCTCTTTTATGATTTTCACATTGAAGAGCTTTGAATGAACTTTGGTGTAGGCAACCACTTCTGCCACATGCCCATCCATGCGATTGCAAACAGCCTGCAAGCTGAGAAGTCAAAGGCAATGATGATGTTTCATGCAATAAGCATGTGTGACATGGTGTCCAGCTTTCTCGGCAAAGCTTAGGAAAGCTGCTTGGTCCACATGGATTGCTTGTTCTGCTGACACTGGTATCTTCACCACCCTCTCCTCGCAGCAAGAAGAGGTTGATCCATGGAGCATGACTGAGCTAGAGAGATTCATCATCATAATGTACAGTAGAACATGTAACCTGAGCAGAGTTGATGAGGTGAGGAAGCAACAGCCCATGGGTCTGCGACTATTCAGAACATTCCTCCAACCAAAGCTGCTCTCTTTCAGCAGCTGAAAACAAGCAGTGTACCAAGCAGGTTATGTGTGGTCACAAGCTCTTGTACCAGCGCCAGATTTGCCCAGTCCTGAGCTATGGGGATGGACTGCAACTGACTCGGGGAGGAAGCCATTTTGGACTGACTGACCAGAAGCTTCAAAGTCCTGCTATGAGCTGGTGCACTGTTGCTGCAACTGTGCAAGAAGGGATGCAAATGCCAGTGCAAATGTCACAAGTCAGGTCTTCAATGCACAGGGCTATGTAGTTGCATGGGGACATGTGGTGACACCTGACTTTAACTGAGGTATTCTGAGGTTAAAGTATTATTCGCAGATGAGTGATATATAATTATCAACTGAATGTGTGGGGTTGTTGTTACTGTTGTATGTTAAATATGTTGTAAATAGTAGTGTTGTTGTTGTTTAACGTCCTAGCAACATCTAATGTCATATCAGGACGGGTGTAAATAGTATGATTAATTAGTTTTATTATATCAAATATATGATAGTAAAAAGAGCATTCAATATTTGTTACAGCAATCAAAAGTTGCTGATACTGTATTTCATTATGGTTGGTAGAAACCAAGAAATATATAAAAATTATTGCTTCGAATTGTCGGCCACCTTGAAAATCAATATAATAACAATTTGAGCATATTGATTATCGCATGAATGAATTCCTTGACCTCAACAGCTTAGACATCAACATATTGTTTCTAAGTTGCTTAGGAGTCGAGATATGAGGAATATCATATTTGGAGGGTGGCCATTTTGAAATTCAAGATGGCGGTCAGGTACCATGGTGATGGTGATGGGTACCTAGGCCTATATGAATCTACACATGTTAAGCTATCTGTATGCCAATTTTCATGCTTTTGTCAAATTTTGCACAATTCTTTCCTTAACCGCTGTACTATAATAAAAAAATCTTAAATGTATTTAGGATATTTGGGTTTCTAGTCAGTTAACAGTATTATGTTTTCAGTTGTAACACTGAAGTGGAGACTCATACTGGTATGAAAGTAGGATCAGATGTTTAGTGCTATCTAATAGTAATAGATGGAGATACGATTGCTGATGTGAATAAATGGCCGTGACTGCAGCATATATATGCTTCCTAGGGCGTTGATGAATTATAAATGGATTACCAGGTCCCAAATTGGGAAAATGATTATCAACATAATTTGATCATGTTAAAGGAGCTTTTAAATCCTGTACAAGCTATATTAAACTATTATGTGACATATAATTAATAATTTTGTGTAGGAACATGGATATAGCTTTAGCCTCAAATGCACAAAATCTATGCATATGGTACCCTTACATTTTGACTCGTATTTCTTTGTGCAATTTTTTTTACAGCTGGCTACTTTTTCTATGTTATCAGGGACATATCACTGATTCCAAAGACATTAAAAAAAGCTTCTGTTGCAGTTTTCTCTAGGTGAGCCCTTATTTGGCCTTAAAATGACTATACTAGTACGCAACCCTGATTTGTGTCATACAAAGGACGATCACCAACTTTTGTTTTATTTGGCCTAAGTTGTGGAGGTGGTGGTTCCAGCATGCAGTGCTTATCAGTTATCTATATTGCCCCAAAGTTGAGAAATTGGGAGAGAATGCAAAGAAAACCAGATGGCAGGCACATAAACCTGTCAATTCGACTTTTAAAGTCTATTATTAGTGTTAATCTACCTGATTTAATAAATTATCCACTCCAAAAGTAAGTATTTCAACACTATATTTGGCACATTTGCTTAAAGTTGCATGGTCCGTTAGCATTTGATTTTTTTTTACTTATTTTTTTAGATAAATAGCTCAGCTTGACCATTATAACCAGAGCTAGAGCTGTCACTAGAGCTGGTGAGGCACCTGTGCTAAGAACAGAAATATCCAACTGTGGGTGCTTTGACAGAAGCGTAATAGCTATAAGCATAACAGCTTGGAATAGCCAAAGCAGTGCTCTAAGAAACACCAAAACACTAAAGAATGCAAAAAGAAAATTAAGAAAGGTTCGAAGTGAGATATATATAGATAAAGAAATATGTACTAAGTAATAGATCAGGGATAAACAGTAGGTAAGCCAGAAAAGATTAAAATTGGATAGGAGACACCATACTAAACAAACTATGCACAAAATTATAATAAAAAAACAAAAACAAATTGGAAACACCATAAACAAGTGCATGCACTTAACCATTATGAGCAGAATAAGCAAACAATCACAACTACAAAAACAACCTAATATTCATTAGTCCCGAGTAACTGATGAAAAATGGCTAATTTTGGAGCAATTTGAGCTGAAAGAACCCAAAATACTTTCGGCAAGCTTGTCAAAAGCCCTGTGGCTATGACCCAGATGATCATCTCGGGATGGTCACGTGAAATGGGCTGACCTACGATTGCCTGGGTAGACTGGTCTCCTGCTATTTTCTATTAGCCAAGTCACGGTTTGTTTGTTTTGGGGGAGTTTTCAGTCGTGTTGACGCACTGAAGGCTGCAAATCTACAGCACTGTATGGGCACTGCTGAAAGCGGTCCCATGTGGCCATGAGTTGGCTTCTGATGGGTAGTGGTAAGAGAAATTGGGGGGGGGGGAGGGGAAAAGGAAGCCCAAGAGCCCAACCACAGTCCTCTAAGAGGGCCGGGAGAGGCTCGGTGGTTGGTGTAGTTTTATGCCCCAGCAAGACCCTAGGCCATACCAGAATGGGCACCGACTTGTGACAGCGCACTCTTGGTGACTTTATAGTGCTGCCTCACTGGGAAATCATACTGCCAGCACCATGGGCGGTAGGCGTAAGTGAGTGGGGAAGACCAGTTGTCTGTGACTGGGATTTCCCCTGCTTGGGACAACTAATGTACCAAAACAAAAAAAGAAAAAAAAAGAGAGACAAATAAGTGTTCACACTTCCTGTCTACCATTCGCTATATCGCTATGTGACCTGATGTCCCACACACTCACATTAACCTGTATCCCCAGTCCTTATCCTAACCTCATAATGCCAACGCCAAGCAGTAGCAAGTACCAATTTTATAAGTTATAAGGCCCACCAGCGGGACTGCCAATGGAAGGTAACTATGCCAAAATTAACCAGATAACACACCAAACAACCACGTGCAAGCCTATGATATGTAAATATGAGTAGGCTAGTCTAGTAATAAGAGTAGACAAAATAATATATATACATATATATACCAAGAAAATCAAAAAAAACTAACATAGACTACTAACCAAACTAAGCAACCACTTACCTGCTGCTGTAATACAGGCAATCAAATACCTTATCAGCTACTACTGTGTGATAAGATAACTCTGCCACTACAGCTGCCCGAGTACTCAAGCTTATATGCTATGGACAGTATAAACACAGCCTCAATAAACAATTTTGTTTTAAAGTCATTGGTTTGACTCGACCAGGATCCAAACTTCAGACCTTCCACATTCAGCGGTATGCCCCAGCAAATCCCTAGGCCATACCAGGATGGGCGCCGACTTGTGAGAGTGTGCACTCTTGGTGACTTTATAGTGCTGCATCACTTGGAAATCAGGCCAGCAGCACCATGAACTGATGTCCCACACAGTCACATTATCCTGACACTGTATGCCCAGTCCTTGTCCCAACCTCATAATGCCAAGCGCCAAGCAGTAACAAGTACCAATTTTATAAGTCATTGGTTTGATTCGACCAGGATCCAAACTTCAGACCTTCCACATTCACCAGGAGGCACGTTCTGAGCACCAACAAATGAACTTAGGTTCGCAAACAAATAATTGAAAATGCACAGTAAGGCCGGTCAAGGCTGGAGGAAGAAGGGACGTGAGGATAGGATTATTTAGGTTTGATTGATTGATTGGTGGTTGCTTTACGCCGTGTCGGCAGCATAGGCCATATTCATGGCGAGAAATGTTTGTATTTTGTTCAAACCATCGCTTTTACATGTAAAAGCAGACAATCAATTATGTGCCAATAGACACTCATTAAATTAGAAAGCTCACAATCATATATTTGTGGTCAAGGGAAACAAATTCCCATAGAAAAAGAAAGGTTTTATTAATAATTGATAGAATCTATTTAGTAAACTATATGAGGTGGTACAGTCCAGCTGCCCTCAAAAAGGCTAAAATGTTTTCCTGTTTTACCTTAGTAAAAAGATCATGCATACTGTCTGCAGTGTAGAACCGTTGGCGCAGGGCCAACAAATCAACGCAACTTAGTCAAATGTGTTTGAGTGTCAGCGGGGACTGACACCCAATACATTCAGGGGGAGGTTCCCCCTTGAGCAGAAAAGCATGTGTAAGCCACGAGTGGCCAATATGGCAGCGGCTAAGGACCACTTGGTCCCGCCGACCTCCCGCATGAGTCTGTGGTGGCTTTCCCACAGATGGTTCAATTTCTTTAAGTTTATTAATGTTTTCATCCCACTCATGTTGCCATTTGGATTTTATGTGGGTGGCTATTAGTGGTTTCAGATCAGAGTGAGGGATCAGACACGGTTCAAGATCACAGTTCAGGGCCTTCTTCGCAGCCCGATCAGCTCATTCGTTTCCTTGTATGCCGGCATGGCCAGGCACCAAGCACAGGTGGATGTCATACCCATCCTTTGTCAGTTGGTTCATTTTATAAATGACAGTTGCTAGAATAGGGTGATTCGTTTTCAGTCCAGCAACAGCCAGGAAGTGGATTATTTAGGTGGTGGGTGGGATTACTTGTTAGTTGTTAGTGAAGATTAGTGGTTGGTTGTGGTCAGTGCTGTCAAGTTCGGTATGGGGATGAGGCGACCCCTACTGGGGGACGTTCAATATGATGTTAAAAGATGCATACAAACAATTTGTGACCATTTTTAGTCTAATCCGACCTTTTTCCAACTCTGTGACACTTCAGAGGTCCTTGTGACACTCTAAAGGTTAGTGTTCAGTCCGACAGCATCGATCTTACATCGGTACAAATCGGATTTGGTGTTACTACCATTTAGTTCTTAATCGATACGCTTGGCCCACCCATTTCGTCTTTCCATCTGTGAAACTCGGAGAAACCCAACGACGTCGATGGTTATTCAACAGGTCTCCATAGATTTAACATTGCGGATCTCAGCTGTATGGGAAAACAAGGCTTAAGCGGTTTGAATCGATGACCTAGTCTCACGGACCACTTTCTTGCAGAAACCCACCAAAAATAAGTCTTTTTGAGTGGAAATAAAGACAGAAATAGATTCAAAATGTCATTTTGTATGATATGTACATGTATCTAACATCAAATATCAGTTTTAACAAAAGTAGCACAAACGACAGAAAGTCGTATACCCACAGCATATACTCAGCGTCAAAAGGTAAACAAAGCAATGACAGCGGTTCGCTTCAAACTTTGAAATTACGATGGCCATGTCTATAGTATTAAATAATCGTGGATTTCTGGCGTTTAGCTCTAGTTTTACATGCTGTCATGGTTTCCATACACTTTCTCCAATAGTTGCCATCGTTTCTTCATGTTAATTGTCTCCATCGGCGAAATGTTGATTATTTCTTCGATTTAATTATATATGCCAGTGTTCCTATGAACTACTGCATTCGCATTGCGATATTGATGATATCGATCCAAACTTGCAGAGTTGCTATAGATCTTGGTCATCATATTCGCAGAATTATATATGCCAGTGTTCTCATGAACTACTGCATTCGCATTGTGATATTGATGATATCGATCCAATCTTGTAGAGCCGCTATCGATCTTGGTCATCATATTCGCAGAAAGTTACCTTTCTTCACGTTAACATATATCTGAGTTTTATTCAGTAAAGCATTTTTGAATAATACATTTCCTCCAGCATTTTTCAACTCTCAAATTTATCCACATAGATTATAGTATAAAAATATGCAGTTTCCAGCTCAAAGGCAACTAATCAGATGCACAGATTAATATCAACCATGTCAATGACAGCATGAAGTTAATAAATTGTATGACAAATAAATGGCAATATTCGACACATTTTTATGTCCATGAATTTTCTAACGAACCAACCTTTCATGAATAAATGGCAATATCCTACACATTTTCATGTCCATGAATTTTCAAATGAACCAACATTTCATGAATACAATGGTAATAGTCGACAGATTTTTATGCCCATGAATTTTCAAATGAAGCAACCTTTCATGAATAAATGGCAATATTCAACACATTTCTACGTCCATGAATTTTCAAATGAACCAACATTTCATGAATAAATGGCAATATTTGACACATTTTTATGTCCATGAATTTTCAAATGAAAATATTATTTTATTGTATTTCTTGACCAGATCCAAGCAAAATTGATATGCAATTTTAGTAATATTAGTAATCTAGTTGTCAATCTACTGTATATTACTATCGGCCAACAGTTTTGTAGTCTAATATAGCAGTTTGTAAAGTTCAATAGTTTGTAGATGAACTCACTTACGCCTACCACCCAACTTTGGGCATAGGCCATGAACAAGGGCTCTCCAGTTATCCCGGTCCTGGGCCATCTTCTCCAGCTGTCTCCATGTATGGCCAGACCTCTTCACATCTGCCTCCAGGTCAGGGGGCCAGCTGTTTCTTGACCTGCCTCTCTTCCTTTTCCCCTGTGGATTCCAGGAGAGGGCATGTCTTGCGGTGTTGGATGCAGGCTTGCGACGGGTATGGCCAACCCATCTCCAGCGTCTCCGAAGGATCTCCTCAACAGGCTGCTGTCCTGTTCGTTGCCACAGCTCCAGGTTACTGATTGTGTTTGGCCAGCGTACTGTTAGGATTCGTCTGAGACAGGTGTTGATAAAGGACTGGATTTTCTTCATGGTGGTGACCGTTGTTCTCCAAGTCTCTGCACCATACAGAAGAACAGGCTTTACCATGGAGCAAAATATCCTGATCTTGGTGCTCCTAGGCAGCTCCGAGGATCCCCCGACATTCTTCAGCTGATGGAAAGCTGCCCTTGCCTTTCCAATCCGAACCCTCACATCAGCATCTGTCCCTCCCAGCCTGTTGACCACACTTCCAAGATAGGTGAAGCTTTCCACTTCCTCTAGTGCTTCTCCCTCTAGTCTGATGGGGGCTGTGTTGTTATTGTTAATTTTGAGGATTTTGCTCTTCCCTTTGTGTATAGTGAGGCCAAGGCGTGCTGAGTGAGTTGCGATGATAGTGGTCTTCTCCTGCATTTGTTGCTGGGTGTGGGAAAGAAGTGCCAGGTCATCAGCAAAGTCGAGGTCATCCAACTACGTCCAAGGTGTCCATTGGATACCATTCCTCTTCTGGGCAGTTGATGTCCTGATTACCCAATCTATCGCCAACAGGAAAAGGAAGGGTGACAGTAGGCATCCCTGCCTCACTCCTGTTCGCCCTTGGAAGGCCCCGGTAAGCTGCTGGCCATGAACCACACTGCAGGTCATTCCCTCATATGAGTTCCTGATTATGTTAGTGATCTTTGCCGGTACACCATAGTGTCTCAACAGTCTACAGATGGTCTCCCTATCTACACTGTCAAGCGCCTTCTCATAGTCAATAAAATTGACAGAGAGGTGAGTTCCACTCCAAGGACTGTTCCAGGATGATCCGCAGCGTTGTTATCTGGTCAGTGCAGGATCTGCTCTTCCTGAAGCCAGCTTGTTGATCTCGGAGATGTGGGTCGACCGCATCCTTCATCCTGTTTAGGAGGACTCTATTGAAGACCTTGCCTGGGGTTGACAGCAGTGTTATCCCCCTGTAGTTGGAGCAGGAACTAAGGTCACCCTTCTTTGGGAGCTTGATAAGGTAACCCTCCTTCCATTCTGATGGAATGTCTTCCTCCTCCCAGATATTTTGGAATAGGGTATAGAACATTTCCACAGTGGTCACTTCATCCGCTTTCAAAGCTTCTGCAGGAATGGTGTCTGGCCCGGCTGACTTGCCGTTTCTCAGTTGCTTGATGGCCCTATACATCTCTTCCTTCGATGGAATGTCACAGACGATAGGGAGATCAAAGTTGGCTGGTCGGATATCGACTGGGTTTGATGGAGAAGGTCTGTTCAAAAGATCCTCAAAATGTTCTGCCCATCTACGCTTTTGCTGTTCTATCCCTGGAATCGTTTTCCCTTCTCTGTCCCTCACTGGCCTCTCTGGTTGGCTGAATTTACCTGAGAGCTTTTTGATGTTGGCATACAGCTCCCTCATGTTACCCTTTTGAGCCGCATCTTCTGCCTCTGCTGCCAGTGCCTCCATGTAATTTCTCTTGTCTGCCCTTATATTCCTTTTTACTATTCCATTTGCTTCGGAGTACTGCTCTAGGGCCTTGGCTTTTCTAGCACGTGAGCGGCTGCAATTTATTGTAGATGAACACCAGTTTGTAAATAAATTGTTCTGTATGAATAAATTAAGAAGGAAACATGTCATCACCTTTTAGCTGAGCTGTCCCTACAGACTCACTTCTGTAAAGTGATTAAGAATGTCAATAAAAAATGTCATTACCTTTTAGCAGAGCTGTCCCCACAGACTCGCTTCTGTAAAGTGATTAAGGATGTAAAAAAAAGAATTTCACCACCTTTTAGCTGAGCTGTCCCTACAGACTCGCTTCTGTAAAGTGATTAAGGCTGTAAAAACAAAATGTCATCATCTTTTAGCAGAGCTGTCCCTACAGGCTCTATAAAGTGATTATGAAAAAAAAAAAGGAATCCTTCTAATCATTTGAGCTGAGCTCCCAATGAATACTCACTTTTGTCAAAATTATTAGAGTTCATCTAATGCCCTAGGCATTACCTATGCCTCCCCAGGCATTCTCTCTGCCAAAAAGCAGTGGAAAGCATTTCATGCAATCGCCAAGCGAACAATAGGGAAAGAAACTGATCATTTCAGCTGAGCTCCCAATAGACACTTGCTTCCGTGAAAATGATGAAGATTTCTTCATGCCCTAGGCCTTACCTATGCCTGCCCAGGCATCATTTATTGCCTTTGCCTTGCGAAAAGAAGGAAGGGTATTTTTTAAACATTTTCTGTCCAGGTCTGGACGTCGACAAGAGTACCTAATCAATCATTTCAATCGAACAACGAATGCTCCAATGTCTGGCCCGGATCATGAGGAAACAGACTGATCAGTGACTGGCCGGGATCATAGGGAAACTGACTGTCGATTGCTTTACTCTGATCTACTGGTACTACTCTCTGCCTATGTTTAACCTGTAAAATTCTTTCAAAAATATATATTATTTTAATATTATATTTCTATTTTATTAAATAACTAATTAAACATTTTTTTAATATTATTATTATATTATTAAATAGCAATATATAGAATAATTCTTTATAGAAATGTAAAGTGTTTTAAGAAAGTTAACTTAATTAGTATTATTTCATATTTATATATTTGTTTTTATGTTTTGTAATACATATAGTAATATAGAATAGATTCTTTAGATATCATAGTTATTTTATTTCATATTTCTAATTATCGTAGGTATTTAGTTATGCCTTTCAAACAATATAAGCATATGTATGGAACTGTATCATAGTAGTTCCGACTGATGATATCATGCCCATGCCGATCTTTTGTCATCCACAACAAAAAGAATCTTATGTGTGACAAAACTCTCATGTACATCATGTTTTGTTGATAACTGTAAATACAGCTTCAGTCAAGCTTCACGAAAAATGGTAGTCTGATTATTTATAAATGGTTACCGTATACTTGCGAAAAAGTTACCCCTTCCCGAATAGAAGAACTGTATCTGCTATTCGCATTCACTTTTTTCAAGTGAGTACGATGAGTACGAAAAGAGTAAATAGATTAGTAGTCTGCAATAAATTTTAAGGATTTGAGAAATTACTATGATTATTACGGTAATGCATGAATCAAGGCGCTGTGCAATGCGGTCTTGGTCCTCCACACATCTGCCGAGTAAGATTTTTGGAACTAGAAAAGTTAATACATACTCAATGCTGTCTCTCAAGCACTAGCAAGCAACATCTTTGATTTCTTGCATTCATCTCCACATCCAGAGTTTCATTCTGCCCTGCTTAGTCTACCCCGAAAAATGAATCCAGAGCCCCTCAGTTTTAACAGAGCTCTACGGTGTACAGTTTTGAGGTTTTCCAGTAGATAAACAAGTTTCAGCTCGATCAGCTGACCACAACCTCGCGTCTGCCACGTTACGTAATACGCTAAGTGCACACCTGCACTAGACCTGGCTACAAACAATTAACCTAGATAAATAGAAAGTCAATGGGAAAAGAATCATTTGTTAATTGTTAGTGTGACATCACGTTCACCGCCGGTGTACATTTTACCATCTATGTCACGAAAGAATAACAAGATTTATTTGATACATGGATGTACACGACAATGTCTATACAACTCCTTCCATGTTTATACCATTTCTCCATTTTGTACAAATCTTGTAGCGGTGTACAGTCACAACAAGGAGACTTGCCCCTTGTGCGGCATCCCCCTAGACGGGGTGACGTACATGGAACTCGCCCTCCCCTTCGGCTCCCGCTCCTCAGGCGCTGCCTGCATCCTGGTCACCGCGGCCGTCGCCTGGATCCTCCGTGGTGAGGGCTTCCATGCCGTCGTCTACGTTGATGACTTTGTCGGGTGCGAGCGCTCCTACCTGAGGCTCCGCCAGTCCTTTGGCGGCTTCATCGCCCTCGTCGGCGCCCTCGTCGCCTCCGGGAAGTGTCATCCTCTGGCGGTCCGCCTCACCTGGCTCGGATTCGCCCTCGACAGCGAGGCGATGATGACAAAGGCGAGGATCTCGTCATCGACTGTGAGGCCGGGATCGCCCACCCCACCCTCGGCCACCATGAGTTCAAGAGTATCCTCGGCCGCCTCAACCACGTCGGCAGCTGCGTTCTTCCCACGAGGAAGTTCATGGGCCGCCTCCTCGCGGCTTTGCGCAGCTGCTACGGCGCCGCCTCTCTCAGGTGGTTTGTGCTCTACGGTCGTGCCTCGAGCGGCCTCCACCTCCTCTGCACCCCTGAGGTCTGCCGTCTGGTCATAGAGTGCGACTCCTGCCTCACCGGCGGTGGGGCCTACTCCCCGACGAGCTGTTACGCCCGAGGGTACTCTGAGGAGTTCCGGGAACGATTCCCGGTGATCCACAAGCTCGAGGCGGTGAACCTCATCATGACCCTCCGGACACTCCTTCCCGAGGATGTGGCGGGGGCTACCATGTTTGTTAACACCGACAACATGGCCTCCGCCCCCTCCCTGGAGTCTGGGCGCACCCACGACGCCACCTTCGGGATGTGCGCCCGCGAGCTCTGGCTCATGGCGGCCGAGGGCTCCTTCACCCTCTCCATACTGCACAAGCCCGGGGCCGACCTCGTCCTCACTGACACCCTCAGCCACGCCCACCTCGCCCGACCCTGGGTCGAGGTGGGAAGGACGGAGGTTGCACGCCTCGGACTAACCTACCTCCACCCCTGCCACAAGGACTTCCCTTACCACCCGGGCCTCTAATTCCAGGCTCTACCGCCTCGAGGTTGCCGCGGTCGACGGCCCCCACCTCGCCTCCATGGCGCTGTCGACCTGGAGGAACCATCACCGCCAGGCCGAGGCCTACATCACGTTTGTGTCGGCCCACGACCTCGACCCCTTGTCACGCCCTCTGACTTTGACGTGGCCGCCTACGCCGCCTCCCTCTACGCCGGCGCCATGGCCCCCGCCTCGGTCAGGAACACCCTCTCCGGTGCACGCTCCTGGGTCGAGACGCCCCACCCCACCGCTCACGCCTGAGCACCTCTAGGCCGTCACTGCCTACTTGGCCGCTGCCAGCTCCTCGGCCGGCCCTCCTCCTCGGGTACTACGGCATGCTGAGACAACCCAGCCTGCTCTCGCCCAGTCCTGAGGGGTGCGGTGGCCCGCACACCATCACCCGCGCCGATGTCGCGGCCACTCCGGGCGGCCTGCAAGTGACCCACTGGAGCTCCAAGACCATTTCGGACCCCTCTGGAGCAGTCGCCCTCTTCGTCCCGGCCTCCCCGCGCTCGTGGCTCTGCCCCGTCGCTGCCTGGAACGCAGTGGTCACCCTCGTTCCGGCTGCGTCAACTGATCCAGGCCTTCATCATGCCATCGGGCCGGCCGCTGGACCCTCGGACTCACAGCCGTGCTCCGCGCCACCCTCTGGGCCGTGTCCGTGTAAGCCCCTGAAACCTTCATGCTCCACAGCTTCCGGCGAGGCGCTGCCAAGGCCTGCCAGAGCCCCGGGGTCCCGCTTCCTGATATTATGGCCCAGGCCACCTGGACTTCGGGGGTGGTACATGCGTACCTGCCCCGCCTCGCCCCATCTGCCGCCCCTCGCGCCCTCTCCTCCCTTTTGTTGGAGGGCTCTTCGGGGCCCCCTCTCCCCCCCTGACTTTCATTGATCTCCCATTTTGCATTGACTTACTTACTCTACTTTATTCATTTATTGATTATCCTGTATTATCCTCTATGTTCCTGACTTACTTACTGTACTTTATTCATTGATTGATTACCCTGTATTATCCTCTATATTCATCGCACTCCTGAATAAAGTGCTTTTTTTCCACCCCCGCCTCCTCTTCCTCCTTCGTCATTTATCACTATAGCCATGCTACTCATCTCCAACATACCTGTAACTCCATTGAATTAGTAATGTTTATTAGTTGCGCAACTTACGTTACTATGCGCAAACTATGGCGCAAGTTTAGTTAGGAACATAAACGTTTCTTATGACTAAACCTCGTAAACCCTGTCGATCAGTTCGAAAGCTGTCGACTTGCACTATTTTTAGTTCATTCTTCGTATTAGCGCAATGGTTAGGTATGGCGCAATCATTCCCAATTAGTGGCACCGAACAAAGAATTTTACCGTCTGGCAGATCCAAAGCACTCCGCCGTCCGTGCTGGTGTCGATCCTTCCATGGTATTCTTTGCTGTGATTGGTCAATTCTGTGGATTACAGTACAACTAGCAACAAGCGGTTCGGTTCTACATACCTGCTGGCACGTGAACGCTCCAGTACCAATATCACGAGAATGTATTATTTTAGGTTTTTCTTTATCCTGGCCAGAAATAATCGGATCGAATGGCAAAGATTGCCTTCTACCTTTTAACCTCTCCATATGAGTTAATCTAGGTGCCAAATCATCCCAACTAATTTTAGAATCAACTATTCGAACCTTTTCTCGATTAACAATTTTTCAATTGTTCTTAGGCCCTACCACGGTTATTACTGAACCCCGTGATCTAACTATGTATCCTGGATCATATTTTTGCTCTAAAGGTCCAGATTCATTCACTAATAAAACAACTTTATCACCCACATTTAATTTAATTGCATTAGCCTTTTTATCCGCACAAGCAATATTGTATTTTTGACTTTTGTTTCGTACCTGGATGTCTACCATAATGTAGAATGGCTAAAGCTCGATAATTACATGGTATTATCATCAAGTAAGGAGTCAAGAAAGCTCAAAAGGAGTATCTCGAAGGTATCAGTGCCAAAAACTGCAGTAGTAAAATTCCAACCTTTAGCTGCAGCAGTCTTAAACCGCTGACAGTATGCAGCTACTGTTTCCCATTCATTTTGCTTCATAGCCATCACTATCCCCTTTAAATGACTATGTTCATCCGCTGTCAATAGAGTAGATGCTATCACTTCCTTAATTTCATCCCAGGACTTAGCATTCTTATGCTGAAAAGCAGTGAAAAAAACTTCATGCAAAGTACCTTTTGCATTCGATAAAGCAAAGCGAATAATATCTAAGTCTGAAACATCGGCTAGAGTCCTGATATGCTCAATCAAGTCTATCCAACTACGCAATGCCCCTCTGTCTGACCCGTCCAATAAGGGACAAGACTTGCTGTACGCTTTCAATGATCTATTTCATACCTCTCTCTGTCTATGTTCAACTTGCAAAAGCTCACGTGCTTCCCTACATTCTTCTCTATCTTCTCTCAATTCTGTCCTGTCCCTTAATTTAGACAAATGTTCTTCATTTTCCTCTCCAATATAATCTAGACCATGTGCCATAAATTTAGACCATGCTTCTAATGCTCCCGTCTCAGCCGAATAATTGCCCAGTGTCCACTGACCTTGAAACAAAAGTTGAAATTCTTCACGCAATAGTTCCTCCTTTGTGCGTGTCACTGGCATCTTCAAGCTGCTAGAAAGAAGGAATAGTAGAAGAAATAGTTTAAAAAAATGTTGTAGTGTATTCCTCCGCTCACCCCTCTGTGCCAAGGTTAAAGAAAAGCCGAAAGTAGTCCCGTAATTTTTTATATTTTAGTGGTGACGCAAGGCTTCAATGATGGCACGTTACAGACATACAATCAATAAAGCCTAGCGGACCTTCTAAAATAGTAGAATTGCCGGAAATAATCGTCGACATACCCAATTTCGATTAAATTTCAAACCCCGACAGAGTCGAATAAAATAGAAAAGATACCAAGCAAGTAGTAGCCAATAAGTTTCTAAGCTTTTAAATCAACACTGTTTCAGTAACTACCGTAGTCACCTCCTATCATGTCTAATTATGTAAAATTGAACCCACTATTCAATTTAAAACCGAACCAACATTTAAACTCGTCGTAATCTAACCATATAGAATTACTAACCATATAGTGGTGATAACCGTCATGGTCAAAAGTTTTGTAGAATGGCTAAAGCTCGAATCTGTGGTTGTGTAGGCAGGCTATAGTGAAATCAATACAAAGAGAAAGGAAGAGTATAAAGTGTAAAGGAAGAGAGAGAGTCAAGCCCTCTGGTTTATTATTTATATGGTTACATGGGTTCATTGTAGAGTATCACCCCACCCCTTTCCCCCAATGGAAAACAAGCATTCTTGGCTCTACAAATAGGGATCCAGCATTCCTGGTCCCCATGGCTACTAGTGGTCTGCCCACCACCTCCAAGCTGTATGGCCCCATGGCCACTACCAACCTTGCTTGACCTTTGAGTGTGGTGATCACTATCCCAGCAGAGGGGGTAGGCCCTGAGTGCACTCACACCCAGACCTGCCAGCACCATTATGTCTATTTACATCCCACTCAGGCACCACCAGCCCATACACATATATATGAGCCTATCTCAAAAGGTGATAACTCTTATTCTTTTTGTCCATTGTAACCATTGACACAAAACAGCACAGAAACGGTTACACTGAAAACACAAGGACATTTGCTTCAAATCAATATGCATTCTATTGGGATTATGAAACACCATGTAAAAAACAAATCAGTTTATCCTGTGCAAATGCATAAGCAGATAGTATGTTGATCGTTACAATGGACAAAGTTTTGTCCCATATTGCTTAGCACCTTTTGAGACAGTCTCATATACATACATGTGCCTGGTCACGTACACCGATCAGTAATAGAACATTTGCATTCCCCCCTATGCCGAATATCAGAATATTTTACACAGTGTTAGGGACTCCTTGGTTCCTGGGATTGTCTTCTTTGTGGTGGTGCCGAGGGCGTGGGCGAGCTCAGCCTTGGTGAGGTGGTTGTTGGTATTATGGGTGGATATGGTGGCTATTGATATGTCTATGAGGTCGGCTCTCCAGGCACAGTTCCTGGCGAGCGCTTGTTGGTGGGTGTCAGGGAGGTTGATAGCAGGGTCTGTTCTGTCAGTAAACTTTTGGTTGTGTTCTGCTGCAGTTAGCCAGTGTGTGGGTAGAGTTGGGGGATAGCGAGTCTCCCTTGCATGCTCCAGAGTTGTCTGGAGGTGGTGTGAGAGTTTATTTTGGTGCACCAGAGTTTCCACTTCCTGTCCAATTCGACAAGCTCAACGTCTTTGAGCCAACTGGTGGTTATTTTAATGTGATTCTCACTGCCTCAGTTGGGCTTGTTTTGGAGCCTGTAGAAGAGCTTGTTGCTGAATCTTTTTGCTCTTCATATTGCATTGGAGGTTGTGCGGCCAGTGTGGTTAGAGGAGATGGTTTGCTTTATGGTGTCTGTCATGGCTTGGGAAGTGAGTGTGGGGAATTCATCACATGTGGTGGGTGAGTTAAGGTCTATTAGGTTTTCTAGACGAAGGTTGAAGGCCGCCCAGTCTGCATGGTTTAGGTTGAATCTGGGTGATTGTGGGGAGTGGGTGACTTTGGTGTCAAGGAGAGCTGCATGGTGGTTTGAGTATAGTGTTGTGAGTTCCCAGGAAGCTGAGGTTGCAAGGCAGGAGTCAGTGATGCAGAGATCGATCGATGTGTTTGCTCTGTAGATAGGCGAGCCATCATTGAGGATAGAATGGGATGTTGAGTTGAGGATCTTTGCTAGGAGGGCACAGCCTCGAGGGGAATCGATGTTGTGTCCACAGAAGTGGTGGATGTTAAAGTCTCCCATCACAACTTGGTGATCTGTGCTGTTGCCGAGGGCCCGGAAGATGGGGGTTGAATCTGTTGGGTGGGGTCTTGGTGGAGTGGATGTGGTTGCTTATGAAGGTGGTGGTTCCTCATGAGGGTCTGCCTGCTGCTGCGCGTCTTACTTCGGGGATTAGGTACATGGTGTAGCCTTTGATATGTGGTGGATCGATGAGGAAGGTTTCTTGGAGAAGTGGGATGTCAATTTTCTCTCTTTTTAGGATGTCGCCAAGAAGACCTAACTTGGATTTCAGTCCAGAACAGTTCCAGGAGAGAATGGTTAAGGAGTTGTTAGTGGGACGGGGATGGTAGTGTGGGCTGGTGGGAGAATTGATTGTGTCCCTACATTTTGTGTTGTCGGGGCGGTGTGGAAGGAAGCTGGCAGGGCTTTTGGGACATGTGGGAGGAGGTGCTGGATGTTGGAGTCGACTTGGAGCCAGCTAATTAGACCAAAGGCTAAGGTCACAACAGAGATTCTGGGCGTTATGGTGGAAAGTGATGCATCAAGAATGCGGAGGATTATCAGGGTAGGATTTGGGTCGGAGGCAGGGGGGTCGCATGGGGTGATGCGGAAGTTGGTTTGGGTGGAGGAGTCAGTGGTGGTTACAGTTTGAGTGGAAATGGATCTGGTTTGTGGGTGGGAGCAGGAGGAGAGGTGGAAGGTCTTGGGTTTGGGGGCAGTGAGGTTGAGGGAGAGGAGTGGGGGGCGGCGGGCAGCGGGCAGAGGGGGGGGGAGGGCTGGGGTGCATGGGCAAGGCGGGGGAGGTAGGGAGGAGTGGGTAGCCAAGTCAGGGTCATCCAGCTGGTAAGCCTCATCCACCCCCCCCCCCCCTTACCTCACACACCGTGCCCATTGATTGAGAGAGTGTGTGTGTGCTTGTTTTTGAGGGCAGGGGGGGTGGGGGGCCAAATGACTGCGTGGGTGAGTATCTGATTAGAACATAGCGAGAACCAGCCATGCCGGTGTTGGTGTGTGTGTGTGGAAGGGCAGGGTATGCGTGGGGAATGAGTGCGTGGAGGAGTGTCTGTAGGGGAGGGAGGCTAGATGCTGGTGTCAGTGTGTGTGTTGGGGGGGAGGGGAGGAGGTGATTTTCAGTTGGGATAGCCCTGGTTGGCAAAACAAAGCAGATGGGTGCCATTTTGCATAGAAACCAATATAGCGATACTGCAATTCAATTGATCACTTTTATAATGTTCAAACTATTTACAAAAACCTGTCAAACTCACTGAATTTCAATTAATTATATTTGTGAAGATGTGTGTGCCTGCAAAAGAACAACGGAACACTAGCCCTAGCCTGGGATTCGAACTCCTGACATTGCGCACGGCAAGAGTCCATCTAGATAAAAGATTCACCCGGTACTTGTAGTACACGGGTGAACGTCAACGTAGTCTAAATACGGGCGAAAATAGCTTTAGTATTGAACCTGAACTAGAAACTGTGGCTCCAGTATCAAATGGCTACTTATATCGGCACAGATTTGGTGAAATGGGAGAGAATGCAAAAAGACAAGATGGCAGCCGCAGAACACCGTCGATTTCACTTTTAAATCTTATTAAACTAGATATTATATTATATTTTTCAACTCAAAAGTAGCGGGCTAATAATAAAACAGATGTAAAGAATAATTGTTGCTTCTTAGTTTATGAAATTAGGCTCTCAATTCTTTGACCCGTTTTTTTGCCAGCTTTTACATAGGGTTGGTATGCACCCCTCCTGTGGCTACTGCAGCAGTACGGGGTGAATCTTGTATCTAGAGTCCATCCCGCATTGTATCGATTCGGCCACGGCAAAATAGTCCAGCTTATTATAGACCCTACGTGTAACATTTATTATTGTGAGCTTTTGTCTGCACACCATGTAGCCTACATCAGACGGCACACAATTTTACTGATTCGGTCATCGTGTCTGGTCCAACCGTATAATGTAATGCTGTCTAGATGTAAATAGTGTCATTTACTTTTCCAGTTCTAATTCAGCAGAACCGGAAATGGCGACTTCAATGGAACCTTCAATGGAATCACAACTTGCAGATCTAACGCAGTGCAAGATCTGCCTGGAGACGAAGAAAGAACCTCGGCAACTTGAATGTCACCACTCGTATTGCTGTGCCTGTCTACAGTCACTAGTTGACAATCAGCGAATACAATGCCCCGAATGTCGCAAGTCTACAATTGTGCCATCAAACAATGTACAAGGCCTTCCACCCGATTTTGCAACCAACAAATTAACATCGGCACTGGCCCAGAAGAAAAATGCTGAGGTAAAGCCACAAAGGGTCTGTGGAAACTGCGAGAAACTGGAAGTACAACTGTTGTGTAAAACATGCAATGATGAGTTCTGTCTGCCATGTGGCCGTAAACACAGGGAACTACCAATCTTCCAGAATCATGAAGTAGTTGTACCTGAGAAATGTCCAAAACATCCACAGAAGGACCGACTTTACCTCTGCCTCGACTGTGAGAAGGTAATTTGCAACTCGTGTGTCATGGGAGAACACGCGGGCCACACGGTCAAAGACATGGCGACCGAGATTGAACACAAGCGGCGCACCCTGGTGGCATCGCTCGACACTTTTGACACCCAGTTCCAAATTTGTCTAACAGAGAAAAAACAAGGCATTCAAGTGCAGAAAATGGATCAGGATCTTGTCATCAAGTTAGAACAGATAAACAAGGATATAAATGATGCAGCGGCCTTTTATATGAAGCGAATAGAAGTAGAAAAAAAGAAACTACAAAATTTACTCGCTTCCAAAGTACAGCGGTTCAATGATTTCAAGAAAAAGTGTGCTCAAGCAGAGCAGTTTGCTTTAGAAATAAAAAAGATAAAATCCGACTTTGACACATTCCTTGACGAGACAATACCAGCGAGTCCAGAGGCAACGGAAAGGATCATCGAAATTACACCCCACGTGAAGTCTCTGACCGGGCAACTCGAATCAATTAACCTGACCTCATTCAGTTCATTAGATCTTCCAACATATTTTACGCGCTCATGTCGAGAGTTTCAACTTGGTACCATTACCTGCTGTAAGTATAATGACATATATATATGGAGAAGTGACTTGCCGTTCTGGTTACGCGAGGTGGTGCATTCCATGTTCCAGTAGTTTCCAGCTTTCCCACAGGTGGTGCATGCTGCTGACCTGTGACCCAGAAATAGTCCTGGTACCTGTGTTGCAGTTTCCGCGGCATTCCAGTTTGCGAGGGACACATCCATTCAAATGCATTGTCAATGGCCGTGAGCAAATCTTCATACAGAAGAAGTGAAATATCTCTACAACCACACCACCTAGAAACAAATCCCTTGGTACACATATAGAAAACATATATACCAAAAAGATTATATTAAATTGATAAGGGTATGGTTCTGGATTTCTATAAATTTTGAATAAAACTAATGTTTTGCACTGCGCGTAACGTCAAACTCAAGGCATTGTCAATGGTCCTGAGCAATCTGCATACAGAAAATACAGCAAAAGTGAAATATCTCTAAAACCACTCCACCTAGAAACAAATCGCTTGGTACACATATAGAAAACATCTTTACCAAAAATATTATATTAAATTGATAAGGTTAGTGACGATGCTGTTCGATTTAGACGCATGCGCAGAAGCGATGTGTCCCTCGCAAACTGGTCTGCCGCGGAAACTGCAACACCGGTGTTGCAGTTTCGGAGGGACACCAGTTTGCAAGGGACACTGTCACTTCTGCGCATGAGTGGATTTTCTGCGCATGCGTCAAATTCGACCGACTCCTTCAAACTGCAGAGTGTTGCAGTTTCCGCGGTACACCAGTTTCCGAGGTACACTGTCACTTCTCGGGAGGGGGAGGGTGTTGCATGCAGTTGGTGTATTTGGATATTCACTACAATCAACAATTACACTCCAACTGACGCCCCAACTGATAATACATCTAGTTGGTTATATATTGTTTCTGGTGTGATTTTCTAGTTAATAGAAGTTTTCTGCAGTGATCGTTTCATGGTCAATGTCACTATAGTGTCAGTGTCACATCCACATGAAACGCCCAAGTTACTACTGTAGTGCAGAAAACATATTATGTAACTATAGTGTCAGTGTCACATCCGCGTGAAATGTCCTTATGTGTGAATAAGAACACTCGTAGTGCAGAAAACATCTACATTGATTAGACATAAGTACAAAAATAAACAGGAATTACCCCCCGCCCTCTCAGAGACACACAAATAATTATTAAAATAATCTCCTCTCCCTCGCAAGATAGTAAAAAAAAAAAGATGATGAAGTACCCCCCCCCCCCATCCCGAGATATTTGAAACAATAATTAAAAGAATGTAAAAGCACCCCCCTCCCAAAAAACCAAGCCAGCCGCTGTGCGAATAGAGGTAGGAAATAACCTCCCCCCCCACCAAAACCAACCCATGAATAGATCAATAAAAGTGCCCCCCCCCCCCCACCTCAATGATACCAAAAAAATCACCCCCTCCTTCTCAAATACAAAAAGAATTATTAAAATAATCCCCTCCCCCTCCCGAGATAGGAAAAAAATAAACAAGAATTACCCCCCCCCCTCTCAGAGATACATAAATAATTATTAAAACAATCTCCTTTCACGAGATAGTAAAAAAAAGAAGTACCCCCCCCCCCTCCCTGAGATATTTGAAAGAATAATTAAAAGAATGTAAAAGCACCCCCCCCCCCCCCTCCGCGTCATTGTTGATTGTAGTGAATATTCAAATATGTCTTAAGCCGTGTTCACACGGGCAAAATGTGAAGCGAATCATATGATGCGATTTGGTTTGAAAGTGTTTCGCGTTCACACGGGCATTGCTTTGAATCGGTTTAAGGCGGAAGTGGATATCTGCGCATGAGCAAGTCCAGACTAACCAGCGCCAGTTTGGTTGCGTCGACGTCGACCGAGAGAATGTGGGTTCGACCTAGATATGTATGGATTGAATCGTATTGGTTTGGAACGGTCAAAACTTCTGCTGGGCAGTGAAACCCTACAAATAAATGATGAAAAAAATATCTGTGCATAGATAGCGGTTTCATTAATTAAATTATATAATATGCGCTTTTGATCGACCGGAAAGTCAACAAACTAAGGTCTCGACTGCGCATGCACGCTACGTCCTTAATCCGCATCAAGCAAGTCAGTTGCGTTCACACGGGCGATATAAGTCGAATCATATAATTCGCTTCATATAAACCACCTACAGAGGCGGTATAGATGAAGCGAACTAGTTGATTCGAATCAGCCCTAAACCGACTCAGACGCGCGTTCACACACCAAATCTGAGCCGAACTAGGCAAGTCGATTCATATGATTCGAATTAACTGCCCCGTGTGAACACGGCTTTAGTCAACTGTGTTAGGCGATGTGTCCCTCGCAAACTGGTGTACCGCAGTTCAATTTTGAAGCATGCGCAGACGATGCTGTTCGATTTTGACGCATGTGCAGAAGCGATATGTCCCTCGCAAACTGGTGTGCCGCGGAAACTGCAAGACCGGCACATCCAAATTCCATTCTGACCCAGTTTAAGGTTTATAAGGGTCAAGGTTACTAGCCAAGTGACCCAGCTGGGTGAGAGTGGAGAGAAGGGAGAGTACAACTGAGGTATTTTCAATTTTCTTTTGAGTAGTTCAAATAGGAAATATATTAGCTTTAATGTAAAATATATGTTTGTACAATTACATTGCATAAAGGCTACACCAGGAATAAGAGAACATAACAATGAGTTGGGCTGAGTCTCTTTAATGGCCTCTGGCAAGGGACAATCGGCCTACCTTAATAACAAAAGGACAATATAGCAGACGTGCGGCTACTACCCCGCGCATTTACTGTCCCCAATAACCGGTGTTTGTGCGTGAGTCGCGAATCGGACCGGTGTCGCAGTTTCCGCCGTCCGCCAGTTTCTGCGATATGCATCGCTTCTGCGCATGCGTCAAAATCGAACAGCATCGTTAGTAACCTTATAAATTTAATATAATGTTTTTGGTAAAGATGTGTTCTATATGTGTATGAAGCGATTTGTTTCTATGTGGTGTGGTTATAAATAGAGATATTTCACTTTTTCTGTATTTTCTGTATGAAGATTGCTCACGACCATTGACAATGCCTTGAGTTTGACGGTACCTGCAGTGCAAAACATTAGTTTTATTGAAGATTAATAGAAATCAAGAACCCTAACCTTATAAATTTAATATAATCTTTTTGGTAAAGATGTTTTCTATATGTGTACCAAACGATTTGTTTCTAGGTGGTGTGGTTTTAGAGATATTTCACTTTTTCTGTATGAAGATTGCTCACGGCCATTGACAATGCATTTGAGTGTAAGCGTACCGCGGAAACTGGCGGACGGCGGAAACTGCGACACCGGGGGTTAGCGTGCGACTCCAATTTCCAATTGTATCCACAATGTTCAATGCAATATGCAATATTCAATAATAATCAAGCGACAGATAATAATAATAATAAATTCGTTCTATGTGCTTTATCTTAGCATAATTAGCCTTGGTCGGCACCTGTAAATTGTAATTGAACATTGCACATGGGTCGACACCGTATTATAATTGTCAATAGAACCCTCGAGTTGAGGTTGAGGCATGCCTATCGGCGTTGACTTCGTGTGACAGATTGCAGTCCTGTTACATGGTTATCGCCATTCACATTTTCATACAAGTCATTATCTGAAACAGAAAATGTACATTTATCTAATAACGGTTCAACGATTGTGTCAGTGCTGCTGGACTAAATAAAACACAACAGAAGCAAGCAATGTCAGCACTCTCCCCCCACATATATAGTTGCATAAACTGAAAACAGGCAAACGAATGCTTGGAGAGCATTTGTCGGAGTACGGGTCGTCTCTCAGCTACCAATAACTGGTCCCTTTAAGTGGTAATTAAGTGCCAAGTGTCAGTATCACACTGGTGTCAATTTTAGTATATATTATGTCGGTGACACTATCTCTCCCCCCCCTACACTATCTAGTAATGTATAGTGCAATAAAATTACGCTCTACTGTCCTTAAAACTCGAAGTAAAATTGTATACTATATAATAATCCAGACAATTTAACGTACTTTCAGCTAAGTCTTCATATGCAGTTCTTAAAACCAACTTAGATCCAACTAAGAAGAAATCACAAAGGAAATCCAGGTGAGTGTGTTAATAGTTATTTAGGCAATATTAGCATCAAATGCCATATTCATTGTGCGATATCAGCAACTTTAGTTTTGTTTGGCTTTTGTGCGTTTTTAATTTTTACTTGATAATGTTGTTAGTTGCTAGTAAGGCCTTAAAGTGGCCAGTTATAGGTCGCTGAGACACCACCCGTACTCTGACAAATGCTCTCCAAGCATACGTTTACTGGTTTTCAGTTTATGCAACTACATATGTGGGGGGAGAGTGCTGACATTGGTTGCCTCTGTTGTGTTTTATTTAGTCCAGCAGCACTGACACTTTTAGACAACCATATAGAGAAAAAAATGTTAGAAATTGCAATCTAAAATGATAAATATAAAGTTCAAATGTTTATTTATCATAGCCAGCTACTTTGTATGTGAATAATTGATTAAGTCATGTAGATTAATAGACTTTAAAAGTTGAATTGAGAGCTTTCTGTGGCTGCCATCTTGGTGGTTGCCATGGCTTCCCCTGTGTGTGGGGAACCCCTCTAGGTCATGTGGTGAGGGAATCCCACCTATGATGTCATTCATACATCACATACCTCAACTCTCCTCCCACATGTTCAGTGGAGAGCTTTTGATGCTGGATTCGTTTGTATCTGGGTGAGGTATAACCGGTGAGTTTAAGGTCTAATCATGCAGTTACGTGTATGGCATATATTATGACACCTACCCCTCGTTAAAGTCGCCAGCTATCCGCCGCGTGGAAAACAAACGAACTCGGAATAGTTCAGATTTGTGCCACTTGGGGCGAATGGTAGACAGGAAGTGTGAACACTTATTTGTCTTATTAATATCACCGCCAATGTGGTGTTAATATCAGTTCGATTTTAGGGTTAATTTCATGAAATTTCACTTATTGCATGTAATTCTGTTAAATATGATAGTGGTATTGTCAAATAGCGTTGCTCGCCGGTAACAGGCTCAGCAAATCCTTCTGATCTTGTTGCTGGCGAGAACCGCAATTTCAGCCAATCACAGCGCAGCTTTTGCATTGCAAATGGCCGCCGCCTATGGGGGCGGCCATTTTGAAGACAACAAACTGCCTTTGCAGTTCAGACTAGCAGTGCCCTGGTCCCTTACTCTCCCCACACATACTTGGTTCATTTAAACATAAAAACTAAACAAGATTGTGCTTGGAGAGCATTTGTCGGAGTACGGGCAGTGTCCCAGCGAGCTATAGCTGGTCCCTTTAAAGACTTTTTGTACTACATAATATATATGAGTTAGCGTGATATGAGTTAGGGGACCTGGGTACGGTGACATGGGTTAGTGGACCTGGGCGCAGTGATATGTGCTAGACGACCTGAGTGAAATGTGGTAGTCTGGAGAACTGTGAGTGCAAGCCTTCACTTTCTTTGCAGATCCGCCAGTCAGCATGGATCATTAAGAACCCAGAATAAAGATGAACTATTGGGGAGTAGAAATGACTTTGTGGAGGACTGCAGTCAAGGCCTCAAGCTGCACCTCAAGCCGGACCGCAAGCAGGACATCAATCAGGACCTCAGACAGGACCTCAAGCAGAACCTCACACAGGACCTCAGGCAGGCCCACAAACAGGACCTCAAGCAGGACAGCAGGCAGGACCTCACACAGGACCTCAAGCAGGACAGCAGGCAGGAGGACCCACGGTACTATCGCATAAAGTCCACAGACCACTTTGCACGCCAATTACACGTTGGGAATTTGCCTCCGGTCGTAACTGAAATGGATTTAGAGCGTTACTTTACATGTAAGTAAATGCAGTTTCGTCGGTTCTTTTTGCTTTCTTTTCGTCTCCATTAAATGGAATTTGCGTAGATGTTCCCACTAGGGTTAATTTTTATCACAGGTTCAACTAGTTGTCATTTCTATCACAAGTGGCACGTATGAATTTTGACTGCAAGCAGAGGGATTTGTTACAATATACAAAATACTGAACTGACCAAGAAACTCAGCAGCTCTCAGAAAGAGTTTATTATATGTATGTATAAGGCAATATGCAACATATGTAGAAAACATTACTTAGTGCAATAGTTACTTGTTAGTAAAGCGGCTATTCCCAGGATAAGTTATTCTGTGGAGTAGTGGAATGAGGAAGACCAATTGTACATGACTGAAATTTCCCTTGCTTAATCAACGAATGTAATAAGGACCAGACGGGATGCCTGATGAGTTGAGCATCCGTTTCCCGTTTTGGTAGATCGTGGGATTCGAACCCTGGTCGAGTCAAAGCAATGACCTAAAAATGGATACTTGGTGCTTCCTAGCCAGGTGCTCGGCATTATTAGGATAGGGCAACGACTTGTTTGCTCGGTGTCAGGATAATGTGACTGAGTGGGATATCAGGTCATGGTGCTGGCAGCCTGGTCTCCTAGTGGGGCAGTAGTATAAAGTCACAAGTCGGTACCCGTTCTGATATGACCTTAGATGTTGCTAGGACGTAAAACAACAACAACAAACAAACAGCCTTCTACGGATGGTGGCCATGACCGGGTGGTGCGGTCGGGTGGAGGGGTTGGTGGTAGGGAACCGAAGGCTGTTACAAGTCAAGTCTTCCTTGAGTCACACATACTTTAGAATTATGTAACTCTTGTTTTGTTTGCAGTGTTTGGAACTGTCACGAATGTGAAAATTGTCAGGAATTCTCTTGAGCAGGTAAGTATATATATTTACAATGTTTCCCCATTCCGTACCTCGCTCTCCCAATAACGTCATGACTATGATTTCTCCTCCCACTCTGCCAGAACTGCCCCCCTGACACTTAGCACTTAATTACCACTTAATACATCACACCACTGTCACATAGCTTAATAAGTCACTTTGTGTGTCACTCCAACACTACTGAACGAGTCATATCACTGTCACTCCATTTAATAAATCACATCACTGTCATACCACTTAATAAGTCATGCCATTGTTACAAATATTTTGTCAAACAAATGATTTCGAATCGTTACTAATAAATTAATTAACTGCTCACAATAAAAACACAAAAATGTACATTAATGATGCAAATGTATGGAACAATTTACCAATATCCAGGCATGACTGTTGCAATTATGAAGCATTCAAGGCTACATACCATGAGAAAAAGTACAACTAAAGAGATCAGGTGAAATCATATACAAAGATAGGTATAGGTAGATAGATGGATTGCATCAGGGACACTAGAAAGGGTAGAGCGCTAGCACCAGAATGGCCTATGTGTGGTTCGAAACACACTCTAGTACAATATTCCCAATTACAAAAACCCAATTACAAACATTCCCAATTACAAAAACACTTCCTGTCTACCATTCGCTATTTATAAACGATTCACCCCGTACTTGTAGTAGCGGTGAAGAACAACCCATTAGAAAAAGTTGCGAAAGGTTGAGTAAATGAAATGAGCAGTAATAAGCCATGTCTCTGTCACAATTAAGCCTCTTAATGAGTCATGCCACTTTCACACCACTTAAAAAGTCACACCACTGCCCCACTTAATAAGTCATTCTACTCTTGCACTACTTAATAACTTATGCTACTGTAACACCACTTAATTAGTCTTACCACTGTCACACTTACACCATTTAATAAGTCATGCACCTGTCACACTACTTAATAGCTCATGCTACTGGCACACTATTTACTTCACGTCACTGTCACACCACTTAAAGCTGCATAGTCCGATGAAGCATCAAACTTTCAAAACCAAAACACTGACCTAAATTTGATTCTACATATCCAACTTAGATACTGATTAAGCATTTGTTCACACATAGAAGGGAATACTGGGTCAAGTTAATAGAACCTGTTATTGCTGAAGCCTATGGTGTCAGAGTTTTGGCATGCATGCCAAAGTTAATTTTGCATGCTTGCACTTCAAATATCTCAAAAGTTGGTCATTTAAAATAAAAGTTTATTCAAAGTAAAGTAAGGTATTTCATAACAATCAATTTAATATAATTATCTCAGAAAAATTACAGAAAGTGAAAACCATCGGACTATGGAACTTTTATAAGTCATGCTACTGTCACACCACTTTATAAGTCGTGCCACTGTCACACTTACATTGTTTAACAGGTCATGCTACTGTCACACTATTTAATAGCTCATGCTACTGTCACACTATTTAGTTCACTTCACTATCACACCCCTTAATAAGTCATGTCACTGTCACACATAATAATTTGCAACACTGTGATGTAATTATATATATGCAACAATAATACTGCGACACAACTTAAGGATGCATAATTCAATGAGTTACAACTTTTCTCAACAAAGACAATTATCCAATTTACATATTGGTGCACTAATTGAACTTTTGTTTGCATCTTAGTGTTATGTGTGACACTTTGGTGTGGTAACCAGAATTAATTTTGCACGTTCTTCACTTCAAATGTTTCCAAATATCTCCAAAGTTAACTCCATAAAATAAAAGTTGCTGCAAACAAAAGGAAAGGAGATTATGTTGCTGAGCCTAATATATTTATATAAAAAGATATGGCAGTAATTCAAAACCATTGAATTATGCAACTTCAGTGAGTGGACGTGTGTTCTTGCCATCTACTACCTGGCAAACTTCCCATGTACCTGTTACCATGACAACACTTTACTAACAAATAACTATTGCACTAGCTCCTGTGATAGCTTTACATGTTATGCCGTCACTAACAGCTTCTACCAAAATATTGTATACTCTGCAATATCTAATATGCTGTTTGTGTTTTGGGGAATGTTTTTGTAATTGGGAATATTGTACTAGAGCATGTTTCGAACCACACATATGCCATTCTGGTGCTAGCGCTCTACCCTCTCTAGCGTCCCTGGTGCAATCCATCTACCTATACCTATCTTTGTATATGATTTCACCTGATCTATTTAATTAGTTGTACTTTTTCTCGTGGTATGTAGCCTTGAATGCTTCATAATTGCAACAGTCATGCCTGGATATTGGTAAATTGTTCCATACATTTGCATCATTAATGTACATTTTTGTGTTTTTATTGTGAGCAGTTAATTAATTTATTAGTAACGATACTGCTCTTCGTGATTCGAAATCATTTGTTTGACAAAATATTTGTAGATGTAGTGTTAAAGGGGTTACGGCTCAGATTTGCATGTGCAGCTTTTAATAACTATGTACCAACATTTGTCAGTCCTCACTTTGACTCAGCCTGGGTTCGAATCCACGACATATATATGAACCCGCTGAAACTTTGTAGGTGAGAGCCAAATATAGCATTGCATAATCTCCTTGTTTTGAAGAAAAATTGTGGATTAATGAATATGTGGATTTATAGAATCATTTGTCTTATCTTCTATGCTTCCCATAACTCTATACAATGAATCATTCTTTTTCTCCCCCAGTACAATTTTGCTTTCGTTACGTTCATGGATGCTCAGACTGTGGACAGTATTACATGCCGTGGGGTAAGTATTAAGCATATGTAATTGGGTCGTTCTCAGAAACTGTGTACCATATATTTGGTTTCCATGTTACATGGTTAATGATTAAGCCCTTTTATAGAGGGGGTAGCAAGTGAAATAGTTATTATTGCCTCTATGTATTAAGTACATTGTTAGCATTCATTTACTTTTTCCCACAAAAAGTATCCAAAATATGCTTATAAATATGATTTTGTGCTAAATTGACAATGTGAAGATTTGCATATTGACACCATGCATCTTCCCAACCTTTTTTTTCAACCTTTTTCTTGCAAGACCATCTTTTTTGCTTAACTGTAATCGATAAAATCTTGTTTGAATTTGTTGTGTGTGTTAAAATGATGTTATTGATGGATGTTACATGGTTCATTATAACCTTTTTCTCAATTTGTATGTGATAAAAATAAAAAAGTGAATTCTTTTCCAACTCTGACATGGACAACATATAAACCTTCATATGAGTATGGATTCTTGTATTATTTGGAATATTTTCTGCTGTTATTTGGAAAGTTTTCACTTTTGGTTTTCATGTCACAGATGTGGTACAGTTTCTGAGAACGATCTAATTGCAAATTATAATACCTCGATCACAAGCCTCCTGTCTAGTCAGTCATACTCATAGTCCAGAGAAAGAGAAGCATTTCCAGAATCAGCAATTAGCGTATCTCAGTCATGGATGACTCCTGCTTGTGGTCAGCTGTAGCATGTACTGAAACTACCCTGTGTATGCAGTGATAGAAATAAGCAAACATTTTCACTTGTCCAACGGACAAGTCTGATCTGATTTTCACTTGTCCGTCTGAATTTTCATTTGTCCACAGTATTTACCTTAAAGTTGCATGGTCCGATGGCGTTAGAATGTTTGTCTTATTTTTTACATAAATATATCAAATTGATAGGTATGAGCTACTAATCATTAGTCTAGAATCATTTTGATGAAAAATGACTAGTTCTGAAGCAATTTGAGCTGAAATAACCCAAAATAATTTTGACAAGCTTGCCAAAAGTCCTGTGGCTGACCCAGATGGTCATCTCGCAGTGACCACGTTGTAATGGTGCAGTCACACTACGACGTAATGGCCAACATGACTCCGACGTGATGACTTTTCGTCTGGGTCATGTTAAAGTCACGTTACAGTCACATTAAGCTCTCATCACATCACGTTCACTCTCATCGCCTCTCGTCGGAGGATGTCGAGGTTTTGGACATGTTGAAAAAACTTTGACGTAGCTTGACGAGTTGATAAGATGTTTGAGTCATGTTACGGTCATGTTAGGCTCTCGTTATGACCACGTCATCTCCGTCAGGTCAACGTCGCCTCACATCCACACTGTCGTCATCGACGTCGTTGACGATCGTCTAGCGTTACGTCATTGACGTCTTGCGAACGTTTTTGAACGTGGTTGGAACGTTGTCTGAAAGTTTTTTAACGTGGTCGGAACGTCATCTGAACGTCGTCTGAACGTTTTGAACGTGGTCTGAATGTGTGTCTGTCTGTGTGTGTCTGTGTGTGTGTCTCTCTCTGTGTGTCTCTGTCTGTGTGTCTGTGTGTGTGTCTGTCTGTGTGTGTCTGTGTGTCTGTCTGTGTGTCTGTCGTTCCGACGATGTCCGAGTCTCGTCGGAGCCTCGTCGAAGCCCCGTCGTGATCACGTCGACCACATTTGCGCCACGTTAGGATCTCATTCGCCAAATTAATTTCTTCTACGTCCTCTCTCGTTTCGACAACGTTATACCCACGTCGACCACACCGCGGTGTCATCCAACTTGGCCCCGTATTTGCATATCACGTCGGGTTTTTCTAAAGTCGCCCACATCGGACTCACATTGGCCATTACGTTGTAGTGTGACTGCACCATAAAGTGACTCCACCGTCACTGATAGATTTACCACTCGTCGTGGTTACCAATTATGTGAAGTCCACAGCTCGAATCTGTGGTTGTCTAGGCAGGCTATAGTGAAATCAATAAAGGCAAAAAGAGAAAGGAAGAGTATAAAGAGTGAAAGAAGAGAGAGAGTCAAGCCCTCAGGTTTATTATTTATATGGTACATGGATCCAGTATAGTGTATCACCTCACCCCATTCTCCCAATGAGAAACAAGCATTTCTAGCTCCACCAATGAGAAACAAGCATTTCCAGTCCCCATGGTTACAGTGATCTGCCCACCACCACCAAGCTGTGTGGCTCCCTTGGCCACCACCTTCCCTGAGCTGAGTGTGTGGTGATCCATGACTAGCAGAGGGGGGAGGGGGTAGTGGGTAAGGCTCTGAGTGCCCTTTACACACTATCTTACTAGCACCACAATGTCTATTTACCTATCAATCAAGCACCACCAGCAACTACATAAACACTTCTATCCACCTGGCCCTATATACCTGTTTCACAAACAGAACATTTGTATTCCCCCACCAAAGCATCATTATCGGAATATTTTACAACGTGATGTGAGATGACCTACTAATACTGGAACCTGACAGGGCTGTAGGTAGGTATTTCTGTTTGGGTTTTGAACATTCTTGGAACGGATTGGTGCCATAGGCCCATGGCACTAGGGTTTTAACAAAATATTATTGTGTAGAAAGGCTAATTTGATTTATATCTATCGAATTGACCAAGTAGCATCGAATATCCAACATCACATATACATCGGTATATGATTGACATTGTCGCAATGGCAGACATTTAAAAACATCAAACTATGCAACCACCCACCAAACTGCACATTTTATGATTCAGCTGGGCATGAGCATTAATGGTTTGATGGGATCCGCCACAATTGCACAGATTTCTGGGTTCAATGCTATGATTGCAGCAGCCATTCTGGTTGTGCCTATGTGTTATCGTTTGGACTGGATTCATCGCAAATGTGCCGTTCCACAGCATATGCATCGGAGGACGGCCTGGGGTCGTAGCACCATATCAGTTTCTACACTCACCTATGATGAACTGCACACTCTGCGATCCCGAGCCGTCCGCCAACACATATGCTGCAGAACGGCTGCTGCCATCATAGCGTTAAGAGCATTGAATATCCAACATGGAGGGGATGGGCAACATCCACCTTGTTTCCCCTTCCACTCTATGGTCCTGCACAGTAGGCCTACTTGGTCGGGGGAGGCTAATGAGGTCACAAGATTGACCTAATTGGTTAATGGCCTCCCTGAATAATGGATGTTTCAAAGTGAGTGTCCAAAGGGGTGAGGTTATAAATTCATGGGTTATTCTGTATATGTTGTCCCAAATCATTAGCTAATACATCAGTATCTAAGTTGGATATATAGGATCAAATGTAAGTAGTTGTTTTAATTTCGACTAAATTATATTTCATCGGACCATGAAACTTTAAATACATATATATATATATTCGTGGGATAAAGTAAATATTTATATATATATGGGTCTTTTCATGGTAAATGGGGCCAATATGTGGCTTTAACACCCCCACCTGTGGCTCGAACACCAGTGATAGAAATAAGCCAAATGTTTCACTTGTCCACCGGACAAGTTACGTGTGACTTTCACTTGTCCATCTGAATTTTCACCTGTCCCGGACAAGCTCTTATTTCGAACACTGGTATGTATATGTAAGCATACTGCATGTATGTCTATAATTGTAAGCATTACATTACTTAGGTATGCAGGTATTGCAGGTATTGCAGGTATAGCAATACCTCAGGGAGTTTGACGCCCCTGCCTTGCAGAGTCGTAAACCACTGCCTTGTGGTACAGGTCCTTGACAGAACCGAAGGCTAAGGGAGCAAACCCTAAACAGAAAACCATGTCACTGTGGCAGCATTAAGGGCGGTTGATGTATGGAACTCCCAACATCTCCCGACCAGCCACTGCCGGGACAAATAGTTTTGCGCCTGTCTTGACATGTTCTTGCCGGTATGAAACCTCTATTTGCTCCCTGAGAGAGTGCTGCTGGTAACTTGCAAAAGCCAGCAGCACTTCAACACTTTTGCAGGCAGCTTTCATGAAATGTACAACCGCACAAAAATGGAGAGCGGCAGTCAAGTAATGAAAGCAGTCTTTGTCGCATCGCGACCGACAGCATGATGATGATGATGACATTACTTATGGATGTAAGCCATTTAAAAGGCTTACAATTCCAAAGGGGTGAGTGTAATAGTCTGCACTGACCAATCAGGCAATGATCCACATAGACAGGTCGGCATGAATAGGGTAGGGCGATTGCATCAAGGATCCTAGGTAGTGTAATAGTTAGCATGCTAGCCCCGGAATGACAAAAAGTGTGTTAAAAAACTGCTCTAGATGCAGTATTTCCCATTTTCATCACCCTGCCGCTCACAACACTGGTTGTCGTGACCTGGATCCCATTGAAGCTCCGCATCATGCGGGTGATGAAAATGGGAAATATTGCACCTCGAGCAGGTTACCATATCTTTCAGTAGATGATGACTTACATTTATGGGCAAATCAGTGTAGGTATTTGCTGGATACCGACATATTAATTGTGATCGGATCCACTGATTGCATATATACTGCGCATGTATTTCAAAATAGGTATATATATTTTGATATATTTCTTTCTATACCCTTGTAATACATATTGTTGACTGAATTTGCATGATACTTTGTTGGACTGAATCTGTACACAGTTACTACTACAGCTGATAATTCATTTATAAAATGTATAATACTTCTAGTAACAAACAGGATTTGCATGCAGTCACTATTACAACTGATACTAGTTTCATTTATGCATGATTCTTATTGGACTGGACTTGTACACAGCTGATACTTCATTTATAAAATGTATAATACTTTTAGTATGCAGTTACTACTACAGCTGATACTTCATTTATAAAATGTATAATACTTTTAGTAACAAACAGGATTTGCGCACAGTCGCTATTATGACTGATAGTAGTTTCATTTATGTATTAAGGAATTGTACTGTACGGCCGGAAGACCAGTGCTCTGGCGCTGACAAAAGATATTATTCGATGAATAAATACTTGAACCAAAAAAAAATAAATACACACCACGCTTACAATTATACACACACAGGCAATGAACTTAAATATACATGCAAAAGGTAGGTTCATCAACCATACAGCATGTAGCATGCATCGGATCCAGGTTACGGCAACCAGTGTCATGGGAGTAGACCTAAATGAAATATCTATAGTTTGTTTTATTGTTGATTTGTCAGCAATCCATGCTGCACACTGTCCCCCGATACCCAGGTCCCCCCCCCCCCCCCCCAGCATTGTCCCAGTCATTCTATTAAAACTTAAAAAGTTATATGAACAAAATAATAAAAACAATTTATATATATATATATTTAATATCACTGCTTTCTTCGACAGATCATATCCCTGCCTTCAGGCGACCGTATACGTGTTAGTAAAAGTAGACCTTCGGCCAACAGTGGTGTCAATACACGCCTTCCGAGACAACCACAGAAAAAGTGACAAGGACAGAGGCCGAACATTCGCGACAGGTCCCAGTAATAGGCAAGCAGCATTCCGTACTGCTCAACACCACCCGAAGGAACTGTGGTTATGTATGACATATATCTCCTATGTGAAGAACGGATCCGCAGACTTAAAATGCCATCACTCCTGCACAGAAGACGACATGGCGATATGAACCAAGTTTACATGATTCTGGGGTGGTATCAGGGGCGCACCCAGGGGGGTTTCCTGGTTTCCCGGAACCCCCCTCCCCCAAAAAAAATTAGTTTCATGAATCATATAGACCTAAATTCTTGCATTAAATTTATTAAGGAACACTAGATTTTAAGATTATGTGAAAAATTGCACCAAAATATGGGTTGTTGCACCAGAAAACCATGTAAAATATTGCCCTAAAATGGGTGTTGTTCCACCAACCCATGTGAAAAAAATTACCCTAAAATAGGGGTAGTTTCGATCCATATTTGGAAATTCCCCCTAGCCAATTCCTGGGTGCCCCCCTGGGTATAGACAGAATCGAGCCAGGTCTCTTCTCCCCCCCCCCCCCCCCCCATCATCCAGAGCGCCCAAATACCAATGGCCACAGTAAGAAGAGACACACACACACACACGAAGATCCAGGTTTCATGTGAGAGGATCTTTCTTTAGTCAAAGAATTGTAACCGACAATAACTCCCTCCCGCAAGATGTTGTCAGCAGCAACACTCTGAACTTATTTAAATCAAAACTAGATCATTTTTGGCCTTACACGGGGGAGGAGTACCCTTAGCCACTTGGTCCGATTGGAGTCATTCATTTGAAATACCTTCATAAACAAGGAACACGTCATGGCCGTATTTTTTTTGCCTTGAAAAGTCTTACGACACGACCTTGAAGTATGGCATCCTAACGAATTTGTTTAATATGGGCCTTGGAGGGCACCTCCCCATTTTTATTTCTAAATTTCTGTCGAACCGACATTTTAGAGTTTGGGTTAATGCTACCCTCTATCTTTTTGATCAAGAGATGATCAACACATTGATTATGACCACATAATTTACAGATAAATTGAATGTATGTGTGTGGGGTATTACCTAATATGTTCATATAATAATATATGTAACAATATGTTAGTGTTTATTGTCCAGGTCTGGTCATGTGACCTGATATTTCATTATGGTATGTACTTGCATCAATAGACGATTTCTTAGCCTGTTATGTGATCATAGATCTATTTTAATAACTGGTTTTATCGTTCTAACATATTTTGGTGCTACTTTTGCATGCAGTCTACCGCAGTATCCGTAGTCTAGGCCGTGAAACGACCTCATCTGTCTAATAGACCTTATCTGGTTTTATGACCTTCCATGGTATGAATTTATTACCCATCCTTACATTTTGAAGGCTTGGTATGGGGTTCGGGGTAGGTAAATTGTTTGTATCAGTTATGAAGTGTAAAAGTGACTATGACTTAAAAATTGATACTTGTCGCTTCCTAGCGAGGCGCGAGGCATTATTAGGATAGGGCAGGAGCAGTGGAAGAGGAAGACCAATCGCCTGCGACTGAAATTTTCCCTGCTTAAACAACTAATGTACCCAAAAATAAAGTGCAGGTAGACCGCACGTTAAAGCTGCATAGTCTGATGAAGCATAAACTTTTCAAAACCAAAACAATTATCTAGAATTGATTCTACATATCTAACTTAGATACTGATGCACTTATTAAAGATTTGTTGCCACATAGAATGGAATATGTACTGAGGCAATGTAATAGAACCTGTTACCGCTGAAGCCTATGGTGTCAGAGTTTTGGCATGCCTGCCAAAACTAATTTTAGATGCTTTTTTTTTTTTTTGGTCCATTAGTTGTTTAAGCAGGGGAAATTTCAGTCATAGACGACTGGTCTTCCTCATTCCACTGCTGGTCGATAGAACGCCCAAGCCTACACTTTTACCGACCAAAGGGATTTTTAACCTCCCACACCACATAGACATGGTATGAGAGCAACCGGCCTTTGATGACGCTGTAAGTTATACACAGCGGTGGAAATCCAAATTGGCAGAGCTGGGGGCACCGGGAATCTAACCACCGACCCTCAGATTAGGAGTCTGACCTAGAAAAAAGTCAGACACTCTAACCACTCCGCCACAGAGAAAGCTTGCACTTCAAATATTTGAAAACTTAGCCATTTAAGATAAAAGTTACTTCAAACTAAAGTAATATAGATTATAGCAATCATTTTAATATATTTACCTCAGAAAAGTGGGGGACACTCAAAACCATCGGACTATGCAACTTTAAAGTGGCACCCATATTGTTGTACGGTTGTGGTGCTTATTGCGTCATGATCGGGTTGCACAGATGGCAACTGCTCCGATTTTGTAGGAAGACTTCCGATGTTGGCTACTTTCTTCCGATATGATTCCACGTGCAAATCTCCCGATTTTTCACTCTCACAGTCAACATAAGCTACTTACAGCCATTAGCAGCTCTAGGTGGCAAGCAGAGCCAAGACAATGGCGCAGACAGATGGTGGGACTTGTATGAACAAGTATATATTATTAGTACGCTCCGTTGCAACACAATTAAGCACAAGACAATTGATATATAGTTGGATGAGTATTTCCTCTGGCGACTGGCGGCAGGTCCTGTATCGCACTGACTATTCGCAGAGCTGTTGTGCGAATTATTGCCATCAATAGCCTGGTGTAATTCGCAGAGCTGAAAACAACCAATCAGTATGTATCATGTTACTGCATGTGCATAATTATTTTGCCTTTTGTTTTGGTCGCAATTTGAGAAAATACTGTATGCAGTGCATTTGATCGTAGTGTAGCTATCATGAGTACCAATATCTAGAATAAACTGCCAACTGCAACAAGAAATGCAGAAAACATAGCAGTGTATTCGGAAGATGACGTAAGAAAACTGTGTTTAAGAAACTACTAAAAAAATTATGTAACCTAGAAAAACAATTAATGGGAATGCAACAGATTATAACTATAGAGGCATTACCAGCATATGATCATATAGGGGTAGGTGCAAAGTGTATATATTTCCTTTGTACAACATAAACAAGTAAATATATAAACCTTTCAAAATATATATGCTTAACTGCATGATTGTCAGTGATGCTTATTGCTTATGCAAGACGGGTAATTGTATCCGCAAACTCAATCAAACCCAGCACATACCAGTAACCAAGGACGCCTGCGTTGCTGCGGACTAGCTGATTCATAATGTACTAACGGCCTTATGCGATCGGGTTTTTGTCATTCTGGGCCGCGTTCAGGGTATGCCTCCGAGATGTCTCGGGGAAATCCCTGATGTCACGCTAGTCTGAACGACAAAAGCAGTTGGTCACCTCGAAAATGGCCGCCCCCATAGGTGGCAGCCATTTGCAATGGAAAAGAAGCGCTCTGATTTGCTGAAACCACTGAATATGGCAGCCATTTTCGAGGTGCTTTTTTTCTCCTGTTTGAAATGGGAGGCGTCTCTGAGATGCACCCTGAACGGAAATAGGCCAAAAGGCTTCTCCGAGATGTCGCGGAGGCGTACCCTGAACGCGGCCCTGCCCGCCCCAAGTCGCTCTGGAGCCATGGTGACAATTTTTTTCATCTGTCGGAAATGATTGGAACTAACTCCATATACGCCGCCTAGCGACGACCTTAGAATTCTCTATAAAAGCAAGTGCGCGCAGATTTGGTCACCTTCGACCCGAGCGCCAGAGGTACACTTAACCAGGACACTAAATTGCCATCCAACCAACCTCACAATGATAATGAAGGGGTCTAAAGCGTCTCTAGCCTCATTGTATACATCGGCAAAAAGAAAGACTAAAACAAGTCAATAATAAGATTAATAAAAAGATAAGGCACTTTACTTGACTGTGTTCGTGTTGGTCTAATTAGACCTTACTGCCTTAATTACTAGCAACTCATAATTAACAAGTTATGATAGAAATGCACACACAAAAACCCCAACAAATTATAGGTAAATGGACCAACACGAAATATGGTAAAGGCTGGATTTTTACTGTTTGCAATCTACAAGTCTTAAATTGATCATTCAATTTTTATGGCCTTGAAAAGCTTTAATGTAAGACTTAAATTGTATGGAAATTGGATGACCGGGACGTAGCTCAGGCAATAGTAGAGTATACACCTATGAATGTGTGGATCATCCGATCGATCCTGCCATGTGTATACATTTTTTTCTGCTATTTTCCGTTCCAACCAGTGGTCCACAACTGGTTAATCAAATGCTGTGGTATGTGCTGTCCTGTCTGCATATAAAAGACCCCCTTGCTGCTTATCAGAAAGAGTAGCCTATGTGATGACAGCGGGCTTCCTCCAAAGAACTATGTCAGAATGACCATATGTTAATCAATGTCAGACGTCATTGAATATAACTTTTTGTTTGTTGGAAATTGGTATTAAAAAGTCTTAAGAAGGTTTTAAATGTGATTGGCTGATAGGTGCAGGAATTCTGTTCAATGAAAATTGTTATATGTATACTGATGATGTGAAATGTACTATGTTCAAAGGTTTTGCTTCATTATATATACACATCCGTTATGAATACGTGATGCATTGGTCATGTTGCTGTGGCAACATGGGTAATTCGGGACCGAGACGGAACAGATAGGGCCCCCCCCCCCGCCTTTCCCACTCATGAACCCACACTCGCCGCGCACCCTTCCTTCGACCCCCCTATCACTAATAGGTTTTGTTTTTTTGTTTTGTTTGTTTGATGTTGTGTACATCCTAGCAACATCTAAGGTCATATAGGACGGGTACCGACTTGTGACAGTGCGCACTCATGGTGACTTTATGGTGCTGTCCCAGGCCACCTGCACCATGACCTGGTATCCCACTCAGTCACATTATCCTGACACTGAGCACACCAGTCCTTGCACTATCCTAATAATGTCGAGCACCTGGCTAAGAAGCGACAACTATCAATTTTTAAGTCATTGGTTTGACTCGACCAGGGTTCGAACCCACGATCTACCAGCATGGGAGACAGACGCTCTAACTCATTCGGCCATAGCCAACCGACCTCCTCCAGATGGTGACACCAGCATGCGCCCCGGCCGCTGCCTGTACCCGTGACCACCTCTGACCTCACTTCCGCCCATCCCGATCCACCAATGGCACTCGCCCACCAGACGCCGAACCGACCACACCATCCACCTTTTTGGCCGATCTCCAATGCACGCACGCACAATGCCGCCAAGAAAAACCACCCGACATACCGTAGCGGTTGCGACCGCAGACGCCACCAAAGACGCCGCCACCCCCGACACCACACGAACCCCCCGGCAACGCAGCTGACCACGATCGGTAGTGGCAAAGATGGCCACCAGACCACCCGTAGACGATAACACCAGCAGCGAAGATGGATCCATGGTGGCGCAGCTCAACCTCCTCCGACAGTCGGTGACCGACTCGATCGAACAACTAGTCCAGTTTGCAAAATCCATGAGTGACCGGATGGAGGCCTTTGAAGCAGCTAAACACAGGAAGCGATCCAAGAGTGATTCATGTGCCGACAGATCCATTCCGAAACGGAGAAGATGCGCCGAAAAAGACACCTCATGATCACCGCTGACGCCACATGACCACTCACCACACGCCAGGTCCACTGACTCACAGCGCGGCAAGCACCACACCACCACACCGCCAGAACCGACCGAGACAGATCCACCTCAGATGACCGGAGCAGATGCAGGAGGAGCAAGGATATGCGCCGCACGCTCACATCATCGTCTAGTGAAGACGACTCGCGCCACCGGGACCTGGTCGCAGCCATCATAGACTCCAACCCCGACGGGAGAACAAAAAAGAGAGGTAGGAACCATTTGATACCACACACTTACGTCATCTGCGATGAAAATAAAGGCAAGGCAGGCCTTGGGGAGAGCAACTGGCATGAGTACTCTCCCGCATGCGCAGGGACCCGAAAGTGCCACAGTCATGGGTGAAACCCATGTTAGAACACCAAGACCAGATGGCGGTGGAATGGCAGTAGGATACGTGTCTGGCATGGTCCGAAAAAAAGTGTTTGCCATGATAGAAGACGGCCGCCTCCCTAAAGGCTGGTGTGACGATCAGACAATAAAAGACCTGCAACGGCCTGATTGGAATACACAAGGAAGAAGAGAAAAGGTCAGTCAAATCCAATTACTCAAACCGTAACCAGAACTACCGGAATGATGACCAGGCAGCCACAACATCCACCACCCCATACAAGCGACCAGAATTTAACACTGAGACGGATGGCCACCCGTGCCACAGATGGAACTGGGGCATGGACTGCGGATTCCCCAGCTCACACGGCCTGGGGAGTGACTGATTTGCACACGTGTGCGCCTGGTGCACCAATAAATACAAAAAGGCGAACCGAGAACAGACTAACAAAAAAAAACGCCAAATCAATTTCGGTGTCCGGCCGAGATTAGTACCACACAAGACCCCAGTACAACACACGAAGAGACGGTACTGAACCTCGTATCATCGACCCGCTGGGCGGAGACTCCCCACACACAAGGGGTAACAAAAAGTCATGGAACGTGTAACGGGCTCGACACAGTTCTAACCGATGCGGCACCAGCTGACCTTCCCGCCAAAACCACACCACGTGGGGATGCGCACCCACCGTGCACACCCGCGAGCCACCCCACGGACGTGAGCGGCTGGGTGAGCAGCTCACCCCCCCCCCCCCCCCCCCCCGCCGACACGAACACCACGCCGACATGACACGGTTATCGTCGCCGGACGGCCGCCCCCCACCACTAGCGACACTAATGGCCATAAAGCGGATGCACACGGAGACCCCGCCTCCAACGGACACACCCTTAACGACCCTGGAATGACCTGGACCCCGGCCAACCCCAGAACGCGCGACTGCCCCCTTGCGGCGATAACCGACACCGCCTCGCCAGCAAACACCCCGATGCACATCGGCCAGCAGACCGAATGGACATGACCTCTGCCCGCCACCAGAGACCCAGATGTGACAACCCCCCCCCCCCCCCCCCCCCCCCCCGCGCCAGAACAAGCTGCCACACTCACCCAACACCAACCGCCCCTGGGACCCGCCTTCACCCCACTCCCTCACCACCCCGCGCACTCAACCACCACCCACCCCGAACCCCCGACACACACCCATCCCACACCCACACCCACACACACCACCAGAGACCCGGATGCGACACACACACCCAAGATGGAACAAAACCCCTCACTCATTCAACATCAACCGCCCATGGCCAGCCCCTACCACCCTCCGGCCCTATCCCTCGCGGAGGACCGGGTTGCCGAACCACATAGTCGCCCAGGTCCCCGTTCCCTCGGATCTCAACATCCAGCGATGGAGAGAACTGCTGGTGGACTACCACGACGACAAACTAGTCGACTTCCTCGAATACGGCTGGCTGGCCGACTACACAGCTGAGAGCCCGCCAGTCCCATCGATTGCCAACCATTGCGAAGACCCCGCCCACCAGAAGTGGATACTGAGCTATGTCGCCAGCGGGGCGCCCTCTTCGGACGATTCTCCGAACCTCCCTTCGCTTCCTGGGCCCAAACGAGCCCGATGATGACCTGCCCCAAGAAGGACACCGATGAGCGGCGGGTCATCGTCGACTTCAGCTACCCGAGGGGCCACCTCTGTCAACTCTGTCATCTGGAAACGATTCTATCAGGGCCGCCCGGTCACATATACGCTGCCGAACATTGTGGACCTCACAGACGAGGTCACCCGACTCGGATAAGTGGCATATGTCTGGTCGATCGACCTCGCCAGAGCCTACAGGCAACTCCGCACATGCCCGTTGTCGGTCCCACTCCTTGGGATCGTCCTTGACGGCGAGATGTACGATATCGCCCCCCCCCCCCTTTGGGTGCCACACCTCCTCCATGCCCTGTGCCCGTACCACGAATGCGGTGGTCTACCTCCTCTACAAGAATGACCACTTCGTCCCATGCCATCTGGATGACTTCGTGGTGGCGGCGGCCATGGAGGAAGAGGCCGTCAAAGCATACATCGATGCCATAGACCTGGCGGCAGACCTCAGACTCATGCTGTCCCCCTCCAAGTGCATTCCCCCGACACACAGCCTCAAATGGTTGGGATTCAGCGTAGATACCATGGACATGACCATCCGCATACCCCTATACAAGCTCGCCAAGGTCATCGAGGAGTGTGGAAACTGGAACCCCGGCTGGTGCGCATCGAGGAAAGATCTGCAGTGGCTCTAAGTGCATCCGCGCCACACGCAGATTCATGAACCATATCATCGAATCCCTCAGGCACTCCCCCCTACACCGGCAAGCACCCCATCATGGACGATATGCTTAAAGACATCGCCTGGTTCCTGGACTGTGCACATGCCTCGAACGGCATCGTCCTCCTCTGCCCCCCCACCGAAGCACGAGTGGGTCATCGAGTGTGACTCCTCACTCTTGGCTGGGGGGGGGGGGCATACTCACCATCGGGATACATGACGGAGGAGTATCAGCAAGACTTCCTGGATGATGGCCACAACATCAACCAACTCGAGGCGATCAACCTTGTGGTCGCACTTCATGCGCTAACCCCATCCAACCCACAGGACTATGCAATCATAGTCAACACCGACAACCAGGCATCACAGTCCTGGCATCCAGAGCCAGCAGGGACCCGGTGCTCTGCACCTGCGCCAGGGCAGTCTGGAGATTCGCCGCCCTCAACTCATGCGAGGTCCAGGTCATCCACAAGCCTGGGGTTGACATCCCCTTCGCGGACGAGCTGAGCAGGGCACCATTCGACAAGGCCGCGCGCTGCACGGTTTGTGGACGACATGGACCTCAGCCGCATAAGAGTCCGCCATGACTTGACCCTCATAAATGACAAAGCCTGGGGAGATCGTAACTTTGCACCTCTCTCCCCAGGTCCACATGAAGAATATCAAGACATTCGAAGCCTCTTAAATGCGGGACTCGCCTGAGGGACATGGCGAAATAAAAAACTCCAAACCACAACATACCACCGACATACCGGGGGAAGCCATATGACCCGGTTTTCCCGACCCAGATCCTAAATTGCTCACCTCTCCAACGTTTTGAGGTTCCTCGGCGCGGTCATGAACTAGCTCAGCACGGACCGCACGTAGGTGAACCTGCACGACGGGAAGGTATCCAGTTTCGACATGCACCTAGTGTCGATACAAAAGCGGGGCATCTGCCAGACATCCAGGCACTTATAACGGCGGGCGCCACCGCTGACGATTCCGCAACTCGAACCGGTGGTACGATACTTCCGGTCGGCGGGTCCCTGTGCGCGGGTGCTGACATCCGCCATCCTGCTGGGGTTCTTCACACTCCTAAGACAAGGGAACTTGTTGATCACCGGCCGATTCGACGACTCTGGCCACACCCTGAAGGCTTGGGACGTAACGGACTGGACAACCCACCTTGTGGTCCATGTCCGATCGACCAAGACCTCCAAGAGCCTATCAGAAGCCTACACGATACACATACCACATATCCCGCTCTCCGAGTGCTGCCCTGTGCACGCCTGGAAGCGATACGCCCGAGACGCCCATCGTTCCTGAGGCCGAACGACGGGCAGTTGACCATACGCACACTAACCATAGCGATCCGAGCGGCCCTGGTCTCCGGGGGGCAACCGAGTCCGGACAACTACACCCTCCACAGCATAAGGCGTGGCGCGGCGCAGGAATGCGCCCTCGCCCCATTGCAGGACGTCAAAGACATAGGCAACTGGCGCTCTGCCGCCATACACACATACGTTCGTCCGGATGCCTTCACTGGAGCGACCCACGCACTCTCAAAACGTTTTGGGTGAGTGCCAGGTCGTCTAGAAATATTAATCGCATATCGAACATTACATGACATTTGAACTTGAACTGTACTCTTCGAACTTACACTAATAAATTACCCATACTATGTAGTTCCGTCTCCTGTCATGAATTGGTCATGTTGCTGCGGCAACATGGGTAATTCGGGACCGAGAAGGGCCAGATAGGGGCCCCCCCCTTTCCCACTCATGAACCCACACTCGCTGCGCACCCTTCCTTCCACCCCGCTATCACTAATAGGCCAACCCATCTCCAGACGCCGAACCGACCACACCACCCGCCTATTTACCGCCCCACCCGACCCTACTATTAATAGGGGACTTTAGGGTTGAGTGCCGGGTCGTCCAGAAAATATTAACCGCATACCGAACATTACATGACATTTGAACTTGAACTGTACTGTTCGAACTTACACTAATATATTACCCATACTATGTAGTTCCGTCTCGTGTCATGAATTACAACATTGCCATTATGTCAGCACTGGATAAACATGCCATAGGCTTACGTTTAAAGCTATTAACTTCTGGGTGGATGGTGTTTTTATTGTATTAATGTATTATTCCTGAATAAAATCATTTTTGAAAATTTAATTGTATGTGGAAATTGATACGTAGGCTATGGAGTTCAGCATAACAATTATGGCTAATAGACGAGATCACCGTTCCGACTGTGCTTGTGCTGAAAACGGCGTTGGCAGCAAAGCAAAGCCATACGGACATTGAGTTGCCGACACACGTAGGGCAAAACTTTGATTTTATTCAAAATTAATCAAAATACATAACAATTTGGCACAAACATGGATGGATGGATGCAATATAATAATATAATGAATATGTTTAAGACACAACTCTCCATAATTAAGCATTTTGAACTAAGAAACATACAATTTCAGCCACTTTACAGGCTGATGTTTACATCACTATTGATTAGAAATATGTAATTCTTGTTCTAAATATTAAAATGTCAAATGTGTCAACAAAAACCTGTTTCAAAGAAATATATAACCAATGTCTGATTAATGCTACCCATTTCCTAGCCCAACAAATGTTATTAACCATAGGATATAAACAAAAACATGAGTAAAACTGACTCTGAGTATGGCTCTAACACTAGTCTGAGTGGCCAGATTTTTCTCAATCTAAATGCAGATGGTATAAGATATGCTGATTAGATTGATCTAAATGCAATGCTAGATAAAAGATTAACATCTTAGTTTATTATATACATATAATATAGTAACTGTTTAACCAAGAGAACAGCCTGCGCACCAAGTGGTGGGTTTGATAATTTTGATTACACAGTACAGGCTGAGTGAGCCGTCTTAGTATTATAGGGTCTTTGGTTTGAAGTAACTTTTATCATTATTTTATATTTATTATGGTTAACTTTGGAAATATTTGAAGTAAAAACATAAACAAATTAATGTGGCCAAGCATGTCAAAATTGTGAAACCATAGACTTCAGCATTAACAGGCTGTAGGGCTCTAGTAAATTGTCTTAACCTGCCCTTTTATGCAGCACTACATGTTGGATAAGTATTTAGGTTTTAACAAATGTGATCCTGTCATTGGACTAAGCAACTTTAATAGACTAAATCACCATTCCAGCCACGTGGTGCATTGTGGGATGCGTGGAAGAAAAACAAACCCCCTGTGAAGCACATGGCTAATGTTAAGACACTGGGTGCAGGTATGAAATGTGCTAGTTTCAGCTCATCTCAGCTCTTGTTTGAAACATAGAATACTAACTAAAAAATATATATATATGAATGTGAAAGATGTGTGATGATGGCGATGATGATGATGATGCTGATGATGATGTTATTTGTTCATAGCAATTTCATATTGATGTGTATTCATACTTACCTATCTCATGTATAATATAATTGTACGTGTTTACATGTGAAACACCAACCAGCAGCCAGGCTGATCAAACCCACCACAAGGTGGCACTGCAAAATTTACATTACCATGGGAGAGATAGGGAGTGAGCCGCCTTAATTAGTATTATAGGGTCTTTGTTCAAACTAAAGTGAAGTAAAACAATCAACCTAATGTAGTAATCTGGGGGGAAAACCTGTTAGAAACTCAAAACCATAAGTGGTGTTCATAACTAACACAGGACTTTCTATAGATGAAAAAGAACACAACTTACAAATTTAACCTGAACTGTTAAATCTACTTATTTTCGCTACCCATTATTACCTAAGCAGCAGCACAAAAGTCTGGGAAAATCTGAAAGATTAAACTGCCCCAAACCATTGGTGCCGGTGTAACGATTTCAACTTCCCCCCTTCCCAAGTTCCCCCCTGGGAATCTGAAAACGTTTTTAACTTCCCTCTGGGGAAATTAAAAACGTTTTCAGATTCCTCCCCCTATTTTCAAATTCCCCCCTCTGGGAATTTAAAATTGTTTAAAAAACTTTCAAAAACGTTTTAAATTTCAGACCTATAATATTGTTTTCTTAACCATCTTGGAGACTTTTTGTGTCATTTGTGGTTAAATATGTTTTGTTGTACTAGTAATAATTTCCATTATGCTATTCTCTATATTATAATATTTGTCATGAAAAATAATCAAAAATAACAAAAAATTACAAAAATAAAGAAAATTCCCCAAAAATGTGGGGGGAGGGGGGGGGGGGGGGGGAAGTTAAAGCGAGGGAGGGAATTTGAAAACGTTTTCAAATTCCCCTGGGAGGAATTTGACAACTTTTTCAAGTTCCCAGGGGGGGAACTTGAATATGGGGGGAATTTGAAATCTTTACACCGGTGTCATGGTTGGGTCGGCTCGTCTGCAGACGATCGGAAGTTTGGTTCCCGGTCTAGTCAAACCAATGACTTATAAAATTTATACAAAAAAAGTCGCTTCTTAGCTTGTCACTCGGCATTAATAGGATAAGGCAAGGCCTGGTTAGCTCAGTGTCAAAATAATGTGAGATATCGGATTATGGTGCTGGTGGCCTGATTTCCTAGTGGGGCAGCACTATAAAGTTGCCACATATGTGCCATAACTTAACATTCATTCTACGCAACTAAGTTGGAAATGTAGGATAAAATCTAGGCAAGTACATTGGTTTTGAAAATGTTATGCATCGGTTGCTTTGGTTACAACTTTCTAAGCGCATATGTGAACTTGAGGATGTCGACCAATGGGAAGCGCAGGTCATCCCTGAGAGACCGGTAGAAGAACTCGGGAGCGTCCTGCCTCATCTCGGCCCACTCCTGCAGCAGCGCCCCGTCCAGGTCCAGAACCCTGCAATGGGATCATCAGGTAAGGCCCTGTCACACTATGCCATATTGCGTCAGCGTATGCCAACATATGCTGTCATATAGCAGAATTTTGAACATGCTAAAATATACTACTTACACCAAACTTACCCATAGCTTATCTCAGCGTACACCAGTGGGCTTTAACGAATACTACTTATGCCAAAAGTACCCATAACATACCCATAACTTGTCTCAGCGTACACCAGTGTACACCAATGTGTTGGCGCAAAATCACATACGTCAGCATACGGTGATGCAATACGACATACTGTGACAGGGCCTTTACAGGACCACAACCGGATACGGTGGCTGAATCAATAAGAGCGCAAGCTTCCTGTACAGAACATCAAGAGTTAGTATCCCAGCCGAATCAAATCAATGACTTATAACATTTATACTTGTCGCTACTTATCCTGAAATACAGCCGTATTCCTAGTTGATTTACTATGTCAGATGTGAAGTGGAAGTAAGCATACAAAGTACCAACAAACTTGTATATTTTTATTATAAAAATCAAGAGGCAGGATAACCAAGCCTCTTTACTTTTGGATTAAAGTTTGGGCACGTCGGCGAATATGGGCTTTAAAAATATCGTCATGTGTTTACATTTTCTAGGATTTTCACGGATCTTTAGACAAATTCGAGGACTTTCCAGGGTTAGAATCCTAAATTAATAATTCCATTACTTTCCAGGTTTTCAAGTGCGAACCCTACAGGATGACCTTACGTCCTGCCTGCTGGCTTCTCCCTCTTTTGCTTCTCCCTCCTTATATAATGCCTGGTACACACCTACCGTTTGTGCGCACACACCTACCGTATACGATCTAAAACTGCCCGTTTCGCACACAAAAATCGCAAGGTGTGCGCTCCCCGTGCACACCTAGCGATTGCGATTCGCGCATAAAACCTCAGTTTTAGGGCTAAAACCGGCCGATTACGATTGCGATTCGCGATTCGAAAAATGAATCGGCCCGTTTTCAGTTTTAAGCGGGTCGGGTCGAGTCGCGAGTTTTAGTGCACGAATCCTATACGGTAGGTGTGTACTAGGCTTTATAGTCCCTTCCCACCAACATCGGGATTCCACATTCCTCTCACCAATGAATAAATTGATTTATTTACTACAGAACAAACCAATAATCAAGACATCTTGACTTACTAACACAAAAATACCACAACTAACACCCAAATCATACAGCATATAAAACAACACAATGAATAAAAGAGTATCTGATCACACTGAACTAAGACTAAGTAATGGTACTAGTATCTACCGTACCTGAATTGGAAATCTTAAACCAACAATTAAAACTTTTTATATAAATGTAAAAATGATTTAATGTACCTCATAAATACTCATTACTTATTACAGTACAACCCCGTTAAACCAAGCTCGCTAAAACCAAACGATCGGTTAATCCAAACTTTTTTCAGCGGCCCGGCAAAATACTACCATTTATCATATAAAAAAGTTGGTTAATCCAAATTATCGGTTAATCCAAACTAAATTTTCGGAGCTCAGGCACTTCCGGTACAGTTAAACCAAACTTTCATATGGTTATAAGGTCATCTGAGATGCCACTGACTTTTTTATATGATAAATGGTAGTATTTTGAAGGGATCCTAGAAATTTGTTTGGATTAACCAATCGTTTGGTTTAATCGAGCTTAATTTAATGGGGCTATTCTGTATGTACATAACAAAAATCAAAGTGTCCACGTACATTGTATATTACATGTGTAATACACGCTTACTCAAAATCAAAGTCGAAGCCAAAGCTTGGTTAAACCAATGATCGGTTAATCCAAACAAATTTCTAGGGTCCCTTCAAGTTTGGTTTAACGGGGTTATACTGTACATTGTTTATACTTTAATTTCCGAATCTAATCTAATTCACATTTCAAGTTACCATGTACAAAATCTATTGTGTAGGCTAAATACCTGTAACACTTACGGCTGGAAGACCAGTGCTCTATGGCGCTGACAAAAGATATACAGTAAAACCTCTCTAAATCGACCGACCTTGGGACCGACTTTAAGTGGTCCATTTAGGGAGGTGGTAGGTTTAGGGAATCAGAATATGGTTACAATGGTAATATCAGGAGTCAAATAAAGTGATTGATATAGGGGAGTGGTCGATCTGTGGAGGTGGTCGGTTAGAGAGGTTTTACTGTACATGAATACAATTCATTTACCCCAAAAAAGACGGATCTTCGTTTACTCACTTTGTTCGGTGCCCGAGGCCAATTTGCTTGAACCATTCCGTAACCTTCGTTCCTGTCCAGGTAGAGTAGGCAGGACCCTTTGGATTAGAGCCATCCAACCTGGTCGCAGTCCTGAAGAGTCCGGGTGTGTTCTGACGCACCGGTGCACTCTCTAAGGACAGGACTTGTGTGAAAGGGGGTTGCAACAAACCAATATGGGACGGGATCCTCTCCTGCAAGGCTACATGACACCCAAGTAGATGTACATAGTAGGCTAAGGTATGATACTCAAACTAGACAAAAATTCTGGGAAAAATACAAAAAAACTAACATAGATTACTACTAACACCCAAAACCACGAGAGACTGTCCTGAGCTGAAACAGGTAAACCCCCCTGGGCAAAAGATCAGAACAAAAACAACATCACAGCTGTCCAGCCTTGAAAACAAGCGCCCTCGCGGGGGCTTATACGTTATGGGCAGGGTAAATACCTTGTCACAAAAAAAACGCCAAAAAAACCTGCATAGCTGTCACTTTGGTAGGTTTAATAGAAACTAGGTCACACAATGATTAGGTTGGTTGGTTGTTGGGGCTTTATGTCCTAACAACATCTAAGGTCATGTATATTAGGACAAGTACCGACTTGTGACAGTGCGTACTCATGCCAAGCGCCTGGCTAGGAAGCGACACATATCAATTTTTAAGTCATTGGTTTGACTCGACCAGGGTTCAAACGTGTTGGCTCGAATCCCACGATCTACCAAAGCGGGAGACGGACGCTCAACTCATTCAGCCATCCCGTCTGGTCCCAATGGTTAGGAGTTAGGAGTGCCATCTCACCATGCTATATTACACGGTGTAGCATGGTTTACCTCAGAATTAACAATAAACTAGCACTTGCTATTTAGACATCAGAGCAGTCGCTTCGTCTTTTCATTACAAGCATCGCCGTTATAATCGAGTGACCTGTCCAATTGGAAACGGTGTGGGAGTCACTAGGGTTTTACATCCTAGCAACATTTCAGGTTATATCTGGACCTACTTTGGGCAATGCGCAATCAAGGCCAAAGGCCATTTTATAGTGCTGCCCTACTTGGATACCTTGCTATGAGTAATATGACTCGGAATTCCACTCAGAGACATTATCCTGATACTGAGCCAACCATCACGCTTGCTCTATCCTAGTAATGCCACACAAGGAGGATACAAGTATTAATGTTGTAAGTGTTTGCTTTGATTCTGCCGTGGTTTGTATTGTGATGGACCGTGTCTTACTCCACTTGAGGAATAAAAGGAGTAACACTAAGATTGCTTCAAACCCCAGGGCATTCCCTGGTTTATTCAGCCAAGGCCAGAATAGGAATTGACCTGCCATCACCCAGCCAGGGCCGCATTCAGGGTATGTCTCGGTGATGTCTCTGAGACATCTCGGAGATGCCTCCCATTTCAGACAGATGAAAAGCGCCTCGAAAATGGCCGCCGTATTCAGTGGTTTCAGCCAATCACAGCACGGCTTTTCCATTGCAAATGGCCGCCACCTGATATGACCTTAGATGTTGCCAGGATGTAAAACTCCAGCAGCTGACCAACCAAAAGCCATAATGCTGAGTTTGAAATCAAGTATTGAACTGAATTTTACTGTGGTTCTTTCATATTATAATATAGACTTACTTGACGGAGGAACTGGTTGTCCAGAGACATTGCAGATCCCAACCTCCACTTCTTTTTTTGTTCCTCGTTCTTTTAATTTAAGGAAAGAATAATTGCTTATAGGTGAAATCCATTCTGTGGTTATAAAATTGAAGAGTTCAGGTGCAAAACCATGTAAGCGCCAATCCACAAATTGAGGTCAACATTGGAATCTAACCGTAAACAAATTCAATTTTTTACATTCGTATTTTTGTTGTTGCTTGCTCCACAATCAGTTCATTAAAAAAAAAGTGGAATTATTGAGAATTAAATTAACTTCAGGTAAAAATATTTTACTTTAACAGCATTTCTGGATTGGCGTTTACAGGGTTTTGCGCCTGAACTCTTCAAATATACATAATGATTGTTCCTGTGGTGTTCTCTGTGGCAGAGTGGTTAGAGGGTCTGGCTTTTTTCTAGGTCAGACTCCTAATCTGAAGGTTGGTGGTTCAATTCCCCATGACCCTCCCCCCACCTCTGCCAATTTTGATTTCCACTGCTGTGTATACCTTACAGTGTCATCAAAGGCCGGTTGCTCTCATACCGTGTCTATGTGGTGTGGGAAGTTAAAAATCCCTTGGGTCGGTAAAAGTGTAAGCTCAGGCTTTCTATCGACAAACTGTCTAATGGTGAAAACAAATCGATTCAGACTTGTCCATGATAGGCAGTATAAATCTTCAAGAAAAAAAATGAAGAAAAAATTCGAACCGTCCTGATATGACCTTAGATGTTGTCAGGACGTAAAACTCTAATAACCAACAAATCCAATTTGAAATGGAAATAGTGACATTACCCTCAACCAAAGCTCATATGAAATGATACAAATTATGTTTGCCAGGCCGTACGTATAGATGTCCTGCACTATTTTTGTTAGCACAACCGGAGTATTTTTGTGTGTGAAATAAACTTTACCAATGCCTTTCAATTCCTGCAGTAGTCCCGCTATCGCCCCTTGGAAGTTCTTCGCAAAGTCAAACCAAAGCTTTGCCCCCATCATGATGCCAAGCCAGCCGTCTGCTAAGTAGCCCTTCTCCAGACGAAGTGGGATGAACGATTTCCTCTGCATGTATGTGTACTCTGCCTCTGTAAGTGGTTCAGATGAGTATTGTCAGTATCACATTGGAAACACTGGTGCTCTCCTGGCCGATCGCCGAAGCTAAATAACACTGAGACCTCTAGCAGTGATTCGGACAGAGGAAGCCTGAGACTGATGTGGGAGGAAAGGGGGTTTATTGAGTTACACAATATAACAGGTACAGGTTTGAGTTAAGTGTTCGATAATAGTAATGTAATGTCGTTTTGAAGTGTGGGTTCAATCCACATGGTCAATATCGGCAGATTGTAGAGAGGACATGGGAGCCCGAGGAGATAGGCCCGGGAGCCGACCCCCACTAAGTGGCGAATAAAAAAGAGGGTAGTGGGCGCGGTAAAACAATTCGCCTTTGAAATCCGACCCCGAATGCAGGTCAGGAGGGGAGGGGAGGAGGAGGTGGGGGAGCGCGCATGTGCCACTTGGTGATGTGAGCGTCTCAGGCTTCCTCCGCCGGATCAACCACAATTTGGAATTATGGGCCAATATGCCCTACGTAAGTACCCACTGATCTACCGATTTACAAAGTATTGTAAATGGCCAGAATACCAGTGCCTAGGCGCTGAAAAAAAATGTATGTTCCGATGAATAAAAAGTTCTACCCCCAACACTTCTTTTGTTAAATAGATGGAAAGGAACCAGTATTTTGTGAAGACTTACCTGTTCTGCATGACGGACTTTCCTTATAGGCGCGGGTCATGCACACTAAGACAACCTGAGCCTTTTCTATCCCATCAGCCATCGCTTCTAAGGTGGACCCAGCTGAAAAGGTAAGGAGGAAATGCTACCTTAAAGTTTATAGATGTTTAACTTAATGAACACACCTCCACACAACTATTCTTTTGGAGGTACTCACTTTATCAGGGATGAAACTGAAAGAGATCACAGAAAGATAAAAGCGAAAATCGATGGCGAGGTTGGCGATAATACCATCGCACCAATGACAGTGAGACACTCTCCAAGGATAGTCTGTACTGCCCGGTCAGTGGAATGGAGTCAGGATAGTGCCAGGAGAGAAGTGTATGAAACCAGGATCGAGTTCAGGGTACGCCTCCGAGTCGACTCCGGGGCGGCTCCGTGACATCTTGTTGGCCTTTATGCGTTCAGGGTGCGCCTCAGAGTCGCCTTGGAGATGTCTATCTTTTCATATAGGAGGCAAAAAGTGCCTTGAAAATGGCCGCCAGATTCAATGGTTTCAGCCAATCAGAGCTGTTCTTTTCAATTGCAAATGGCTGCCCCCTATGGATACTGTTATTTTTGAGGCACCTAGCAGCTAAAGTCGTTCAGACCAGCGCGACATCTGGAATATCTCCGAGGCGCCTCCGAGGTGTACCCTGAACGCGGCCCAGGGCTGCGTTCAGGGTATGCCTCAAAGTCAACTCCAAGATGGCTCCATGACATCTTTTTTGCCAAATTGCGTTCAAGGTCTGCCTCAAAGTCGCCTCCGAGATGTTGCACTTTTCGAGTAGGAGGCAAAAACAAACAATTCCACCTCCAAAATGGCCACAGTTTATTTGAATTTGGGTATTTTTCCAATACAGTTATTAATAAAGATGAGCTGCATAAATAAAATTGTAAGATAAAAAAAAACGAAGAATAGATGATTCGAGTTCATAAAAAATAGTGGAAAGTTGTATTCTAAAAAATATCCGGTTATGCATGTGCACCAAGTAGCAAGAAGTGCATGGTATGGAGGCTGCCATTTTCGAGGCACCTGACAGCTAAATGCCGATCAGAGTAGCGCAACATTTGGAAAGCCTCTGAGGCATGCAGTTGAACTCGACCCTGACTTCCGCTATTTTGTCATGGTTCCTGACAATGCTAAGCCTAGGAGTAGTAGAGAATTTCAGCATTTTTTTCAGAAATTCACGTGCACTAAGCAGGCTACAGGGCTTGCCGAACGACCCAACACCAGCCGTTACCAGCACAGGGCAGTTAAACGCTTCAAGTCATTCTTGAATTTTGTGTTGATATTAAGCAATAGATGGAGAAAATACATAGAATTAGATTTGTTATCTTATTGGGGTTTTATCTCCTAGATATTTTAGAAACAACACAAAATGCAGATTCACCAAAAATCGCACAGATCTTACGTCCCTGCTTTATACACTCTATATTTTAATATGTGCTGCCACCTGAGGAGTGAAATTTCACAGAGCTCTCTCATTGTTTATACCATCTCATCAGTTCAACCCTAAACAGTTCAACTGCACCATTGGGATGGCCAAATGAGTTGAGCATCTGCTTTCCATGTGGTAGATCCCCAGACAGCACACAGCCGTCGGCCCGACGTCGGCTATTGGTCGGTCCGTCGGCACCGACTTTCCACCGTCGGGCCACCGTCGGCCCGACGGTGGTGTTCCGACGTTGGGAATCAATCCCTTTCCACTTTTGATTCACCGTCGGGCCACCGTCGGCCCACCGGCGGTGTTCCGACGTTGGGAATCAATCCCTTTCCACTTTTGATTCACCGTCGGGCCATCGTCGGCCCGACGGCGGTGTTCCGACGTTAGGGTTAAACTTTTGAGCCGTCGGGCCACCGTCGGGCCTCCGTCGGCCCGACGGTGGTGGGCCGCCGCAAGTTTGCATTCATTTGGTATACCGTCGGGCCATCGTCGGCCCGACGGTGGTGTTCCGACCTTAGGTTTCAATCCTTTTCCACTTGTGAGCCACCGTCGGGCCACCGTCGGGCCGCCGGTTGATTTCCGACGTTAGGTTTCAATCCCTTTCCACTTTTGATTCACCGTCGGGCCATCGTCGGCCCGACGGTGGTGGGCCGCCGCAGGTTTGCATTCATTTTCCACGTCTGGTCCACCGTCGAGCCACCGTCGAGCCGACGGTAGTGCGCCGCGCATGCGCAGTTCTTTAAATTTGGATTTCGGCTCGAGTCGCCAGCGGAACACGTGCGATTGTTGATCAGTGTTCTTTTTCTACCAATAACTCCAGAATTACCCGGAATTTTAAGGAATTATTTAACAGGTTTGTTTATTAATATGTTTAGATTATTTTGTAAAAGTTTTGTAATTTATTACGAAGTATTAATGGAATTATTCGTGTTAATACGCTTTGAATCATCCGATGCGGTTTGTTTACTTCGAATCCACACCTGACTCGAGTCGCCGGCTCGAGTTGCCAGTACAACACGTGCGATTGTTGGACAGCGTTCTATTTGAACAAATAACGCCAGAAATCGGAGGAATTTAAAGGAATTAGTTAACAGGTTTGTTTATTAATATGTTTAGATTATTTTGTAAAAGTTTTGTAATTTATTACGAAGTATTAGTGGAATTATTCGTGTTAATACGCTTTGAATCATCCGATGCGGTTTGTTTACTTCGAATCCACACCTGACTCGAGTCGCCAGCACAACACGTGCGATCGTTGGACAGCGTTCTATTTGAACAAATAACGCCAGAAATCGGAGGAATTTAAAGGAATTATTTAACAGGTTTGTTTATTAATATGCTTAGATTATTTTGTAAAAGTTTTGTAATTTATTACGACGTATTAATGGAATTATTCGTGTTAATACGATTTGAATTACCATGTACGGAAGGTTGACCAAGACACTGTCACTATAGTGTCAATACGTACAGACTATATTAAATTTATGCGGTTAGGGTTCTCGATTTCTATTAATTTTGAATAAAACTAATATTTTTGCACCTGTACGTATTGACACTAGAGTGACAGTGTCTTCTCGGGTCGACGGCGGCAGCGTTTGGCGCCGTCGGGCCCTACGGGGCGCCAAACGCCGTCGGGCCGACGGTGGATGGTTGGACAAAACAACGTCGGCCCGACGGCGTTTGGCGCCGTCGCCCCGACGGCGTTTGGCGCCGTCGCCCCGACAGCGTCGGGGTGACGGCGGCTGCCGCCGTCGGGCCGATGGCGGCCTCCCGCCGTCGCCCCGACGGCGGTACCCGGCGTCACCCCGACGGCGTCGGGGTGACGGCGGCTGGCGCCGTCGGGCCGACGGCGGCACCCGCCGTCGCCCCGACGGCGGGAGGTTGGACAAAACAACGTCGGCCCGACGGCGTTTTCCACCGTCGGGCCGACGGAGCGGCCGCCGTCGGGCCGCCGTCGGGCCGACGACTGTGTGCTATCTGGGTCGTGGTATTCAAACCCGTGGGGGCCAAACCCTAGCCGGTGTGGCGTTTTCGGCCGTGTGCCATGTTCAGCCGTGTGCATAGACTCAAACTCAAGGCATTGTCAATGGTTGTGAGTCACTAATCTTATAAATTTAATATAATGTTTTTGGTAAAGATGTTTTCTATATGTGTACCAAGCGATTTGTTTCTAGGTGGTGTGGTTTTAGAGATATTTCACTTTTCCTGGATCTTCTGTATGAAGATTGCTCACCACCATTGACAATGGCTTGAGTTTGACGGTACGTGCAGTGCACAACATTAGTTTTATTCAAAATTAATAGAAATCAAGAACACTAACCTTATAAATGTAATATAATCTTTTTGGTAAAGATGTTTTCTATGTGTACCAAGCGATTTGTTAATAGGTGGTGTGGTTTTAGAGATATTTCACTTTTTCTGTATTTTCTGTATGAAGATTGCTCACGACCATTGACAACGCCTTGAGTTTGAGTCTATGCACCACGGCTGAACACGGCACACGGCTGAAAACGCCACACCGGGCGAAAAACAACTAAACAATCTATACTTATTGCTACTAAACCGGCCACTCGGCATTACTGGGATAGGGCAATATAAGCGGCGGAATGAGGAAAACCAATTTTCTGTGATTGAAATTTCCCCCCACTTAAAGCTACATAGTCCGATGAAAACATCAAATTTTCAAAACAAAATCAATTATCGAGATTTGATTCTACATATCTAACTTAGATACTGGTACACTGATTAAGCAATGCGTGGCCACAAAGAAGGGAAGAGTGAAACAATTTAGTAGAATCTGTTACTGCAGAAGTCTATGGTGTCAGAGTTTTGGCATGCTTGCCAAAATTAATTTGGCATATTTGCACTTCAAATATCTCAAAAGTTAGCCATTTAAAATCAAAGTTACTTCAATCTAAAGTAAGATAGAGTATAACGATCAAGCTAATATATTTATCCCAGAAAATTACAGAAATTCAAAACGATCGGACTATGCAACTCTAATCAACCAATGTAGTAATTTAAAAAAGAAAATTTAATGCCAGAAAAATTGCGCTTCAGTGCTATTTGAAGAGGTGTTAGTAAAATGCAATATTTTCGGACAAAACTCAAACAACCTACTCATGTTGTCAACATCCATCCACGTCTTGAATCCAGCGGCATTCAGCTGGTCACGGATCAAAAGGGCTTCCGGTTTCACACCCCAATTGTAACTGATCATGATGTGCTTGCCATAACCTACAGGACACATACAAAGAAAGTACAGTTTGAAGATGCGTCGTAAGAACTAGCAGGACCAGAACTATAGGCCTACTCCCGCCAATTCTCACCCAAACAGCTATGGGTGAGTTCACTGTCCAAATATTTAGCCCCCACCATCCTATCCTGGTATGACCTTAGATGTTGCTAGGACGTAAAACAACAACGCACAAACAATTTAGCTGCAGTGTGACAAAGCTGCAAGAATTTAAAAAACTATTTTTTTCCCTCAGATTTTCCCAATTCTTTGCAAATTAGTAAATGCATGAAGTATTACTGATTATAATTTCAAAATAGGTCAGATGTAACATAAAGTAACAATGATAATAGTGTAGTAGTCTGTACATGAGCCCCACTACCATGCAGTGGCAGCAGACACTATGTCGCACACCTATGCAGTTACACTGAACTGCACTAGGTGGCGGCAGGCTAGCCACCGGGCAGACCCCGACTGGGCTACCCTGTACTGCGTGTGGCTACCTCACCCCCCCCACCCACCTATAGAGGCGATGTGGGACCTGGCGAGTTAGGGGGCAGGTCAGTTGACTGTTGACGCCGCGGAGAGCAGAGAGGTTTTGTAATAAACCAGGTTGGAGCATACTGAATTTAATTTTGGCGTTCTTCCATGAGTGCGTGGCAGTGTGGAAGACCATGGGCCATCACAATAGCATTTAGATCTACACCCAAATTATTCATCTGAAGGGAAAATAGGGGATTTGCTGCAATTAAACATCATTAGTTCCTGTACACATTTAATAAGTTGAGGGCACCGTACGTGGTACACTGATTCACAAAAAAACATGTTGCATCGGCTTCTAACCAGAGACTTTGCCTGGAAACTTATGCAACACAAACACAGTAAAACCTTCAGGTAAGTGGTGTCAGTGGTATATATAATGCGTTCTTCTTCAATGCTGCACCAATATAGGGGGAATCAGCGGTCAAAACTGAAATAGGCTACAGCTTATCCCAATTAGGCTTGTTGTATTCCAGATACACCCACTTTTAAGTCACAATTAAAAGAAAAGCAGTTAGCAGACCTAACTGCAAGTCAGGGTGGCTTCAAACATGCCCAAAAGGAGAACATCACACATGTTTTGATGTGACACAAAATGCTTCACCATGTAATATTTAGAAGAATCTTATCATTTCCTAGAAAGGTTTTGAATAGTAAACATTAGGTGTATCTAAGTGCAATTTTAGGACGGTTCATCCACTTGAGAGTTGAACAGAGAGCTTTCATTTTAGAAAATAATATGGTCACTTTCATGTTCAGATCTCAGCATCAACAGTGCTATGGTATTTATAGCAGCAGTGTTTTCCCCAGCTTGCATTGTTTGATCTTGCGAAAATCGAAAGTGTACGCATGTTTCATGGCAGAAGGCATCACAAAATGTGTGTTATGCTCACTTTCAAGCATTCTTGTTTTACACAGATGTACACAACAGTCCTGAAATTAGCTTCCTGATTTTGCATATTGCAACTTAGTAAGCAAACAAACTATGTCTGTATATTTTGTCTATACTTCCCACACAAGCAGTATGGTATCGACATTCCAGTTTTTAGCTGCCATATTTGCATGACACAGGAATCTATTTTATCAATAAAAAATAAACAACACTTTTTTGAAAGCCACCCACCAAGTGATGGCAAGGGTAAATTGGATAGATCAACTGCATTCACATCGATATTACTGTTATTAAGACAAATATGAATTTCTGGTGTTGTATGTAACACAAATCTTTTTGTTTAAATTTGAGATATCTGACGTGAAGGCCCTGTCACACTACGACATAATGACGTCAGCGTAGGGAGAACGTGAAAAACGTCGAACTTCTCGGCATAGTATGCAAATTTGGGCACAAGTTGAACATGGATGCAGCGTAATTGACGAGAGCATAACGTCGGTAAAGCGTAGTGATAGCGTGATTCAACGAGAGAGGACAACGTAATTGCGCTCACGGAACGTTATGTATGTTATTCCATCGCCAGAATTATGTTGCGTTACGTTACGTGATGTTACATGCGTCATGACACGGTGGCGAAACGCTGAACATATGTTGGACGTACATTTGGCGTACGTTCTCCTGATGTTCCCATTACGCCGCGTGGACGTTTCCACCGGCTTTAATGTGGGTCAACGTAGTGGAACGTTGTGAGCAGCGTTTGACTATTGTCCGTTTAACGTCATTGACATTCGCCGAAGGTGTACAGAACATACGGCGAACATAAACCCTTACATCCGAGTTACGTAAAAAGTTTTGAACAGGTTCAAAACCTTGACGCGCGCCGACGTAACACGACGTAATGTGACGTAGCTCGACGTCAGTCTAACGTCATTCTGACGTCATCATAATGTAACCCAACGTACGTCAACGTAATGACGAAACGTGAGCACGTCAGGCTTATGTTGGCTCGTTACATTGTAGTGTGACAGGGGTATAACACAAGTACAACACCCAAAGCTCTGAGGGGTGGGGTGGACGGGTATGCCTGGTGCGACATGCTACGCCACTCCTAAATTATTCCTTGACATAATTCCAATATTATCGCTTGTCATGTGTACATTAATTTGTAAATGGTTACTGCAGCTTACCAGCGGTGACTTGCTTTTTCTGCGAATGCTGCTCCCCAAGCAGCCAGAAAACTCCCTTTGCAGCTCTCTGCACCTTCTTATTCTCCGAAACACGATAGCCAGTCAGACCTAAATTAAAATTCATGTTTACACATATGCATATAATATTTGCGGCACTGGTAGCGGTGGGGGGTGGTGGCGCCACCTGTCCCATTGTGAAGAGGTTGTCACCCATAAAGTAGTACACAACATAAGGGTGGCCAAATAAGGAATCTTCCCTTACACACCTTTATACTCCCATAAGCGTTATACATTACATATAATATGTAATTTGTATTATATTTATAATATATATAATATGTAATTATGTTATATACTAATATGTAATATATTATATACATATAATATATAACATGTATATACTATATATGATATATAATGTATATAATATATAATGTATATAAATTATAATGTATATAATAGTATATATATAATAGTATATATATAATATATTATATATATAATATATTATATATATAATAATATAATATACATACTCTATAATATATATGTGATATCATGGTCCCATATATATATACATGTAATATATGTATGATATGTACAACATATATAATATTCTTTTTCTGTTAGGAAATAATTTATTAATCAGAACACTTACATGCACCTTTCCCGTGCCAAGGTACATATCTTCCGGTCATGTGCATTACATTGCAGAAATGTTATCGGTTAAACTGTTAAAATGTTCACACACATTTGTCAGTTAGTTATTGTTAATTTGTAGTGACTCATTTAGGTGTACATGCAAGACAATCCCGCTCCCCCTAGGGGGATACCGACCAAATCCACCGAACCATATTGAACGGTTAAATAAAAGTCAAATAAAGCAAATGCATCATCGTGGAAACCTAGATATGGAATATTTGTAAATGAACATGGTAGGTTAGTAGTCAGTGGGTTAACTACCACGGTTAGTTCAGTATTATGCATGGATGAAATTAGTTTTCGACGAAAAGTATAAAAACAGACCGAGACTTTGGCGCCACCTAGCAGGATCTGGCAGAACCAAGCGGTGGTATAGGCGATAATACAGTCAAGGTTGAAACTTGACCTCCGGCATTTTGTCTGCGATGTCCTGATAGTGCTAATCCTATGGGGAAATATCCGTGTTTTTGCGAATTTTTTTCGTTCGGGCTGCCGGAACCCGCTAGATGGTGCCATGGTCACGGCCTAGTTTCTGCATTTTTCTTCTGCCATTTGTTTGGGTTTTATGTTCTGGCAACATCTAAGCTAATAAGAACAGAATTCAGACAAACCAAATTTTGTGATATAGCTCTCTGTGTCTGTGTGTCTGTGTGCCTCTCTTTCTTTCTCTCTCTCTCTCTCCCTATCTCTCTCTCTCTCTCTCTCTCTCCCACTCTCTCTCTCTCTCTCTCTCTCTCTCTCTATATATATATATATATATATGAGGGTCGTTCTCAGAAACTGTGTACCACTTGAGGTAGTCTACTTGAAATGCATATTTCAAAGAAACCCATTATTGGAGTGTCAATATTTAGATTTCATCATTTAGCCCAATCATGTGGGAGATATTTTAGATCAAAAGTAAATGTTAATATTGTGTATTATGTATCTTATTGGGATGGATGTAGGTAAATACATAGAAAATTACATCACTAATTTGTGTCAACAGCATTGAAACTTAATGAAAACCCCTGAGCAACAGCTCATTTCACTTCAAATGGTCATATACAATGTCTTCATTAAGTTGAAGACATTTATTTCTAAACAAATTTTTAAAATTATGAAATAGTTAACCTTTTCTGGAGTCATTAACATCGTTACATTTCGTTTCCACTTGCAAGTACTATGAAACTCTGTATCAAACACTGAGTACAGATACAGTACAGGAACTATTTTCACCATTTGACACTCTATGCATGGACCCAGTTATGATATAGTAAAAGATAAATCCTGAAATTGCCCCTAAACATTGAAATTTGAGCCGAACATTTGTGTAAAATTGTTGTTTCTACTTTGACTGTTACCTTGCGAATATTTTTTTGCTTTTCTCTTTAATATTCACAAATAAGACAAAACCATAGCAATGAGGTTTCAAATTATTATTACTACTGTTTATAAAGCAAGTGACATGTGAAATGTCCTAAAAATGTCAAGTTTTGTGCGGAAAATATTTGATTTTGGAGTCAGATTGGTTTCCATGCTATACTGATATTTATTGGGTGTGAGGATCATTTGACCTACTTAGAAATGCCAGAATATGTTTATTTTCAATTATTCAGATGCAAAAGGACATACACATTGAGGAAACTTGTTTATAGGACTTTGGCAGCGTTTTAATTTTGTGGTACTGATGTCACACTATTGGTACACAACTTCTGAGAACGACCCATATATATATATATAGACCTATATAGATATATATATATATATATATATATATATACATAGTGGTTTCATTGTGAATTGTGAATGTCTGAATCCGCGATTATAATTTATATTCACCGATTAACGTTCACAAAATGCATATATATCACAATTCACAATGAAACCACCAGGAATTTGTTCATACAAACTGTCCTGTCTGTTGGTGATTTTAATAAAAAAAAATTAAGTGACAGGAAGCCATCTTCGGCTTATAAAGTGTTCCCCCCCCCCCCCCCTCTTCTCTTTAACATAGGGTTTAATCTGTTCTTATACATTCACCCTTACTGAGGATGGGGGTGCATATTACAATTTTTAATCTACCGAAAATAGCCCCGTCGATCAGCGTTGGGAAATATAATTCCACAGGGGCCTACTTACTTGATATCAGTGATGCGTTGTTCTCAATGATGGCCGTTTTGACTTCTTGATGAAAACACAAGGTCCATATCCCGTTGATGATCGTGGCTTGTTCTTCTCCGGTCACAACCTCCGCCAACAGTTTCTCATAACTCTCCAATGCCATGCTGTTGTATATTCGCTTCTTATTGTTGTCATTCACTGCCAACTTGTTCAAGGCCTCAATTGTTTCCATAGCTGCAAACCCTTTCGGAGAGCGTTTATTCTCCGAGTTGACAGCCTCTTTAAGCATATCCACAATGTACTTGATGTTTTTGTCGTCTGCATTGATCACCTCATTCTCCTCCTCGTTGATCAGGTAGGCAAGGTTGATGAAGGCCTTCACTTTGATCATGGTGTTCTTGTTCTCCAGATGCTGCTGCAGAATGTCAACAGCTTTCTTCTCCCGAAATGCAATGCGGCCTGTCTCACCCAACTTGACAAGCATGTTGTGGATAATTCCCAATACTGCTTTCATCGTGTAGATTTTCCTAGGGTATATTTGCAGGTTCTCCACATTTGTGTCGACAAGCTTTGGTTGTTCTACAACCCCTAAAAGGTAAGCATGTGCATTGTTTTTCAAGAGGCGTTCGCAAATTTCAGTGTATCTGTCCGAACCATTCCAGAACACAACAAGTATTCTTTTCAACCGGAACCATATCAGCTTGTCTTCCAGGAAATCCCGCGCAAACAAATCCTTGACGATCTTCAGGCACAATTCAGTCAGACCTGCTTCAATGCCATGCAGGTTGATCATACGGTTTTCATTTCGGGTCTCGTTTGAAAAACGTTTGTTTAAAAATAATATATCTTCCTTCACTTCTTCGCAAAGGAAATCGGAGGTTGAGCCAAGATATCTGATGGTTTTAATGAGCCGCTCCACGTTTTCATCATCTGTCAGTTTAGGGGGTTTGGGCAGCTTCTCTCCTGACTGTGATACAGCCAAACTACTATCATCTTGTGAGTGTTGTGGGGGTACTTTGTGGTCAGAAGGTGGGTTCTTAGAGTTGGAAGAATCTGTCAGTTTAGATGTTGTGGGCCGATTCTCTCCCGACTGTGAGACATCCAAACTACTATCATCTTGTGTTTGTTGGCGGGGTACTTTCTGGTCAGAAGGCAGGTTCGTAGAGTTGGAATAATCAACGTTTGCTGCTAACGGTATTAAAGAGTCAGTGTTTTCATGTTTACTGGCATTTGTTGAGTCCATCTTTACCTTGTGGTGATTCAGCAGACCTTATTTAACATTATCATTTCTAGATAGCAGGATTTGATGCACTTTCTAATCTACTGTTTGCATCATAATGTCGATTCTGTGTTTGTTGTTGTTGGTTATGATGCTTCAACTACACGTGATCGACCGTGAAACTCCATTCATACTAGCCTCCAATTAATGTATATCTATGTCTATGTACAGTTAGACCACGACTCATTAGCTCTGACTCTGCATACACTCTATAGATGTGTCCGGCACGGACATAAGCTGATCGTCTTCCTTTCAGATCTAGGAGAAAATTAACATGAATAAGAACTATTAGTAGCCTACACATACCATATTTCACTGACAGTGGGGGGGGGGGGGGGGGGATGTATGTCTGTCCCTAGCTTAACGTTGCATAGTCCGATGGTTTTGAGTTTCACTCATTTTCTGAGATAAATATATTAGATTGATGGCTATAACCTACATTACTTTACCTTGAAGTAACTTATATTTTAAATGGCTAACCTTGGAGATATTTGAAGTACGACCATGCAAAATTAATGTTGGCAAATTCACTGTGACACCTAGATAAAAGATTCACCCGGTACTTATAGTACACGGGTGAAGACCAGCCTTATATAAATACGGGCGAAAATAGCGTTAGTATGGAAGTGAGGCTCCAGTATGTGGCTCCAGTATCAAATGGCTACCCATATTATGCATATAGGCACAGAGTTGGTGAAATGGGAGAGAATGCAAAAAAGACAAGATGGCGGCCGCAGAACGCCGTCGATTTCACTTTTAAATCTTATTAAACTAGATATTATATTATATTTTCCAACTCAAAGGTAGCGGGTAAATAATAAAACAGATGTAAAGAATAATTGTTGCTTCTTAGATTATTAAATTAGGCCCTCAATTCTTTGACCCGCATTTTCGCCACCTTTTACATAGGGTTGGTTTGCACCCCTACTGCAGCAGTACGGGGTGAATCTTGTACCTATGTGACACCATACTATGGTCCCTAGGCTTCTGCAGTAACAGGTTCTATTAAATTACCCCAGTTTTCCTTTCAATGTGATGACAAATGTTTAATAGGTTCACCAGCATCCAAGTTAGATATGTAAAATCAAATCTAGATAATTGTTTTGATTTGGAAATTTGGATATTTTCATCGGACTATGCAGCTTTAAGTTTAACACGGAGGTGGAGCTAAGTGGATTTTAGAATAATTGACAGTAACAGACATGCTATATTAAGAACTAAGGTATGTATAGTTTTAATATAAATATCAAGAGGCAGGATAACAAACCCACAAAACTTACTTTAAATACAAAACATTGATTAATGAATATAGAGCATATGCAAATAACACCCCAGTTATTTCCGCGAAAACACGGATTTCCCCCCATGTAGGAATCGCGGGAAAATGCCGGAAGTCAGGTTTCAACTGTCCTTGTCGTGACTCTATTACCCCTTTCTTGTTTGCATTTTATATCCTAGCAACATCTAAGGTCATATAAGAACAGCATTCGCACTAATCAATTACAGGTATATGTGTAATCTTAAGCATTAAAACACTGATGGACGCAAACATTAAAAAAGATATGATTCCAGGGGAGTAGTGAGTGTAGTGAGCACTGAACTCTTAGAAGCCAAATGCACAGGTTGGCATGGATATGATGATTGCATCAGGGAGCCTAGATAGTCAAATGGTTATTATATATAGTAGCCCTAGAAAGGCACTCGAGGCGCAATATTTCGTTTGTTTGTTTGCATCAGCCATATTATATACATTTTGTGTCACACCGAAACATGTGTGATGTTTTCCACTGCAGTACCCTGACTTGCAGGTATTGCAGGTATAGCAATACCTCAGGGAGTTTGACGCCCTTGCCTTGCAGAGTTGTAAACCACTGCCTTGTGGTACAGGTTCTTGACAGAACCGAAGGCTAAGGGAGCAAACCCCAAACAGCAAACCATGTCACTGTGGCAGATTTAAGGGCGGTTGATGTATGGAACTCCCAACCAGCCACTGCAGGGACAAATAGTTTTGCGCCTGTCTTGACATGTTCTTGCCGGTGTGAAACCTCTATTTGCTCCCCGAGAGAGTGCCGCTGGTAACTTGCAAAAGCCAGCAGCACTTCAACACTTTTGCAGGCAGCTTTCATGAAATGTACAACCGCACAAAACACCGTACCGGCTCGGGTTACAGACAGATCGCCCGGGTTACCAAGGACCACGCTGCTCGAGCTCATCTTCCGTCGACAGCAGAAAATCAGCTAGGAGGAACACAACGCAACCCTGACTTGCAGTCAGGGTCCTAACTGTTTTTCTCTTAATTGTGCCTTATTTGTATGTGGAAGTAGACCTATGTGGAACAAAACAAGCCTAATCGGGATAAGCTATAATCTATTGCAGTTTTGACCTCCCATTTAATTCCACCTGCTTAGGACCAGCATTGAAGAACCGACGTATATTTGGTATAAATAATTTATATGAATATTATTAAGAATATATAACTTGGAGATTGGTTGGGATGTTGCATGTGTCGTGAGTAGCTTGAGCAGCTTGGTAAGCAGTTGTCTTGTGGCAAAGCTAGTGTAGTTGGGCTTGGGCTGCCAGCAGCCAGGTCTGTGAGTCAAGAATATGTCAGTTGCCTTCTGGGTTTTAACTTCTGTCTGTGTGTGTGTATATATATATATATACAGATGTATGTATATATATCATATATATTACATAAAGCTATCTACTAGTAATATTAGCGCTGATATATTGAGATGGAGCTTATAATATATATATATAAGCTCTTAATCACATAAGTAGCTGTACCAAAATCAAACTCAAAGATTAAAATGTTAAACTGAGATATTGGCAGTGCTCATTGAGTATACAATTCAAGGACATAGAGCTCTCCACGTGTATTCAGGTTTTTAAAAAAAATCACTTAACTGGCAAATAATATGAACTGTCATAATTAATAATTACTGATGTAAAATTTTGATAATTAGTATATATATATTTATATTGATGCGCTTTTCCTTTACCCGACCCCCATCCCCAATGTTTCTCTGGATAGATAATGTTTAAAGCAAGGCATAGGCTAACATCTAGGAATATATTCGTATTAATATCCATACAGATGTACTTAAACATTTGGTGTGCATGCAGAGCACTGGGTACGGTGGCCGAATCGGTAGACCGCGGCCTTGCGTGTGGAAGGTCAAGAGTTTGGTTCTCGGTTGAGTCAAACCAATGACTTATAAAATTGATGCTTTTCGCTTCCTAGCCTGGCACTCGGCATTAATAGGATAGGGCAAGGACTGGTTAGCTCAGTGCAGGATAATGTGACTGAGTAGGATATTGGGTCATGGTACCGGCATACTGATTTCCCAGTGGGGCAGCACTATAAAGTTACCATGAATGCACACTGTCAAAAGTCGGTACCCATTCTGATATGACCTTAGATGTTGCCAGGATGTAACTCCAATAACAAACCAGCCAAGCATGCAAACCAACTATACATTAGTACCGTAGATGGGCCATATCATGTGTTTGCTGACCACGTGAGTGCAGAGTGGGCATACACTATAGTAGTAATAGTAGTATAGCCTATAGGCCTAGATAGGCTGTGCCCATGTACGATGCAGATCTCATTATAAAGCCTCCTCCAGAATGTGAAGTGGAAATGCCAGTATTTACACCACAACATATATATACTCACGGACACTTCGTGGACGATCACAACTCCCTGCCCATCTAAAGGACTAATAGTAATACAGAAGCACGCGTTACCCGTATACACAACAAGCCGTGTTGCCACGAAGCGACCTTCACCTTGCTTACAATGTATGCTTGCAGTAAGAATGGACACTCACCGTGGCACATAATCGGCGTTTAGTAGTAGTACTCCTACTGGACGTTGGTGGCGCTTTGTTTTGATATGATGCAACTGTCAACCCGCTAGAGATTTTGGTTTGGTTGGTTGATTTTTGGAGTTTTACGTCCTGGCAACATCTAAGGTCATATCAGGGTGAATAGTAACATAATCCGATGGTTTTGAATTTTTGCTATGTTATTTAGATAAATATATTAGGTTGATCATATAAGTTTCAGGTAACTTTTATTTTAAAGAATTAACGTTGGAGATACTTCAAATTACTTGTGATATATGTAGCAATTAATTTGAGTGTAGAACGCTAAAATGTTGGACATAGGCCTATGCTTTGTTTACCCATTTTTCGAGTGTAAGAGCATAACACAGAAGCAACAAACTGCAATAAATGTTAAACGAATGCGTCAATATATTGTCTGTGTCTATGTATGTGTCTGTGTGTGTCTGTGTGTGTCTGTCTGTGTGTGTGTCTGTGTGTGTCTGTGTATTTGTGTCTCTGTGTGTGTCTCTGTGTATCTCTGTGTATCTGTGTGTGTCTATGTGTCTCTGTGTGTGTCTGTGTGTGTGTGTCTCTGTGTCTCAGAGAGAGAGACAGAGGCACAGACACAGACAGAGACACATACAGAGACACAGACAGAGACACAGACAGAGACACAGACAAGAGACACAGACAGAGACACATACACAGAGACACAGACAGACGGAGACACAGACACAGACAGACGGAGACAGAGACAGAGACCCAGACAGAGACACAGACAGAGACACACACACACAGACACAGACAGACGGAGACAGAGACACATACACAGAGACACAGATACAGACAGACAGAGACACAGACAGACACACATACACAGAGACATAGACGCAGACACAGACAGATGGAGACAGAGACACACACACAGACACAGAGACACACACACACAGACACAGACAGACGGAGACAGATATGGAGACACAGACACAGACAGAGACAACGCGCCGATATATGTTACCACAACGTTGGCCGCACGCTAATAACACGCTGCGCCAACGTCCAATTTCCCCATATTTCCCCTAAAAGTTTAACGTTTCTCGATGCTTTAATTTTATTTTCAACGCTGACGGGTCGCCGGTGAGAAACGTCGTAGTGTGACAGGGCCATTACCGACGTGTTGACGGAACGCTCGCAGTTTGGCGAAGAAAATGCCAACGTTAATCGACGTTGATCAACTTTCTACCAGCGTGCCGCCAACGTGCTGATAACGGGTATCGACGTGTTGGTAACGCGCCCGTAATGCGCCATCCAACACCTTGACACGCGTTGTGGCACGTCGAAAGTTTTGTGCAAGCACAAAACGATCGGCGCAAGCCGACGCGCGCCGGTGTTCCGCCCAGAACGCCGCTGTCACTCAAAGTGTACCGATGTGTACCGACGCGCCGTTAACGCGTTCGTAACGCGCCGGTAACGTGCCCCGACGCGTGCCGGCGTTTCGCCCATAAAGGCGACACGTCGGCACACGTCGACGCGCATTGGTGAGAAACGTCGTAATGTGACAGCACCATTAGAACTGCCTAATGCCCTCCTTACGTGCTGGCGCCACGAGGTCGTCGACCTCATGGCGACCATTTTGGAAACTTTGGTCGCAAGGAGGATGCAGCTGTTGCAGTGGCAACCTCCTTGCAACCAGCGCAGTCGGCGCCGGGTTGCCAGTGATTGGCGACCTGGTGCCGACCAGTCGCTGCCATGTCACCAACCTCGTGGTTTGTGAGTTGGCGGCGACCTGGCAGCGCCAACACATGCCATACTGTGCTCACCGTGTGGTCGGCGCAAGGTCGCGAGTGGTTGGTGCCAGGTTGTGAGTGGTCGCCACCAGATGACAAAAAACAAACCGACACCCAGCTTTTACACCGACAAAGTGGTCGCCGACCTGGCGCTGGGTCAGCACCTGGCAGACTGGTCGGCGACTGCACTCGCCAACTGGTTGGCACCAGGTCGCCGACCGCATTTTTGAATCAATGTATCGGGTGGGACGCTGGGAGGTTTGCAACCTTTTGGTCGTAAGGAGGTCAGAGGCGGACGCTGGCTCTCGTGTGACTGCGGTATTACCAGTTTTAAGATTGTGAAAACCATTTGCATCTAGTTACCATCCGGAATAGCAGTTGTTAGAACTATTGACAGCTGTTGCTAAATAGGCTGAAAAGCAACACGTAATCTGCAATTAGGGTCAGCATATTTTAATTCACAAACAAGTCGGGATAAAGATGTAGCATCTGCAGTATTAAGTAATTATGTTCCACATGCCAACAAGTGAGCGAAAACAACAATATAAGTAGCAGAAATGTGTCTTAATATATCATTTACAAAAGGAACATGGTCAAGTATACACAATTTTCACTTAGCTTATCATGGTAAGTAGGTAATATTCTTCTATTAATATACATATATGGTTATACATATATATGCATATATAATATAAAATATACATATATATTCTATAATATATATTATTACACATTACATAGAGAAGACACATTGAACGAGACAAAGCCGACACACTGCGTTAACCATTTGAATGTAAGGCTCAGAAATATCACTTAACAAACATCACTCAAACGCCAGCACTGACCCACCCACCCACCCACCCACCCATTTCAAAACAAGCCATCAGCATATATTGGTGTGCTGTCACCTATTGACATCATCACTGTAAAGAATTTCCACCTGACATTTTGCAAACATCGCATTGCGGCTTCTGGCATTTGGTGCCTCAGCGCTTTCGACACTGAACCAAGCTTGGCCTTTTTTGCTAGTTTACACATAATGCTAACTAACGAATAGCTTCGATTAGAAGTTTATTTGACTAATAATATAATTATTCCATTGTAAAATATTGTGCATCAAACATACAAAATAGCCTCTCTAGTAGGAATATAAAGCATTTGCTGTCTGTCCCTTAGCGCAGATGTTGTGGTCCTGACTAAAGCTGCGGTCGCACATATTTTATCCGCATCCACATCTGTATTCGCATATGCAAGAATCACTATTGTCATCACAGAACATTACCATAACGCACAGACTATTTCTCTTATTTGTCATCCTTGGTTCTAATGGCCAACTACAATCTCTCTTAGCAGATACAGATGTGTCTGGGGGAAGTGTATACTCCCATCTACAAACAGTGGGTTTGTTTTACTTTTAGGCTTTATTTTGCCATCTCAAGCACATATTCAGCGAATTTAGTCAGACAAGACAACAGATTTCAAACAGCATCAGCTCCTGAACTCCCAGACCCACCCGCATTTTCTCCTTTATACGTAAATCAAAACTTGCACACCTTTTGATATTTGCCCACCCACCTGAAGGTCTTAGCTCTTACACCCGATACCAACACTTGCAGGATTTTGGATGTAATACCAGCAGATTCATCAGATCAATCACCAATCGAAGGCACACTGTGTTCCTAGTATTCTTCTACCAGTTCTTTCCAAATTCTGAGTCATCACATTCCAGTTGCATAGTCAGGATTCCTCTGGCTCCTTGTGACAGACATCGCCTTATATATATGGAATAAGCCACTGCGCATGCCCACAGCTCCTATTCTCCTATGTACCTATTGGCACCCGTATGTCTGGGTCTTTTCTGGTCCCACAACCATAGGACAATCACCTATTATCGCCCATATGCTTCCGGGTGTTTTTCTCCCCCAAACCAGTGGGTATTTACCTATCATAGCCCATAGGCATATGGGTGTTTTCTTGTCTGAACAGCCAGAGGACAATCACCTATTATCGCCCATATGCTTCCGGGTGTTTTTCTACCCCAAACCAAGTGTTTTCTTGTCTGAACAACCATAGGACAATAATCTATTATCGCCCATGTTTCTGGGTGTTATCACTCCCTACAACCAGGGGTATTTACCTACCATAGCCCATATGCATATAGATGTTTCATCCAAGAACAGCTATAGAACAATCACGTATTATCACCCATATGTTTCTGCGTCTTTTGACTCCCCACAACCAGGGGATATTTACCTATTATAGTGCATACACATACAGTTTTTTTTTTGCCTCGCTACTAAGGAGGATGCATCGATTATCACCCAATATATGGATGACTGCTTTATCGCCCCACCACCAGGTGGCTCAGTAATAAGTCCTGTGATAATACAAGCCCATAATACACAGGTACAAAGATGATATATGTATATAAATGCTATATACTCAATATACATATACATCAATATATACCCATATATATATATAAATGCTATATATTCAATATAAATATATATCGATATATATATGTATACATCAATGTATAAATATAAAGATATACTATCATTTCTATTTATATATATGCTATATACTCAAATATATATATCAATGCATTCATCAATATACATTTAAAAAGATGTAAATGGTATATATAGCATTTATATTAATATATAAATGCTATATACTCACTATATATATATCTACGAAGATACATACATAGTTTATACATATAAATGCTATATACTCAATATATATATACATCAATATATATACATCAATATAAATATATCTATAAAGATATATATGGTATATACATAATTTATATATGAATCTATATTGATGGCTTTAGTACACTCCCAGGCCGCTGACTGGTGGCACCACCTAGCGGATAACGGGAGTGACCTTGAGATGACCCAGCCGCAGCAGAACCAGCACTAGGGGACCAGTTCTGCTCCATTTTGACGGTCCACAGGAAACTGCTGGGCTGTCAGCGAGTCGGTTTGCTTGAAGCCCGTCGTGATGGAATTCGCGTTCGCCAGGTGGGGGACAGACATGGCCTGTCGGGACTGCGTGCGCAGTGAGGAGATGGATCCGGTAACCGGCGTTCTGTTCAGGGAACCCACACTGCGCGCAATCCGCATGTCGATCGCCTCAGCCTTCAGACGGTTGATCGGCCATTTGTCGAGGGCTGCAATACAAGAAGATTGGTTGGTTGGTTGGCTGTTGGAGTTTTACGTCTGGGCAACCTCTAACGTCATATCAGGATGGGTACCAACTTGTGACAGCGTGCACTCATAGTGACTTTATTTATATAGAGCTGCCCCACTGTGAAATCAGGCCCCCGACACCATGACCCGATATTCCACTCAGTCACATTATCCTGACACTGAGCTAACCAGTCCTTGCCCTATCCTATTAATGCTGAGATCCAGGCTAGGAAGTGGCAAGCATCAATTTAAAAGTCATTGGTTTGACTCAACCGGGAACTGAGTTCCCAATCTCTCGCCTGCGAGGCTCGCGCTCTACTGATTCGCCCACCGTTCCCAGTAGTACAAGAAGACATCATAGTTAATGAGTTATGTTACTGTTGTCACACACATATCACATGTCCACAGCTCGACTATATTTTTTTTTTTTTTTATTTTTTTTATTGAGGCTGTATTTATACTGTCCATAGCATATAAGCCTGGGTATTCAGGCTTGTTTTCAATGCTGGCCAGCTGTAGTGTTGGTGTTGTCTTATCACACAGTAGCTGCTGATAAGGTATTTGATTGCCTGTATTTCAGTAGCAGATAGATAGTTGGTTGGTCTGGTTAGTACTATAGTAGTCTATGTTAATTTTTTTGGATTTTCTTGGCATATATGTGCTTTATTTTTTCTACTCTTATTTCTAGACTAGCCTACTCCTATTTACATATCATAGGCTTGTACGCAGCTGTGAGGTGTGTTATCTGGGTGCTTTTGGTATGGTTACCTTCCATTGGGCGTCTCGCTGGTGGGCCGTGACATGTATCACCTGCCCCTTTGCGGTGCAGCTTAGTTGGGGGTTCCTAGCCTTATTTTGCACAGATATTTTTTGTATGTTTTTAGGTCGGGAATTTGTCGTTCCTTTACTGTTTGGGCATTCCACACCTTGGCAGTCCATTTCTAGCGTGCTTCTCTCGTGAGCTTTTATTTGGCTTCTGGTCTGCTTTTAGTAGTGGCGCATTATTTGCTCTAGTTGCCCTTTGTGGTTTTGTTAGGAGTTTATTGTCTTGACTATAGCTGTATGCTAATGTTTTCAGATGAATTATTCTCCTATTTTCTAGCAATTTTACTTTGGTTCTTTTGTGTATGTCATAGGTGGGGTGCAGCTTGTCTACTCTGAGGCAGATTTTCAGGGCTCTGTTCTGTAGTGTTTGCAGTTTTTTTAGAAGTTCTTTCTTTTCTATATAAATTATAATAATGAGGCACTGTCGTAATGGTGCTGTCTTTATTGGTCATTTATATTAAAGCTGCATAACATTTTCAAAACCAAAACAATTATGTAGAATTGATTTTACATATGTAACTTAGATACTCATGCACATATCATTATTAAGCATTTGTTTGCTGCAGCATAGAAAGGAATACTGGGGGCGATTTAATAGAATATGTTACTACAGAAGCCTATGGCATCAGAGTTTTGGCAAGTGTGCCAAAATTAATTTCACATTTCATAAAAGCTAACCATTTAAAATCAAAGTTACTTCAACCTAAATTAAAGTGGATAATAATGATCAATTTAATATATTTATCCCAGGAAAATTACACAAACTCAAAACCATCGGACTGTGCAGCTTTAATCACGTGATGTAATTAAAAAATGTATTAGTATTCCATTTAAATTTATTGACTCGAACATTCTAAACCAGCACATAAAACCTTGAATGTAATCGTACAATGAGTTGATGTACCTCATATACTTTACTTATTGCATTATGTCTACTTTAATTACACTTTATAAATCATGTAAAAGATTTTATGTGAATACCTGTAAAACTTATGGCTGGGAGAGCAGTGCTACGACACTGAGAAATGATATATGAATCAAATTTATTTACTCAAATTAAAAAAAGAAAAAGTGGAAACTCCCTAACTATATTCTTCTCGAATTAAATAATGTCGTGGGGGTGATGAAAATGGGAAATATTGCGCCTAGAGCAGGACTCGAACCCACATCTCTTTGCAGTGTGCTAACCATTACACCACCTAGGCTCCCTGATATCACCACACTAACCACGCCTACCTGTCTATGTGGTTACTTGCCTGAGAGATCAGTGCAGACTACTACACTTGTCCCCCTGGAATTGGAAGTCTTTTAATGCTTACAATTACATAAATACAGGCAATGCGCTAACACATACATACACAGGGTAGGTTCAACAACCATACAGCATGTAGCTTGTACAGGATCATGGTCATGGCAACCAGTGTTGTGGGGGTGATGAAATGGGAACTATTGCACCCAGAACTGGACTCAAACCCACATCTCTTTGCATTCCGGGCCAGTGTGCTAACCATTTCACCACATAGGCTCCCTGATATCACCACACTACCCACACCTACCTGTCTATGTGGTTACTTGCCTAAGAGGTCAGTGCAGACTACTACATTAATACTGCGAGTAGGTAAGCTTTTCTTTTGGGAGCCTATCGTTAGTATCAATATCAATGGATTGACATGCATATGTAGATGTATACATATATATATATGAGACTGTCTCAAAAGGTGATAAGCAATATGTGACAAAACTTTGTCCATAGGAACGATCAACACACTATCTACTTACGCATTTGCTCAGGATAAACTAATTTGTTTTTTACATGGTGTTTCATAATCCCAATAGAATACATATTGATTTGAAGCAAATGTCCTTGTGTTTTCAGTGTAACCGTTTCTGTGCTGTTTTGTGTCAATCGTTACTATGGATATATAACCGTGTATATGTATATATAATATAATATATATATAGTATAGTTATACGAATCTTACCTGGGTACAGATGATGGATAACTGTTGTTTTCCCGAGCTACACGCCTCGGTCAAATTGGAAGTGCTATGTTATATATTAAAGTTGCATAGTCAGTCCGATGGGTTTGAGTTCCCTGTAATTTTCTAGGATAAATACATTAGAGTGATCTTTATAATTTACGTTACTTTCGTTTGAAGTCATTTTTATTATAAATGGATAACATTATAAGTGTTACAGTATTTATGTAAGTTATATATGTAGGATGCGTGTTTTGGTTATCTAGATGAATGTTTTAGTTTCTAAAATATAATGCATTCATCGGACTATGCAGCTTTAACTCGGACTTAAAATCGGACTTAAAATCAGATGTTATGCAACCCAGTTTTCGTTTCCATCTTTGAGTTATAAAATAGCGCAGGAGAATAATTGCTTCAGTTGTAGAATCTCCTAATTGTATTTCTAAATAAATCTCACATTAATGTATGAAATGAACATATCTTTCTGCAATTAACATCTCATTCTAACATGAAGATATTATTCCGGAATGGACATATCATTTCCAAAAGAACATTTTGTTCTGAAATTAACATGATTTCTTTAATGAATATGTTATTCTGAAATAACCATGGTACTGAAATGAACATGTAATTACAAAATGAACATCTTATTCTGCAATGAACGTGGTATTCTGAAATCAACGTAGTATTCTTTGAAGGTTAGCACCATAAATATGCAAGCTAATTTCAAATGGTCATCAATTAATACAATGTGTGATTGCTGAAAACGACACAGTGATATCTAACTGCAAATGAAAAAACACACAATTCTTGAATCAAACTAATTGTTAGTTTGGTGCAATTTACCCTATTCACACCGCGGCCATGTTGAAACCAGACCGAGGGCACTTACGCGTCGGCGAGGCGCTGCTGTATGTATAGTGATGTGAATACTTTTTTGTCGACCAAAACCTCTCGAAATCACTCAAATTTGAGGGTATTCATTTTTTAAAGTAACATATTCATCTTTGCATACCTGTTTTCTATCTATTGGCCAATTTTCACGAAGATTGGGTGACCCTTGCATGGTGATTTTTCCCATTCTTTAACTACAATGTGACTGTCAACTTCAAGTCTGCATAGTTATAGTGGTATCACGTAATGCAGCACTGTCAGCGTAATTATCTGTGCAACACAGTTGAACAACTAGTCTTAGTAATTACAAATTAATAAAAGCTTTAAAATATATTTTTTAAATATATCTACATTAAGAAAGTTATGCAATTTTGAATTTAAGAAAAGATTGGCAGCCAAGGTGAGCGACTTTGTTGACATTGCCTCCTGAAATGCATCTGATCATCACTCAATCTTCAATTGACCAATAAATTGAAAAGAGGTATGCAAAAATGAATATGATAATTTCAAAAGTGAATATCTTCAAATTTTACTCCTTTAATTTCTGTAGTAGTTCATACAAATCGGCACACAGTAGTGTCTTATGGCCATTTCCAATAATGATGGTTACTCAGCCTCGTTCTGATGACGAATTAGGTCACGCGTGAATAGGGTGAATATATCCTTGTCTGTTAATTGCAGTCAATTGATAATCACACAATCTCAAATAGAGCATCAAGAAAACGTCTATGTGGGATGGCTTAAGGGCTTGCTATTCTGTTTTGTTTGAATTGAATATAAGATTAATACATGAAAACGCATGTGTGAATTTGAGAGAAAACTAATTCAGGGAAGTATCTTTATAAATAAATTGATATGGGAGGAGTTTGAAATGCTATGTTCTTTGTCAATCACAGAGACTTGCTCTATCTCATGCGGTTAGCATTTGATGGGAGAGAATGTGGGTCTGGCAGTTTGTACACTTGATGATTTTAATAGTTCTATCCTACTGAGATAGTACTGCTGGCACCATGACCTGATATCGCACTCAGTCACATTATCCTGACACTGAGCCAACCGGTCTTGTCTAAAGCCCCAGTCACACATACCCGGATCAGGGGCTGGACGAGCCCCGGTCCGGGGTGATCCGTGGCTCGTCCGTGCCGACACCCCCTGATTCGTTGCTCGTCAGGCGCCGTCCGGGCTTAGCCCCGGATGTTTTAAAATGTTTAAAACATCTGGGGTGGTCCGGGGGATTTTGCGATCCGGGCTCAATCCAGCCTGATCTGGCCTGATCCGGGGGTGGTCCAGGTATTTTGGGGGTGGTCTGGGGTGGACCAGGCCTGTCCGGGGGTGGTCCGGGGTAATTTTGAGCCACGGTTTGACCCGGACCATCCCCGGACTATCCAGGACTACCCCCGGCCTAGCCACGGACCACTCCCGGACTGCCCCCGCAAGACAGGGGGTGATCCGGGATAGTCCGGCGATGATCCGGGATAGTCCGGGGGTGATCCGGGATAGTCCATGGGTGGTCCGGGTCGGTCCGGGGGTGGTCCGGCCTCGTCCGGGGCCGGTCTGGCCAGTTCGGGGGCAGTCCGGGGGTGGAACGGGGTGGTCTGGGGCTCGTCCGGGAAAGTGTGACTGCGAGGCAAAAATCGACGAAAACAGTGATTTTATCCGTGGCGGTCCAGGACAGTCTGGGCCATTGATCCGTGGGTGGTCCGGCTCAAAATCCGGGGCTCGTCCGGCTATGTGTGACTGGGGCTTTAGCAGAGTAATGAAGAGCGCCTGGCAAGATAGTGACCTGGCAAGAGAGTTACCTGGCAAAGTAGTGACCGGTATCAATTCAATAAGCCACTCAAATACTCTGAAAAAGACTCAGACGACCTGCCGCACAAGAAGCGGGTGCTCTAACCGCTCAGCCATCCTGTCTAGTTCCAAGCACTGCTGTGAAGGGGCCTTCACAAAATCCGGCATGCTTATTTTTACCATTTCAATATCATCCTCCCCTCCTCCAACACCCCCCCCCCCCCCAACAAATATATATCGGTAAGAACGCTGGCTGGCTTCCTGTACGGGAGGTCATGGGTTCGAACCCGGAGCCAATGAAATACAAAATTGGCACTTGTGCTCAGCATAACTAGAATAGAATATGGACTGGTTTGGTCAGTATCAGGATAATGTGATATGGCATGGGATATCGTGTCATGGTGTCCAGCAGACTGGTTTCCCAGTGGGGCAGCACTATAAAGTCACCGCGAATGCACACTACCACACACGAGTCGGTACACATCCTAATATGACCTTAAATGTTGATAGGACGTAAACAACAAACACACCCACATCATGGTGAGTACTATGGCCTTTGCAATAAATTATTACATGCCTTAAAACATTGCCCCCATGAAGTCACAGAGCTCCAATCCAGCAGGTAAGGACTGATTTGTGCGAGAGCATTATACCAAATAGCCCATGTCTATATTTACTGCAATAGGCCTACAGCTTCAAACCAAATTGAGGTAAACTAGAATGAGCCACCGAATAAATTTATCTGTAAAAAAAACAAAACAGAAACTAAAAATCACCAGACGATGTAAGTAACATATTACTAAGACATTGCAAGTAGTTATTTATGAAATACACGTTAAACTGAGGTGACCAAATTTGTAGGGAAATCTATGCTATTGTCGTGGGTCGTGGAGAGCGGCAGTCAAGTAATGAAAGCAGTCTTTGTAGCATCGCGACCGACAGCATGATGATGATGATGATGATGTCGTGGGGTGCTGATAAAAGTGGGAAATATTGCACCTAAAGCAGGAATCAAACCCACATCTATTGCATTCCGGGCTAGTGTGCTAACCATTAATATAATAATAATAATAAAACATTTATATAGCGCCCGATCTAGCAAGCCGTTCTCAGGCGCTTTACATAACAAACAAATATACAGGAAAATAAATTTCACCTAGATAAAAGCACATTTAAAGAAATGTGTCTTAAGACCTTTTTTAAAAGCACCAACAGATTTATCCTGGCAGAGCATTCCACAGTCTCGGGGCAGCAATACTAAAAGCACGATCCCCAAAGCCTTTGAGTCTGCTCCGAGGAACTGCTAACTGGCTGGAGACTGTGGAGCGCAGTGTTAGAAAATTTGTTCTCTCCTGGAGCATATCTTTCATATATTCTGGAGACTGATCATGCAAGGCACGATATACAAGAAGCAGCACCTTGAAATCAACCATTTCACCATTACACCACCTAGACTCCCTGATGTCATCACCCTATCCAAACACACCTGTCTATGTGTTTTTTGGGGGGGTAAAACAGTTTATTTATCAGAACATACATTTTTTTCCAGCGCCAAGTCACTGATCTTCTGGCCGTTTAGATTACATTGTAAATAGGTAGATCAGCGGGTCCTTGCCTGGGAGGTCAGTGCAGACTACTACACTACCATGCATATCCGATAAGCCTCTTCTGGAATCCATGTGAACACTGATGAGGGATTGAAGTATGCGTGACCTGGTGGGGTAGATACCCGGAAGTGGGGTGATGTCCCACCCCCCGCCCTATCCTTCACTACAATAAACCCAACTATCCTTCACTATAATAAACCCAACACTTCCAGCTCACTTTTAACAGGGCACCTGGTGACCAAACTTGTCATGGTCCTTGCCCTACATTTGTTTCCAAATTGGGTTGCTGTGAAATTGTATTACCAAATATTCCACATTTGATAACATACCACTTCCGGTCTGTATGTGTAGCCGTCTGTCGTGCTTCACTCACCACTCGACCATGGCTAGTGGTCTGACTAGCGGGTAGGTGAACACCAACTTGGGTATCTTGGAAGCAATAATTGCACATGTGACACATCCAGCTCTGTTTGCCTGGGCCGCGTTCAGGGTACACCACAGAGTCAACTCTGAGACGGCTCCACAAAGTCTTTTTCTTTGCCAATTTGCGTTCAATGTGTGCTTCGGGGTCACTTCCGAGACGTTTAGCTTTCCAAGTAAGAGGCAAAAATGCCTACAAAATGGCCATGGGTATCAGGGCTGTTCTTTCAATTGCAAATGGCTGCAGGAAGTGCAAGCTATGGAGGCTGCCATTTTTGAGGCACCCAAATGCTAAAACACCGTTCAGAGTAGCGTGGCATTTGGAATGCCTCCGAGGCACCTCCGAGGCGTGCGGTTGAACGCGGCCCTGGCAACCTCAGACATGAACATAGATCTTCTGACTCGAAACATCCCCTTTTTAGTTACAGACATTCAGCATTCAACAAAACACTCGGGCGTTAAACAAATTCACAAAATGTAATCTCCATTTTGAAATAAGAGCTTTCCAACAACATTCCATGACATACCTACCTTTCTATAGTGGCCTCCATTGAATCAAACTCTGAATTGCGTCATTTTGTATGAATGAATCAATTGGAGGAAAAAAACCTGTTATCCCTTATGTGGAACATATTATATTCCCTTCCGCGCCTTTATACTCACATAGCACTCAATCAAGGCTGAAGGTGTCTTTTAGAGTCATTCAGCCGTAATGAACCTCATTGGCTGTTAATCTGACTTGCACTTACACCTACTCCTTGTTTATAAAAATAGATACGAAAAATGCTTAGACTCATGGATCACAAATAGTGAAGGGTTATAAAGAAATAATTCATTGCCTAAGATTCCCCAAGGAAAATATCACAAAGCATTTATGTATATGGGTCACTCTCCTCAAAGGTGGTCAGCATGGGGTTGGATGTTAAAACATCAATAAAAAAAACACCATACTTATTTTCCCCCCTACACTTTTCATATTCTTGTTCAGATTTGATTCCAGAAATAAAGGAAATTAAATAAACCGCATGCAAGTTTAGTCTTTTTTGTTGTGAAGTGTTTTTGTACCAAGAAAACCCATTTCACAGTCAGCCATTTGTAACATGCCATGCCAAAAATAGCCAGATAGCACACCACACAGCTACGTACAAGCCTATGATATGTAAACAGGAGTAGGCTAGTCTAGTAGTAAGAGTAGAAAAAATAAAACACATATATGCCAAGAAAATCCAAAAAAATTAACATAGATTACTAACCAGACCAACCAACTATCTATCTGCTGCTGAAATGCAGGCAATCAAATACCTTATCAGCAGCTACTGTATGATAAGATAACACCGACACTACAGCTGGCCAGCATTGAAAACAAGCCTGAATACCCAGGCTTATATGCTATGGACAGTATAAATAAAGCCTCAATACAAAACCCACAAAAAAACATGACATATGGGACATGGTTGGATCCTTAATGCATTGATATATCAGACAAAACAGTTCCAAAATCAAAAAGTAGTATTTATTAACATGTATGCATGCAAACCAAAATATGTTGTTACATGTTAAAAAATAACGTTACAAATTTGCGTAACAAAGATAACCATTGGTGTCCTGATACCATACCATACAATTATTTTATGCTAATTAGTCAGTGAATAAAGCACAGCTGGGAATTACTTTTTTTTTTTTTTTATCAATATAAGCACTACATATTTCTGTATATTATGCCAAGATTAATATGCTTCTCAGTATGAAATTATATAATTCTGCTTAGATATTTATTAAGCAGACTGTGTGGTGTCCTAAAAATATGTTACGTCTGAGCAAAGAGAAATTGCACTTTCTACCCACCATCTAAGTATGTAGATAGGGTGCAGTGTTAAATATTCCACCAAACCATATATATACTAAATATAAGAGGTTTCTTGATAGTAAGTTAGAAATACCTATAATGGGACAAAAATCTGCGATATTTATTTGATAGATAACTGATTTCTTGCTTATTTATTGTGTTCTGTTGATGAGACTTAATCACAGATTACGCCTTTATTTTTTATCTCATCAATTTATATTTTACATATATGTAAAGGAGAGATGTCCAGCTTTCATTTGCAACCCAAAAATGTTAAAAATTCAAATATTAGATTTTAACACTTATGGCCAGTTTTTAAGAGAGTGACCCATATATATATATTTATATATATATAATTATATATATACAATTACGACGACGGGCGACTCGGGTCACCCGAGTTGCTGGAAATTCAAATAGAACACCGCAAGTGGAGTTGACAAAAACAAGTGCCGTGTGCTAAAAGAATTTTAGCTCAATAATATATATTTAGTGAATTGAAGAGTTAATGCCTTGACCACAATTATCCGTCAACAAATTGCTCGGGTCACCCAAGTGGATTAATCGAATATGCTGAAATGTTGTTAGATTTTGACGCATGCGCAGAACCCCGAGCGAAGATTCTAAACCCACTGAGAATGCCGGCCAGTCATTCTCAGCCCCGATTTCAAACTTTTACCAGTAAGCCTGTATTATGCTTAGCCATGACGCAAATAAAGTGTCCTACCCATCACCTCCTTGTCTCTCTCCTTTTCTCGTAGCCCAACTTTATATATTTATATATATAAAATTATATATATACAATTATAGATGTGCTCTATAATGAATTATGGGAGTATAAACAAAGGACTGGCCACTTCCCGGTTAACTCTTCACTGATCTATAGGCATTCTACGTTGGTAATGGCAGAGAGCGTGTATATAAACAGATGAGAAGGACAACTCCCGCGAAAATATGTAACACAGGCTGCAGTGGCGATCCTGGCGGTTATTGTTGAACAAGCCTTGAGTTTGCCGGTACGCTCAGTGCAAAACATTAATTTTCTTAAAAGATTAATAGAAATCCAGAACCCTAACCATATAAATTCAATATAATCTTGTTGGTAAACATGTTTTCTATATGTGTACTAAGCGGCTTGTTTCTATTTGGTGTAGTTTTAGAGATATTTCATTTTTTCTGTAGGAAGATTGCACACGACCATTGACACTGCCTTGAGTTTGCCGTACGCGTAGTGAAAAACGTCAGTTTTATTCCAAATTAATAGAAATCCAGAACCCTAACCATATCAATTTAATATGATCTTGTTGGTAAACATGTTTTCTATGTGTAATCCAATCAGTTTGTTTCTAGGTGTTGTAGTTTTAGAGATATTTAACGTTTTCTGTATGAAGATTGCACACGACCATTGACAATGCCTTGAGTTTGCAGTACGCGTAGTGAAAAACGTCAGTTTTATTCAAAATTAATAGAAATCCAGAACCCTAACCATATCAATTTAATATAATCTTGTTGGTAAACATGTTTTCTATGTGTATTCCAATCAGTTTGTTTCTAGGTGTTGTAGTTTTAGAGATATTTAACGTTTTCTGTATGAAGATTGCTCACTGCCATTGACAATGCCTTGAGTTTGCCCATTTGTTCAACAACCACCACTTGGAGCGCCACAGTCGGCAGCTGTTACAGGGTCTAGTATGACAGTTGTCCCTCTCATCTGTTTATATACACGCTCTCTGGTAATGGTTCCCAATTCCGCCAGCCACCAACGCATGGTCCCACATTACTGCAGTGGGTGATGAAAATGGGAAATATTGAGCTTAAAACATATTTTCGAGCACACAATTCTGCCTATTCCCGGGCTAGTGTGCTATCATTCCGATAGTCAAATCCATTTGTTTCGGAGAAACTGACTCATCCCCTATATAAATGCATTACGTAATATGAAATAGCTAGACTTTAACAGGAAAGCACAACAACCAATTCTATTTTTACAGAAAACAACTAAAATGGATAGACATGTGTTCACTTACGGTCTTCGAGGCCAGCCTTGTCCAGGTCCGTCCGAGACATCGCCACCATAGTGCCGACTATGTTCACTGCCTCCTCAGTCTGTGGGATACGAAATAGATGGTTGGTTGGTGGAGTTTTACATCCTGGCAATATCTACGACAGTGCGCACTCATGGCAACTTTATAGTGCTGCCCCACTGGGAGACCAGGTTGCCAGCACCATTACATGATATCCCACTCAATCACATTTTTTGTTTTTTGTTGGTACATTAGTTGTTTAATCAGGGGAAATTTCAGTCACAGATGACTGGTCTTACTCATTCCACTGCTCCTTGCCCTATCCTAGTAATGCGGAGCATCTGGCTAGGAAGCAACAAGTATCAATTTTTTAGTCATTGGTTTGACTCGACCAGGATTCGATCCCATGATCTACCAACACGGGAGATGGACGCTCTAACTCATTCAGCCATCCCGTCTGGTTAAACCAAACACTGAGCCAACCAGTCCTTGCCCTATCCTAATAATGCCGGGCGACTGGCTAGGAAGGGACAAGTATCAAATTTGAAGTCATTGGTTTGACTGGACCAGGGTTCGAACACGTGAGTTCGAATGTCGCAATCTACCAAAACGGGAGACGGACGCTCAACTCATTTGGCCATCCCGTCTGGTCCGAAATGTACACATGACTAAATTCACCATCATGACAGGTCCGTACACGCGTGAAGATATGGAATTCCAGACTATTTCAAGACTTTTCAAGGCTGCTTTTGATAGCAATTCAAGGCTATTATAATTTGGATTTCAAGAAAAAAACAACGATGGCGAATGGCGATTTCAAACTAATTTAGATCAGTCGGGACAATTAACTTAATGGTATTCAAAGTTGTATAATCAGACCTAGCCTGGTATTCGTCATTAATAGGGTAGGTTTGTTTGTTTGAGTTTTACGTCATGGACGGGTAGCGATTTGTGACAGTCTACAATCATGGCGACTTTATTATAATGGGAGACCAGATCGCCGACATTGTGACCCGATTTCCCATTCAGTCACATTATCCTGATACTGAGCTAACCAGTCCTTGTCCTCTCCTAGTAATGCCGAGCACCAGACTAGATAGCGACAAGTATCAACTTTGTAAGGTATTGCTTTCACTCGACGAGGATTCGAACTCCCGACCTTCCGCCCGGGTAGCCTGAGCTCTACCGATTCAGCCACCGCGTACGGTGGTAACACAGGGGTTCTGAGAGTATTAACCAAATATATCATTCTCCGGCTATGAATGAACTTATATTACTATTTCCAGTTTATACGAACAAACAAAAGCAAATGCTGGTGGATGTGTCTATTGAGTGAGGGCTAGCTTATTACAGTTGGAAGTTTAACGGAACTTGTACCTGAGGATGTGACGTCGGAATCAGGAATAGAAGTATGGCGGCGACTAGAGGTGGCGCTCCAGCAGAGAGGAACACCAGTTTGTACGTTCCCATGTAGTCATACGCTAAGCCTTCAAGAACAGAATCATATTTCACATTAGCGATTGTAACTGACATAGTGTCGTTTGACAACAACGCTAAGAAAGTAAATTAGTATAGACCACTTTCAATGTTTATAAACATTGTGTATGCGCGCGCAGCTTGGCTGCAGAACGAAGGCACACTGCCATTGAGTTTGCAGAACCCTAACCATATAAATTTAATATAATCTGTTCGTTAAATATGTTTTCTATAGCTGCGTTTACACGGCCAAAAGTAAAACGATTCAAGACAAAGCGTTCTACCTGAAACGTTCTCGTGGCGCGTTTACACGGACCAAATTTGAAACTGTCCGCGACCGGGAACCAGCAGCCTACTGTAGCCGGCGAGCACTGCTATTTGTTTAGTTTACACTTGGTGATTCGACGCCGATGTAGCTGCTACGTTAATATCGCTTGGAATTTAAGGTTAATTTAATTAAATTTCATTATTTGAGTCTGTAATTCTGTTAAATATGATCGCATTCACTAGATTTCGGCATAATCGGGCCTAACACTGCCGGGCACCAGCGATTAGCTACTGCTCCCCCTGTTGCCGGCGAGCACTGCGCTCGCCGCCTGGGAACCAGCTGAAACGTTTCCTGTAGACCACCTCCTGAGCTGGAACGTTTCAGCCCTAAAACGCCGCAGTGGTGCGTTTACACGGCCACATTTAAAACGTTCTAGGCAACTGGTTCTACATAGGACGTTTCAAGTCGCCCGTGTAAACGCAGCTCAAATGTGTTCCAAGCGGTTTGTATTTAGGTGGTGCGGTTTTAGAGATATTTCACTTTTTCTGTTCACAGCCATTGACAATGCTTTGAGTTTGCCGGTACACGCAGTGCAAAACGTCTATTTTATTCAAAATTATTAGAAATACAGACCCCAAACCTTATAAATTTAATACCGACCCACCCACGTGGAGGCTAATGACTAACACGCGTGTATATATATATATACATAAACAATACCTGTATAGAGGTGGGAAATGAAATCACCAAAATCCAGCAAACGGAAATAGCCCCCTATGGGCGCTGCCATTTGTAAACTCGTGTTGAATAATCAAGAAATCAAAATCCAGCAAACGGAAACGGAAATCGTCCTAAGGCGGCCGCCATTTGTACTATACTCGTGTTAATAAATAAATAATTCTCCAAGCGTTTATATGTATATGTCAATAGACAAGTTTGTAATTCCAAACTTTCATGTTTATGCCAAATGGTTCTGTATTTCTATTAATTTAGTTCTGCACTGCGTGTAGCGGCACACTCCATAGAATGCAAACTCAAAACCACAGGCATTTGTTTGGCTCTCGATGCCATACAAACTCATCAAACTTCTGTCCGCAGCAAAAGGTGGACGACAGCGATTGGTTAATAACATATTCAATTTCTATAGACAGTTTCGTAATTCCGACGAATGTGGGCGGGTCGGTACTAAGCATTGCTTATTCATATTATAATATGTTCGTTGAATATTTTTCTTACTAAATAGCTCAGCATGGCTGTCCCGATGCTGAATCCAGGAACTGACGTGTACTAACATAGTGATTACATTTAACTCCAGGTGGCAGCCGCAGTATTAATGCTGGTTCCAGTGACTGGCGCCAGATGACACCACTGTCGTTTCTCAAGCCTTCCAGTGCACAATAAATAATGCCGGTGTGGCAGTTTAAAATCTCGGTTTGTTTAGAGTCTACGCTCGGGGTTCTGCGCATGCGTCAATGGGTTATGCGCATGCGTGTATCTGATTAACACGACCCGGTGTCGCAGTTTGAGCGCCCTGCCAGTTTGAGCGCCCTGCCAGTGGTTGTATACTTTTTTTGTAAAAATAGATTTAAAAGCTTTCATTGGATCGATTAAAAATATCTTAATGCGCAATTGAAGAGGAAGATCTGAAGTATTTAATGTAACCTAAGAGCAATTTACTCTGAAAGTATTAAAAAGAGAGATAATAGTGAAATTTGGGATATTCTAAGTGTCAGTGCCAGTGTTAGCCTTACCAGATGATGGCCTCAAAAACTATTTTCGCAAAATAAATTTAAGAACTTCCAATTGGCTGATAAAAAAAAAGCTGAATGTGAAATTGTAGAGAAAGATCTGAACTATTTAATAGAAGCAAGAGAAATTTGCTTTCAAAGCACCAAAAATCACAAATTACTGTGATAGTTAGAGTGGTTTTAATGTTGTCTCTATCCGCGCATGCGCAGAAGCAACAGAAGGGCACTCAAACTGGCAGGGCGCTCAAACTGCGACACCGGGCGACTCGGGTCACCCGAGTTGCTAGAAATTCAAATAGAACACCGCGAGTGGAGTTGATATAGCGATATAGCGATTGGTAAACAGGAAGGGTGAACACTTATTTGTCTCACTTAGTTGACAAAAACAAGTGCCATGTGCTAACAGAATTTTAGCTCAATAATATATATTTAGCGAATTGAAGACTTAATTCCTTGACACACATTTATGCGTCAACAAATCGCTCAGGTCACCCGAGTGGATTAATCGAATACGCTGAAATGTCATTCGATTTTGACGCATGCACAGAACCTCGAGCGAAGACTCTAAACCCACTGAGAATCTAAACCGCCACCCGGGCACTTTCTATTTGTAGACCTAACTTGCAGGTGATTGAAAACGAGGCTAGTGTAGTTTTCACTAGTTTTCATACGCCACACTGCCACAATACAGTGGGGGGAAAGAATGGAGAGGGGGAGATGGTGGAAAAGGAGAAGGGAGGGGTGGGAGAAGGGATGGAGGGAAGGGAGGGATGGGAGATGGAGGGGAGAAGGGAGGGATAGGAGATGGAGGGGAGAAGGGAGGGATAGGGGAGGAATGGAAGGGATAGAGGGGAGGATGGAAGGGAGAGATGTGGAGATGGAGGGGAGAGAAGGGAGGGTGGGGATGGATGGAGAATGAATGGAGGGGAGAGGGACAGATGGAGGGGAGAAGGGAGAGATATCGGAGGGATAGAGGGGAAGATGGAGGGGAGATTTATAGAGATGGAGGGGAGATATGGGGAGAAGGGAGGGATGGGGAGTGATGGAAGAGGAATGGATGGGAGAGGGGAGAGATGGAAGGGAGAGAAGGAGGGGTAGGGAGGGGTGGGGGAAGGAATAGAGGGGAGAGAAAGGAGATGGACGGGAGAGAAGGAGGGGAAGAGAGGTCGGGGGAAAGAATGGACGGAAGAGAGAGGAGAGAGAAGGTAGAGGTGGGGAAGGGATGAAGGGGAGAGAGGGGAGATGGACAGGAGAGAGAGAGAGAGGTGGATATGAGAGAATGAGAAGAATGGAGGATTAGGGGGGAGATTGGAAGAAGAGAATGAAGGAAAGGGAGAGGAATGGTAAGAGAGGAGTAGAAACGCTAGGGGTAAGAGGTAGGAGGTAGAGAGGCAATATTCCCAAATTCAATTAAATCTATATTTTCAATGAGAAGAGTATTTCCTACATGCTTCAAATGCCATTCAGATGTTAAAATTGTTTAAAATTGTTAAATATCATTTTAGCTAAGTTTCAACAAGTAATAAATATGTAAAGCTTTTTTTTTTTTTATCTGTTCTTCACCAATTGAAAAGAAGGACGTAATGTCAGACACGTCTTTAGTTGCTATAGTAGCCTACCTGTCTTCAAAAGACAATTTTGCATACAGACCAATGTTGTACTAACATAGCAGGTCCCATGGAATCACAGGTACAAAGCAGGTACCAGGGAATCAGAGGTACAGTCAAATGGGAACAATCTCAGCTTGCATTTGAAAAGATGTTCGGACAATTTTTGTTGTTGATACATTTCAATCATGGACAATTGGTCTTCCTCATTCCACTGCTCCTTGCCCTATCCTAGTAAAGCCGAACGCCAGGCTAGGTAGCGACAAGTATCAGTTTTCAAGTCATAGGTTTGACTCGGCCAGTGTTTAAACCCATGACTTAGCAAAATTGGAGGGTAGCGCTCAACTCATTCGGCCACCCACCCACCCATACAAACATACCAACATACATATATAGGCCTACATACATACATACATACATACATACATACATACATACATACATCTATATTAGCTCCATTACTTAGGAATACTTAGGTCATAGCCACATGTATTTTTAATCAAGGCAGCTAAATATATTGTTAAAATACTTAACCATCATAACCCGCTACTATTGAAAAGTACAATTGATGAAATCATGTAGATTAAAAGATGTTAACCGTTGAATGGAGAGAATCCAGTGGCCACCACATTAGTATGGTGGCATTCTGTCCGGGTTCATCAACTCTATATCAAATATAGACAAACACTGGTCGCTGGGACCAGGACCTGCACAATTGATGAAATCATGTAGATTAAAAGATTTTAAAAGTTGAATGGAGAGAATCCAGTGGCCACCACATTAGTATGGTGGCATTCTCTCCCGGTTCATCAACTCTATGTCAAATATAGACAAACACTGGTCAATGGGACCAGGACCTGCACAGCTTGTTTAGTTGATTCATTTTCCCGTCGCTCACCCTTACTGGAGGTGAATATTGTATCTAGAGTCTCTTCAGTGCCCTGGTTACTGAGTAAGCGTCCTAGTTGGAGGACTACAGACATCACCACTGGAGACAGCACCACGTGACCTCCTAAACTAGGACACTTACCCCAAATAAGGGTGATAATTATTCCGACGAACCCAGCAGGCCCAAAATCAGGCTCCTGGCCAGAATAGGATGGGGTGGTTTAGTTTGCATGTGTGTGGTGTACTGGTGGGATAGGCAGGGGCGTAGCTAGGCGTACGCGCGTACGCCAAAACGTCCACATCGTTTTGTCAACAAAAAATAAAATTAAAAAATAATAAAGAGAGAGAGAGAGAGAGGAGGCATGTAGTAGTCCGGAGTGTCGAAAACTCAAGTCTAAAATGTATAAAATCCGCCAGCTTAAGCTTGGGTGGCCCCCTAAAGGCCCTGTCACATTACGGCGTATGGCGTTAGCGTATGCCGGCGTAGGTGGTTTTCGACCCATATCTCTAAAAATATCTCTAAACCACACCACCTAGAAGCAACCTGTTTGGAACACATATAGGAAACATATTCAATGAATGGATTATATTAAATTGATAAGATTAGGGTTCTGCATTTCTATTAATTTTGAATAAAATTGACGTTTTGCACTGCGCGTACCGGCAAACTCAATCCATTGTCAATGGCCATGAGCAATCTTGAATTATCTTCAATCAGAAAAAGTGAAATATCTCTAAAACCACACCACCTAGAAGCAACCCGCTTGGAACACATATAGAAAACAAATTGAATGAATAGATTATATTAAATTTATAAGGTTAGGCTTCTGAATTTTTAATAATTTTGAATAAAATAAACGTTTCATACTGCGTGTACCGGCAAACTCTATGGCAGTGTGCCTTCGTTCTGCAGCCAAGCAGCGCGCGCAATGTTAATAAACATTGAAATTGGTCTATAGTGGTTCCTCCCCCCCCTTCTCATGGGTGGGGGTGGGGGGTGACCAGCATCCACCTCGCTCCCCCCCGCCACACCTCTGGGGGCTGCTTTCGCCACTCGGTCGGATGTTTTCCTCCTTTGACGTGACCAGGCTCAGACGGCGCCTGCAATGATTCCGCTGAAATCCTAATGGTTTCCAGCTCTGGACATAGTTACACAAATTCCCACTCTAATTAAATAGCGAAATAGCGAATGGTAGACAGGAAGTGTGAACACTTATTTGTCTCTCATTTTTGCTTGAGTGCAAGTAAATATGCAACACGAGGAATAATTAGTAGCATGTGGTGAATAAGGGGTCAAATTTCCCTGGATCATCAGCCCATGCTTTTTCTAATCTGTTCTTGAATGAATTTATTGACTCGGCATCAATAACATTTTGTGGGAGACTGTTCCATATATTTATGATCTTGTTTGAGAAACTGTGTTGCCTTAACTTTGAAATGGCTCTGGGTTTTACTAGTTTGAGAGTATGGCCCTGACTGCCTTCTCTTTTATTCAAGGTGAAAAATTGGTTCATATCTATTTCATAAAAACCTTTCATAATTTTAAATACTTCAATTATGTCACTTCTTTTCCTTCTGTAGGAAAGGGTAGGAAGTTTCAATTCCCTAAGCCGTTGTTCATAGGGTAAGTCCTTTATAACTGCAACTAATTTCGTTGCACGTCTCTGAACCTTTTCGATCTCTAGAATATCTTTCCGAAAAATTGGGCTCCAAATTTGTGGACAGTATTCCAAAATTGGCCTAACAAGAGACTTAAATAGAATGAGAAAATTGTTCTTGTTGAGGCGATGGAAAGTTCTTTTAATTATTCCTACTCTCTGGTTAGCATTTGAGATGATAGTCCTCATGTGTTTCTGAAAGAAGAGTTGGGAGTCGAAGGTTACGCCCAAGTCCTTTTCATAGCTGTCTTGTTGCAGGACAGTGTTCTTCATATTATAGGCATAATGAGGATTATTTTTCCCATAATGAATAATTTTGCACTTCTTTTCATTGAAGTCAATTGCCATTTCTCGGACCATTGTGCGAATTTCAGAATAACCTCTGGCAAGAGATTTTTATCTCCTACATCTTTTATCGCTCGAAAGACTTTTGTGTCATCCGCAAATATTTTTAGGTTTGATGAGACAATGCCTGGCAGGTCATTTATAAATATTATAAATAATATTGGTCCCAGCACACTTCCCTGAGGTATTCCTGAGGTGACATTCATAAAGGAAGATTTTTTATTACCTACGACTACCCTTTGCTTTCTCTCAGACAGGAAGTCCTGTATCCATTCAGAAATTGATCCGGATATTCCCAGAGCTTTGTTTTGTTTAATAGTCTTTTGTGAGGCACACTATCAAAGGCTTTGGAGAAGTCCAGATAGATGGTGTCCCATGCCAGGCCATGATCCAGCCAGTCAGTCCAAATTTAAATATTGGCTAAATATAATGTCCACATGCTTATCTATCATAGCCTACTACTTTTGGAGTGCAACATTTAGGAAATCATGTAACTTAATTTACTTTTTAAGTTGAATAGAGATAATCGAGTGACTGCCATCTTGAGGTAGTGGCATTCTCTCTCACTAGTCTCAGTTCACCATATCGATAAACTGTGTAAGCTGGAATAAGACCCCCTCAGCTTGTTTATTGTTGATTCATGCCAAAGCAGTTGATATTTTGATCTAAGGTTGGTTGTTGGAATGTTACGTCCTGGCAACATCTAAGGTCATATCAGGACCGGTACCGACTTGTGACAGTGCACACTCATGGCAACTTCATAGTGCTGCCCCACTGGGAAATCATGTCACCAGTACCATGACCCGATATCCCACTCAGTCACATTATCCTGACACTGAGCTAACCAGTTATTTCCCTATCCTAATAATGCCAAACGCCTGGCTAGGAAGTGACAAGTATCAATTTGAAAGTCATTGGTTTGACTCGACGGGGAACTGAAATCCCGATATCCCGCACGGAAGGCCTGCACTCTACCGATTCGGCCACAGCGTCCGGTGCTCTGATTTGAATCTACTAGGCCTCCCAATATACGTTACAAATAATAGTCTTTTTGATAAATTTACTTGAGTTTTGATGATAGCAATATATTATATGAGCTGTCAATGCATACGGGATGGCCGAATGAGTTAGAGAATCCGTTTCCCGTGTTGGTAGATCGTGGGTTCGAACCATGGTCGATTCAAACCAATGACTTAAAAATTGGTACTTGTTGCTTCCTAGCCTGGCACTCGGCATTATTTGGATAGGGCAAGGACTGGTTGGCTCAGTGTCAGGATAATGTGACCGAGTGTGATATCAGGTCATGGTGTTGGTGGCCTGGTCTTCCAGTGGGGCAGCACTATAATGTCGCCATGAGTGCGCACTGTCACAAGTCGGTACCCCTCCTGATATGACATTAGATGTTGCTAGGACGTAAAACAACAACAACAAACAACCAAACATAAGACAATAGCAGTAGACAACTTGACGTGGTTGATGGATCGGTAAAAGTGATCATGGGATCGAACTCTAATTGACGTACAGCCCCAAGGATTACATACTTTTAAAGTTACACCGCTAACACTGCTGCACCGCTAACACTGCTGCTTTCCCCTTGATGTCCCTTTCGGAGGAGAACCCCGTGTGTCACTTACCGGCTAGCGGGGGACCGGCCGTCATGGGGATGGAGCAGATGCCGAGCAAGCAGCCAATGCCTTGAGCAGCTCCTGATGGCCCGAGCAGGTCGAAGGCAATGGGTCCAAGCAGGCAAATGAAGCAACCGTCAGCACACCCCATTACCAGCGTCAGGAAGATGAGCACCCCAAAGTGGCTGGCAAACGGAATGCAGGCGGTGGCCACCCCCAGCACGAGGAACGACGCCTGGCGGGTGGAAAAGGGACGCGTCAACAATGACTTACAAAATTGACATTCGTTGCTACCTGGCCTGGCGCCCGTCAATAATAGGATAGGACAAGGACTGGTTAGCAGAGTGTCAAGATAGTGTGATTGTGTGGGATATCAGGTCATCATGGTGCTGGTGGTCTGGTTTCCCAGTTTGGCAGCACTATGAAGTCACCATGAGTGCGCACTGTCACAAGTTAGTAGCCGATAGGATGTAAAACAGCAACAAACAAAATAAGAAAACATCAGAGCACCCAGTCATTCGACTGGCATGTGCCCAGCCTGTCCTTCGCTACCTGCTGCATTGATTGATTGATTGGTGGTTTCTTTACACCCCGTCCGCAGCATAGAATTATTTGTTTCTAGTTCAACCATCACTTTTACTTATAATGTAAAAGCATACAATCAATTATGTGTCAATAGACATTCGTGAATTTAAAAAGCTCACAATCATATCATTTGTGGTCAAGGTAAATCAAATTCTATATACTACCTGCTGCATGCGGATCCTGTTGACGTTCGGCATGTCGGCCACCTTGCCGAAGATGAGACGTGACACACCGGAAGTGACGCCAATGCACATCACGAGCACTTCGCCATTCGATTCGGGGAACACGTCTTGAGAGTGCTTCACCTGTAAGATATATAGACAATTTGTGTTAAAATACAAAAAATAAAATCAATCAATCAACCAGACGGGATGGCCGAATGAATTGTCCGTCTCCCGTTTTGGTAGATCGTGAGATTCAAACCTATGGGTTCGAATCCTGGTCGAGTCAAACCGATGACTTAAAAATGTATGCTTGTCGCTTCCAAGCAAGGCGCTCAGAATTATTAGGATAGGGCAAGGAGCAGTGGTATGAGGAACACCAATTGTCCGCGGTTGAAATTCCCCCCCCCCCCCCAAAAAAAACCCCCAACTAAATCTATTCATTTATAAAGATCAGCGGATGAAAGTATTATCTAGCCCCCCCCCCCCCCCCCCCCCCCCCAAAAAGGTAGCGGAAATATGGGGCAAGGAATCAGTAAATAATCAAAGCATTGAAAACAGAATGTTGCTTCACTGATAGTAAGTATCCTTATCCTAATAATTATTGTCTGACACTGTCGAATATTATGGAATTTCTGCCAAAATGTCGATATTCTCCCATAGGCTTAAATCTGTCAAGAAATCACAGAAAATTCCTAGGAGGCAGGTTTCATACACGACTGCCCTATCACTGTCCTAGCTCCATTCTACTGACCTATCGCGGTGTATCTATGAAATGATCGGTGATTGTTTAACATCATGTCAGCAATAAAAGCCTTATTTGCGGTAATCTATTATATAGCTATATATACAGATATACGGACCTACTGACATTTTTGTAAGTATACAGACATATAGACATACATATATATATTCTTATATATATATATAATGCATAGATGTACAGATACAGAGAGACAGATATATAAATGTAGATATATAAAAATAAGCACTGCTACGAAGACACAACACAATACGAATTGGTCTGAGGTCTTTTATGTAACTCTCTGGCAAGAAAAAGCCTTGCCTTAATCAAATACAAATTTTTTCAATCGGTGAAGGAGTGGCGCAAACTGGCACAGACACTGAGTATACATTGGTGGCACACACGCTTCTATGGTCTGAACTCATACAACCTTGAAACGACTTCTTCTCCGATACTTATATGTATATAATATTATTGTATAACTTATAAGCACTGCTATGAAGAGACGACAACAGAATACGAATTGGTCTGAGGTCTTTTATGTAACTCTCTGGCAAGAAAACACCAAAAGGAGCGAGGCAAACCTCCCCAGACCAATCGAGTATTTTTATACGATAAATATTAACTTGATACACTTTCAACTTGAACAAAAGTGAAGGAAACCTCCTTAAATTGATGATAATCAGTCACCCGACAGCCTGCAGCGACGTGTAAGTCGTTTATGATACAAATTGTGAGGGGGGTCTTTAGGTATGTAAAGATGGCATCGCTAGCCCAATCACCCCTAGTTTAAATTTCCTCCGGGCTGACTCCGCACATAGTGCGATGATAGCTTATCCATGTCTAAGACCGCTTTAAGGCCAAATTATTTTAGCATTTTCTGGTAGGTTCGGTATTCTCAAGGTAAAAACGAATAGGGGCCAACTGGTACCAAAAAGGATGGGCTTTCGGGCTGAGCTCTAACATCACGAAAGTGGAGCGAATTCCAATGAACATCACATAAGTGCAAGTCCGGACACTTTGTCACCGGGACTTGCAATACCCTTTAACTATACTGGATTGTCTGAGATTTTCTAATGTTTAGCATGCCCCATGTAAAAAATTGGAAGTCTCGGCGCTGGAGTACCCAGTCCCCATTGGTTATCTGACATTTTCTCTAAGCAGCACCCAGGCGATATGCCATAGACTCATGACCAGGTTAGCAAACATGACTCTTAGCATGGCCGGGAACAATGGGGCAGCTTCCTTAGGTGAGTCACCTAGTTTTCTGCGTATGCCTTTTAATGTCGAGTCAATTATAAGCGACGAGTAATTAATAGGAGTTGAGCCATTTTGCTTCAAGAAAAAGTGTAGGCCACTTAAATAATATATAATCGATACATATTTTAAGCTCCTGGCTAACCAGGTGTGGTATAGCGCGAGTTGCTCGTCAGAACATGGGAGTGGAGAGTGCGTTTCTGAGAATATGTCTATAAATTGTAAATATTTCTTGACTTGGGTATTCCTAGCCAGTAGCGAATTAGGGGTGTAATATAAAGCCTGGAACTCCCATTGCTCCTTAGATAGCTCTGCTAGCCCTGCAATGAAGGTTTGAATATTTCACGATGACACATCAAGCTAGATTTATTGACATTACTAGTTCTTAAATGACTTTTGCACACATTTAGTCTACTTAAAGCATCACACACAATGTTTTCTGATCCCCTAATAGAGATAGACCTAAAGTCAAAATTGTTATTTATCGACATTCAAAAGAGGCACCTGAGAAGGCCCATTATCTCCTTTGATTTAGAACAGCCTGTCATAAGGGCTGACTGGACAGTCTCGCTATCTGTGATAAACATGATCGAAGAATTGTGCCAGGCATGTGACTACCTCTGAGCAGCAGCGAACACACCTCACATCTCGCGAACATTCATATACGATCCGATTATCTTATGTACAGGGTTCAAGTAATGATGGCCTGAATAATTAATCAATTGCTGAACGTAGCTATCAATGAATGTTACAACTGCCCAGTCATCATCAAATGTGGCACCATAGCCCCAATCGGATGCATCGGAGTAAACCGCATAGAACTGCGAAAACCTTCCTAGAATTTTTGCGGTGCCATTGAAAGTCCGAGAGTAATCAGCCCACCAGTTCATGTCATCCCTGAAACCTTTTGATAGTCATACCATATAATAAGGCTCTACCACAGTTCCCATCTGTTCATACATATGGTGGGAAAAGGTTCTCCCACCGTTCACTACTTTAGAGCAGTGGGCTAATAGCCCACCCAATCTCTCAAGATCTTTCTTTCAGACTTTTTTCTTGCCTCTGTACCACTTAAGGATTCTTTGAAGCTTCAACAGCTTGTCATCAGGGAGACGCATCTCCAATGGTTTTATGATAATTCCTAAGAATCGGATCTCTGTACTTGGTGAAGCTACTTTCTTAAAATTGATAAAGAAGCCTAATCTTCTAAGAATGGCAATCAGAACAATTTGGTCGGATACGGCCCTCGACTCGTCAGAGGTGAGCAAGCAAAAGTCGTCCAGACAATTAACTATTCTAAATACACCCTGGCGTATCGCACATCTAGTAATAAAGTCAGAGCAGTTAGAAAATATAAACGGGCTGGACGCTAAGCCCATACAGAGGCGATTATCCCTCATAAAAGTTACGGTATCATCGTCGCTAAATTTCCAAGACAGGCCCTCCTTTTTAGTATCATCTGGGTGGATTGAAATAGCTCTGTAAACGTCTTTGATGTCAATAGTAGAAAGATAATCACCTTCTTGCATGAGCTCAGCTACATGATCAACGCGATTATATTAACATTTTGAAGCTGCCTGATCTGTGTAATTATTCACCAAGTGACCCTTGGGCTTACTGCAATCAACTATTAATCTATCGCCACCTCCGTCCTTTGGGACACAGAAAATGGTGTGATTACATAACTGTGGGGCATCTAATTTAGATATTATATCCTGAGATAACTCGCTATTTAGTTTGTGTTCTACAATCTTTTTGAACTCATGTGACTTTATCCTCCTGAATGGAGCATTGTATCGTGCATCAGAGTCACAATTAATTACGCGAAAACCAAAAGTTATTCCCCATAGAATGTAAACCCAATCAGGGTCAGTATCACCCCGTAGGAAACTTTCAGCAAAAAACCGACAAGGTGTAAGCTGTGCCTTTACACCCCCAATTAAATTGGTGCATGTACATATGCCTTTAATACAGTCACATAAAATATCAAAAGGACACTAGTCTCTGGCTCTCGTATAGATATTTGATAATAGTCTGCAGTGCCTCGAATAGTCTTAACGCTAAACATTTCAGCATTAGAATCAGCATTCGTTTTAAACCAGTCATTAATCATGTCTTTCACATGCCTCATTTCAGCATTATTGTCAAGGCCGCTGGCCCCAATGCCAAGCGAATCATCTGCGGTAATTCTCTGACTACACACGTTGCCCAATCCCGTAATCATTCCTAACTGGGGTAAATCATTAGAGTTAATCTCGGTTTCAAACCCACTAAAGTGAATATCGGATTCAATCCCGTTAACATTGACGGTGCCCAGCACCGGTGCAGTCCACTCAAGGTTGGGTTTGTTCACATAATTAGTACATGTCATAAGTCAAAATAGGTGAATGCGACTCAGGTCCGGCTGAAATTGTTATGTCACAGCAACAACGAGTATTAAAATATGCAACAACATCAATGCAATCAACTGTGTTATTAATTGGCAAACAATTACATTCAATGCAATCAATATCAATGCAATCAACTGTGTTAGTAACCGGTACAGAATCACATTACTGGTTGAGCTTCAACAACCCGTGAATCATTAGTACAATAGCCGTCAATCGCGCTCGGAATTGGCAGTCGAGCAATGTTATCATCATTTTTCCATCATTCACAAGTCACTCATTTCTGCAGTCATACCGCTTATGGCTTTTGCTTTTGCATTTGCTGCACCAGTGGCCATAGCCACAATCCTCCTCTGACCTTGAACATCCATAGTCTTTATTCCATTTGAAACAAGCACGCTTGGACTCCTTTATGCTTACAGAAGGTCACCTACTGTAGCCACTTTTGTTGTTCCGCATATCTTGCGTGCCATAATGGTGGATGCTTTTCCCAGCATAGGTTTCTGAGAATACTTTGAAACCCACTTTCTCAGCTAACACACGTATACTCAAGTCATATTCTACATGAGATATGTCGCGAAAATCATTATGCATGGCACGTATCGTTAGCAATTCAATGTGTTCCAGGAAAGCACGGGCGCCAGGCATTCCCAGGCCGTCGATGGCTAAGAACCAGCATATAGATGTGCCTATCAACTCATAAGCATTCAGCCGCCTGACATTTTCACGAGCAACGGTGAATTTTCGAAGTGACCACTTACTCCGTCTACGCTGGCTTCCGCTTGTGCTTCTGCTCTCGGAATGCGAAGCCGACCTCCTTGTTGCTTTCCTCGTGAAGCTGGTCATGACTCGGGCACTGTTCCTTATGGTGAGAACCCACCCTCCTCCTTCTGGAGGCTGCCGGCGGTCGCACCTTCAGCCATTCGTATGCTGTCGTACTGTTCCCCCGATGCCGGAAAACCGGCTCCATGGTCCTCTGTAGCAGGACCACTGGCGGCCATGACAACTGTACGCGGTCCTTCGTCGGGTCGTCTTTCCTCCCTCATGTCTGGTCTGCTTGGTGATGAAAACGTGCCCGGGCCCCTTTGAGCCCGTGCAGAAAGCATTTGTCATGTTCAGCTGCTAGCCTGACAACTCTGTCTTCTAATTTAATGGCAGCAATGTCACTTATTATTTGCTGTTCTTTCTCCTGCTGTCATGCTTTGGCTTCCCGACTCCTCTGGTGAAGTATCACATGATAATTGTTGTACGGGTGCCGTTGCCGGCTTCCTGCTGGCATGCGTTGTTGGTTTCTGCATTTTAGCGTTGCACTCCGCATCGTCTGCCATATGTGAATACACGCAGCGCCAACAGAAGCCAAGCATCTGGCAAATTTTTCAATCAGCGAAGGAGTGGCGCAAACTGGCGCAGACACTGAGTATACATTGGTGGCGGCGACACCACTGGCGCTGGTGGGCGGACCCAGGGGCATGTGCGCTTCTATGGTCTGAACTCATACAACCTTGAAACGACTTCTTCTCCGATACTTATAAATATATATATATCAAATTATGATATAATTTATATATATAAACTGGTTAGTTGGTTGTTGGAGTTTTACATCCTGGCAACATCTAAAGTCATATCAAGACGGGTACCGACTTGTGACAGCACACACTCATGGCAACTTTATAGTGCTGACCCACTGGAAAATCAGGCCACCGGCACCATGACCCAATACCACACTCAGTCACATTATCCTGACAGTGAGCAAACCAGTCCTTGCCATATCCTATTAATGATGAGTGCCTGGTTAGGAATCGATACGTGTAAATTTGATAAGTCATTGGTTTGACTCGACTGGGAATCAAGCTCTCGATCTCCGGCACGCAGGCCCACGCGCTACCGATTCAGCCACATACAGATACGTAGAAATATATCTCTGGGTAATACTATAGTCTTGACTAGCCCTGATGCAATGACCTTCCATTTTGGCCAATACTGTTCTCTTTTTGCTTGAGTAGAACCCCCCCCCCCCCCCCATATCCTCCCAGTTCCCTAGCCTCCTATCGTGAATCAACAACCGGCTGTCTAGACGGGTCCAACTACTTAAACTTAAAGGTACACTCACAAAACAAAGGCCACTTTGCATATTCAGGTCAAGTCAGATCGAATGTGACCGACTTACATGTGGCCCATTTTGAAACTAAATTGACCGGATGGGATGGCCGGGTTCAAGCCCCAGCCGAGACAAACCGATGACTTAAAAGGTGATGCTTGTCTTTAGACAGCCTGGCATTCAACATTACTTGAATAGGACAAGGAGCAGTTGGTTGTGGGACAGCAATTTTCCACATTTGAAATGTCCTTGGTCTGCGGACATTATACACCAATAGTATTTAATGCGGAATATTGCATCAAATGGACTCCTGGGTAGGATTGGTTGGTTGATTGTCGGAGCTTTACGTCCTGGTAATATCAGGACGGGAACTTCACTTGTGGCAGTGCACACTGATGGCGACTTTATAGTGCTGCTCCACTGCGAGACCTGGCCACCAACACCACGACCTGATATCCTACTCAGTCACATTATCCTGACACTGAGCCAACCAGGCGCCTGGCTAGGAAACGACAAGTATAAAATATTTTTTTTACTAAATTAATTTTATTCAGCGAATAATGTCTTTTGTCAGCACGGGAGCACTGGTCTTCCGGCTGTTCATTACAATTTGTTGGTACATAAATGACAATATCAGTTGCAATAATAACCACATGAAAATCCTGTTCGATAATAGAAGCATAATATAAATTGACTATTAGTTGTAATAGTAACTGCATACAATTACAGTTCAAGATATGTATTATGAACTTGGTGAGCATGCATCACATGGTATTGCATGATTCTAGAATTGTCTTTAAACACTTCTTTCTTCCTTTGCTTTCTCTCTTCTTTTTTTCACAAAGATATAACATATCTCCAATACACATATATATATTATATTGTAAATATGCAAATCAGTGGATCCAATCACCAATACCAAATACGAGAAACCTGCCCATTTTTTAATCCTATCACAAGTGTTCCGTATTGTGTGGCCTAATGATGGGATCGGAAGTCTGAGATTGTAGTGGGGACTTACATCAGACAGGTTTTGCATCAATTTAAAGGAAAATGTTAGGTAATAGGTTTTTGAAAGAAGGAGTATTAGGGGGGCGGGGGGGTAGGGGTGGGAAGGGGATCAGCGTGCAGGGCTGTGGAGTGCATTTGAGAACATTTATATATATATATATATATATATATATATATATATATATGTATGTACAAGGGTCAGGCCAAGGATGGCCTTTAAAATACCTATAACTGTGTAGGGGTCTGACAGGCCTGTTGTATTTTCATTAAGTTTTTAAATTCAATGAGACTTGTGGACCGTCTTGTCCTCACTGGAAGTTTATTCCATAATGTGCCACCTCTGTAAATCGGTGCTTTAGTCAGCTTGTTTGTTAGTGGCTTGGGTATTTTTAGAAGTGTAGCATCGCTCTGTCTGGTTACTCTGTTTGTATGGTCAACATATTGTTCATCATTGGATCTTTTATACACGACAGTGAGGAGATGTGTGTCCCTCCTTTGGCTAAGATAGCTGACTTGTGCTTTAACATGCAATTCCTTTACAGACAGGTTTTTCCCTCTGTAGACAGTTCCAAGTGCCCTGTTTTGAATCCTCTGTAATTTGTTTTCTTGTTGTTTTGTCTGCAGTCCATATATTAAATCATTGTAGTCAATTATTGGAAGAATAGTGGCTTTATATAGTAACAGGGCTGTATTCTCGCTCATGTAGTACCTAATTCTTCCAAAAGTTGTCATTTTTATGGCTATCGTTTGATTAAGTCTTGAGAGTTTTAGATTACCATTTAGTGTAGAATCGAGTGTGGTCCCTAAATATTTGTATGTGTCTACCTCATTCAATACTGCATCACCGAAATGTAAATTAATAAGTTGTGCTCTGGATTTCTTAAACTTTGGTTGCAAAAATTATGTATTCAGATTTCTTTGCATTAATTGTCAGTTTATTTTCCTTACATCAGATGTTAACCTTAGCTAGTACATCTTCAACTACCTCTGCTGCAGATTCAATGTTTGGGATATGGACTGTTAGGGCTGCATCATCAGCAAACAGTGTGAACATGGCCTCATTTGTTACCAAGGGCAAGTCGTTAAAGTTGCATGGTCCGATGAAATATAATTTTGTCAAAATTAAAACAACTACTTACATTTGATCCTATATATCCAACTTAGATACTGGTGTATTAGCTAATGATTTGGGATAGCATATACAGAATAACCATGAATTTATAAGCTTACCCCTTTAGACACTCACTTTGAAGCACCCATTATGCAGGGAGGCCATTAACCAACTAGGCCAATCTTGTGACCTCATTAGCCTCACCCCAACCAAGTAGCCCTACTGTGCAGGGGCCGTATGCACCAATCGGAGTTAAGGCCTTAACCGCGGTTTGACTATCCCCACACGGCTAACTGTGGAAAATCCGTATGCATCAATCGGTGCCAGCGCAAACCGCGGACCGTAGCCTAGGCTAAGCTACCCCACCTTCAAATCAGGTTTAACTGCTAGCCGGGGCGGTTAGTGTGGGTGTGTGGCTCTCAATCTATTCAATGCTGTCATATTTAACAGAATTACATACGCAATAAGTGAAATCTTATCAGTTTAACCCTAAATGCGAAGCGATATTAACGCTGCTGCCGTAGCAGCGGCGATATTAATATTTTTGAATCGACGAATGTAAAGTAAACAAACCGCCGCCTCCGCAGCGACGTCGATATCCATACTGTCCAACGTCAACTAAATATGGCCGCCGCCGTCGCCGCCGAATCGGCGGCTATATATTAGCCCAAATCTATTAAATGCTGTCATATTTAACAGAATTACATACGCCATAAGTGAAATTTAATCAAATTAACCCTAAATTCGAAGCAATATTAAAGCCGCCGCCGCATTGGCGGCGTTATTCATATCGTCGACTGGAGGGAATTCCCAAATCTATAAATAAACTCACGGTCAGCTATCCGCCCAGGCTAAAACATTGGCGCATACCAGTTAATCTTTTTCGCGGACCCCCCACTACCCGCAGCTAGCTGACCGGAGTTAGCGCCTAGCTCCGGTTAAGGCTAGCACAACTTGGTGCATACGGGCCCTGGGCCATAGAGGAGAAGGGGAAATGAAGTGACTGTGTTTGTGTGTGTGTATGTGTCTGTGCGTTTCCTGACCTGACTTTACAGAGACACAGAGACAGACATACACACATACATACACACATACATACACACACAGACATACACACATATATAGATGCACACAAACAGACATGCACAGACAGCACACACAGACACAGAAACACACAGACATGCACACACCCGACATACCACAGACACAAATACACCCGACCTGACTTTGCAGAGAGAGAGACACACACACAGACAGAGGCAGACACACACACATACATACACACACACAGACACATACACAGACAGACACACACTTCTCTGGGAAGCTAGCGCTTCTCTGGGAGACCATGCAACCTGTGCCATGACCCGATATCCCATTAATTCACATTATCCTGATACTGATCAAACCAGCCCTAGCCCCATCCAATTAATGCTGAGCGCCAGACTTGGTAGCGACAAGTATAAATTTGGTAAATGATTGATTTCGCTCAGTCGAGGTTCATATGCAGGGCCTCCCACAAAGCGAAGCCAGCCATCGCTCATAAAGGGGCTGTCACATTAGGGTTTTTTGCGGGAGCGTATGGCGGCGTAAGCGCGTTACGTCATATACGTCGGCATACGCCGTATACGCTACTCATACGCTACGCATACGCTACTCATACGCCGCCAGATGCCGCCAGATGCCGGCGTATGTGAAGCGTATGAGGCATACGCCACCATACGCTTTCATAAATCCGTCCGTCCAAATTTTTTTGTGCATGCTCAAAAAAACTCGACCTATGAGGGCGTATGGCCCATACTGTCAAAAAATGTCACAGCACGCTCCCATACGCTCCTCATACGCTCCTCGTACGCTCCTCGTAGGTTCCACATACGCTCAAAACCACCCGAAAGGTCACCAAATGTCATCATAGGCCGGCACGTGCAGGACCTACGTAGGTTTTCAATACGCTCCCGCCATACGCCGTAATGTGACAGGGCCTTAACCGACTCTGCCCGGAATGCAAGTGATGTGGATTCGATTCCTACTCTAGGCGCAATATTTCCCATTTTCATTACCCCCATGACACTGGTTGCCATGACCATGATCCTGTTCAAGATACATGTTGTATGGTTGTTCAACCTACCCCGTACATGTATATATGTAAATGCATTGCCTGTATGTAATTATAAGCATTAAATGACCATTTAAAAGAGTTACAATTACAGGGGGACGAGTGTAGTAGTCCGCACTGACCTCTCAGGCAAGGAGTCACATAAACAGGTAGACATGGGTAGGGTGGTGACATTAGGGAGCCTAGGTGCTGTAATGATTAGCACACTGGCCCGGAATTCACGAGATGTGGGTTCGATTCCCGCTCTAGGCGCAATATTTCCCATTTTCATAACCACCCCCCCCCCGCCACGACAATACATTTAATTTCATTGGCAGAGATTATGAATCAATCGCCTAACCGCAACATCTTATCGCCACACACACACACACACACCGCCGCAGCCCACGTGACAATCGTAAAACAGGGTGCATTGTGGTCCGTTATCACGGGGAGACCCATTGTCCCAGCCCGTCCTGCTGGAGGGTGTTACAACACTGCACCAAGCAGCCACTACTTCAATGAGACATCAGAGACGAGCACCGCGCCAACCCCAGGGTGGTCACGTGAGTGTAACGTGGGCGCCTACTAGGGCAGGGAGACCACGAGAGGTGACGAACACAAACCTCAACTTATGTGGTGTATTTAATGTATTACACGAGTATAAAGACACAAAAGGGAATTATGATTATATTGATGTACTCCGTAAGAGCCAACACTGTACTGGTGGCCCCACCTTGGGCCCACCTCGCCTCGATTGGATCTTGAGCAGTGTCAGTCTCACTGGAGGATTATATATATATGCTGAATAAGCCACTATACGAGTATAATAAGCCAGAAGATCCACCTACTCCCCTGCCACTAAGTCATTGGCTGGTCAACTCTAATCATTAGGTTATCTACTAGTACCTCATGACCTCCCTGTATGGCGCCACCTGCTCGCCTATGCCTCAGCGACTGTTATGCTCACTCACGATACCGCTGAAAATATCATTATATATATAATACTTCATGGTGGTGAAGTTTTATGGTCGTTCTGATCACTACTTCTCTGTTAATCGGCGCTGCCAACTGGCATCATCGTACTCCAATGATGTTTCACCATGTATGGGTTGTTTATATAATAGTGTACACATTTCATATTAATTTTGAAATTCAACCAAAAGAATTGAATTTCATATTAATTTTTATGTTTTTTTTACTACCTTTGATCACTTCGATCAGACTGTCATTTTGAGCGCCATAACACAATATTGGTCCAGGGATTGATGCAGAACCTAGCATTAACCCATGTGCAGCATGGGTTAAAGCTAGTATTACATATATTATATACATATATTTCATGTATATATATGAAATATAATTTATTATGTCAGTATAAATTGGCGGAGTTTTATTCCTTGTATTTATATATTTGGAAATATATGTGGTATTATATGTTCTTTATTTATGCTGCAGGACAGCCTTCGCCGCCCATATCGATGGTGGCACCACCACCGGTGGTTCTGGACGACTGCTGCCCGCTCACCGATCCTCAGTCCTTCCACAATTTTTCTTTTATGACCGGTAGGGCGTATATTGGCCCACCCAGAGGACAAATAAAAACTGTCATCCCCGCCGTGTCTCCATTGTCTTTGTACAGAGCATAGCGAGCATGCATTATATATATATATATTAGCGTTAAAGTCTAATATATATATATATTATTGATCCTTTCTAATATATATATATAATATATATATATATATATATATATATGTGTGTGTATATATATATTAGAAAGGATCAATATGTAGTACATGCACAGCAAAGCAGCTGGTGTTTGTTGAGCCTTCTGTTTGATTAACTTGTGTCATTCCCAGGCATGCTATTTTAAATTCCTAGACTACCATCAATATAACCATCACCTGTGTTATGTTCACGCAACATATCCAAGATTAATCACATTCTTGGCAACAAAAATAGTCATCACAGGTGCACAAATAACTGTCACAATGGGAAAGCTGTATTAAGTTAAATGACACTTGGTTGCTCATACTATAGTCATAGCGAACTGCAGAAACGGAAGAATAGTGATTATGGGGCGCCATCTGTAACTCTGGCAATTTTAGTAAATTTATTAATATATATATCTATATAAATAAACCTATATTTCAGTGTTGTTACAGTGTTGGCATTAGTTTCTATTTGCTGAAATCTGATCATATTACTATGTCATTAACTCCCAACTGTAGATAAAGAAAATCTAGAAATCGTCCTCCTTGACCCAATAAATCCAGACTAAGATATTGAAAGAGAAATAATTAGTTAAACACCTACCATAAACAGCATTTCATCGCATCTGAACCATTCTACCCAAGCTCAACTCCACTCAAGGGTCCCAGAGCAGGGATCCTCAGTCTCAATTACTGGGGATGTTTCATGCATCGTATGCTATATACTTGCATGTATATTTTTATGTATCTCTATTATGCCATAACCTATATAACTCCTGTAAAATATATAACCTTTATTAACCTTATATTATAAACAATCATATCCATGACATATCTGTATGCATTTCCGAACTTGTGGTTTATCTTGATGTTATTGTTAAACTGTCAAATTGTTTAGATACTTTGCGAGTTATCTATTGTTTAGTTTGTAGAGATTTATTTAGGTGTACAGGCAGAAAGATTATTCTCTAGGGGGATGCCAACCAAAATAAAACGCCCTCCCATATTGTATAGTCAAATAAAGCAGAAGTCAATTCAATCATACATTAAACTTTGTTTTTGTATCAGTGAGTGAGGGGAGGGGCCTCCAGAAATAATAATATATACATACATAAATATGTGTGTATATATGTGTATATAATAAGTTTAGCCGGCGGGTCAAGCGTGCCCTAGGCCGTGAATAAACCATTCAGTATCCAGAAGTCAAAGTGTTCAGATGTCGTACTTTCACAGGAAGCAACCTAAAAAAATCCTTCGGTGCGACTGCCACTGGTCTACATCCGGTGGAGGTGAGGAGGGTAGGTGGAGCCACCTGTACAGTGTTTGTCTTACGGAGTATAACAAATAAAGTAATAATTAACCCTTACATATCTTTATACTTGCATAATTCGTTATACATCACACATATATATATATATACATATATAACTGGGTGATATTCTGACTAATCGGCTCACAGTCAGGGGCGTAGCTAGACCTTTAACGATGTGTACTCCTAATTTCGGCAGGGGATTTAGGGGGCCGATTAAGCTTAAGCTGGCAGATTTGACACATTTTAGACTTGAGTTTTCGACACTCCGGAATACTACATGCCTCCTCTCTCTCTCTCTCTCTTTATTATTTTTTAATTTTGTTGTTGTTGGCAAAACGATGTGGACGTTTTGGTGTACGTGTGTAAGCCTAGCTACGCCCCTGACAGTGATATCCTAAGTAAACACTTGACCCATTTCAGTGATCCTTGAGCTCACTCACTCACTTACACTTTACAGTGATGAATCAGTGAATCCACCTGTCAGCTAATTGAATCTAGAGTAGGCAGGCGTCTCACTACCACTTACAAGCGGGCTGCTATCAATAAGCAAACATTTGGCGCAGTGCATTAACAGTCCATTCACAATGGATCTCTCTTTAGTAGGTATCACTTAATTGGCATTAAAGGGCCCTTCTACCGCCCGGGCTGAGATAGACTATCACGGGTTAATGGCGGTCTAAGACCATTAAGGCTGGATAAGAATGATAGTTGTCACTGAATCGCTTAAAAGGTGACACCAACATTATTAACACGGCCGGGAATAATCTCCACGGGCGACTTTGCAAGATAAATGTCTTCGAGGGGCCATCTAAAGTTTTCAATATTTCCATGGTCGTACAAAACATACTACTTTTCCAGACCCCTCTCCTAGTAGGTCCCCCGCCAAAGTACTATGTATCAAAAGTTTACTACAGAACAAAAGAATAATAATATGAACGTTGTAAATACCAACATTTTATTAAGAGATATAAGACATACTTGACTGACACCCTCCCTGCTCCTGTTGTACGCTTTGTACGACTGTGAACATGTTAACAATTTGGATGGCCCCTTAGCAACTCAAAAGTTCCAGATGGCAGCCATTTTCCAAGATGGCCACCAAGCTGGCTTTGCGTGTCATGGTAATTTACAAAAGTGACCTAATTAATGAGGTTTTGGTTGCATTTCCTATAATTTAAATAAGACTGCAGTCCATCGTACGGAAATAATGCGGTTAAAATTCCAACATTATAGCCATTTTTCAAGATGGCCGCCATCTGATTCAAAGAATTTAACTTTGGATAGTGCTGTTGAATTAATGATGTTTTAGTGTCATTTGTATTCTGGTCTATTGGACTTAAGACTGGTATGTTTTCAGTAAGAATAGACACTCTCCGATTTTGACAAATGCCGAAATGCCATCCTATATATGTAAGTGACTGGTTGGCTGAAAGTTGCATTAGGAGACACCTTTTGTTAATCATATTGTACTTTAAAAACAAACGTGAACATTTGATTGAGTGTGGGTAATATATCTTCAACAACAAGTATTAAATTCACCCCATTGACCCGATTGTTTAGCAATTTTTATACCAATCTGAAAGTATTGACTTCCTGTATGAATTCTTTACAAATCACACTTATGGGCAGTAAATATAAATACATGTATACATATTCAAAATATCCATACAATATAATATACATAGCATGTGTGTGCTATTAAAATAACCAGTTTTCAAAGTGTCACTTCAATCATATCAAGCTTTAGCTTATACCCCTGTCACACTATGGCGTAAGAGTCAACATAAGCCTAGCGTAGGTGACTTTTCGTCATTACGTTGAGGTACGTTGGGTTACGTTAGGATGACGTTAGAATGATGTCAAGCTACGTCATATTACGCCGTGTTACGTCGAGTTACATCAAGGTTTTGGACATGTTGAAAACTTTCGACGTAGCTCGACGTGAAGCCGTTACGTCGGGATGATGTCACGCTGATGTTAGGTGACCTTTACAGCTACGTCGGTGAGGTTAGATCTACGTTCCGTTACATCAGAGTGACGCACAGTCGGGGAGGAACGTGCGGCCAGCGTTAAGTGAACATTGCTCGAACATTGGCTGAACGGGTCTGTGGAGCATGGCGAACATCGCTCCAATGTTTCATTAACGTGTCCTGACGTTGTTGACATCATTGAGGACCCTTTAGCGTGCGCGTAACATCGGTGACATCATTCGAACATGTTCTGAACGTATATACACAAGGCGCGGGTGGGTCGGATGCTTTGACTGATGTCAGCCCACGTTCCCGTTACGTCGAGCGCATCAGCCACGCGCTGTGATCACGCTGACGACGTCGGCGTGACGTCAGGGTGACGTTAGGCTATAACGGTCGAGTCGGATGTGCCAATGTTCGAGCGAACGTGATCACGCTAGGCCGACGTTAGAGCACCATTGGAGTCACGCTAGCCCGGCGTCGAGCGCGCTGGAGTGTCGCTACTCTGACGTTGACACAATATGCTATCCCGACGTCACGGTGACGTCACACCCACGTCAACTACGCTGCATCGACGTCCAACTTGTGCCGAAATTTGCATACTACGCCGAGAAGTTGGACGTAATAAAATTATTTTCACGTTGTGCCTATGCTGACATCATTATGTCGTAGTGTGACAGGGCCTTTAGTTTGTAGATATTACATTTAGTATTATCTCATAGGTAAGCTTTTTAACACTACCATATGTAAGACTTAAATTTGCTAATATTGTTCTTTCAAATTACCATTATTATACATGAATTGGCTCCTGTTGGCATTATTTTGTTTGTTTGTTGTTTTACGTCCTAGAAACATCTAAGGTCATATCAGGACGGGTACCGACTTGCGACAGTCTGCACTCATGGCGACTTTATAGTGCTCCCCCACTGGAAGACCAGGCTGCCAGCACTCAGTCACATTATCCTGACACTGAGCCAACCAGTCCTTGCCCTATCCTAATAATGCCGAGCACCAGGCTAGGAAGCAACAAGTATCAATTTTTAAGTCATCGGTTTGACTTGACGAGGGTTCGAACCCACCACCCCACGATCTACTAACACGGGAGACAGATGCTCTAACTCACACGGCCATTCCGTCTGGTATGTTGGCATTATTGGACTATCTATAAATATATATTTGATGAAAGCTGCCTGCAAAAGTGTTGAAGTGCTGCTGTCTTTTGCAAGTTACCAGCTGCACTCTCTTGGGGAGTAAATAGAGGTTTCACACCGGCAAGAACATGTCCACAGGTGCAAAACTATTTGTCCTTGCAGTGGCTGGTCGGGAGATGTTGGGAGTTCCATACATCAACCGCCCTTGATGCTGCCACAGTGACATGGTTTTCTGTTCAGGGTTTGCTCCCTTAGACTTCGGTTCTGTCAAGAACCTGTACCACAAGGCAGTGGTTTACAACTCTGCAGGGCAGGGGCGTCAAATTCCGTGAGGTATTGCAATACCTGCATACCACATACAATACCTGCATAACATCAAGAAGACGGAGGTGCTGTACCAACCCAACTCTACAAGAACCTGAGAGGAGGATATCATGGTTGATGGAAACAAGCTGAACTCTGTTCCGGAATTCACCTACCCTGGAAGCACTATATCAAGTGATGGAAACATTGATGCTGAAATACAGAGGAGGATGGCCAAGGCTAGAGCATCTTTCGGCCGACTACGCCAGAGACTCTGGAACAACCACCATGTGTCCATGCGGGTCAAAGGCAAGATCTACCATGCAATCATTCTTTCCTCCCAACTATACAGAGCCGAGGCATGAACAATGTACAGACGACAGGTGAAAAAGCTGCTTGCCTTCACGATGAGACATCTGCGTTCAATCATGAGGCTAACCTGGAAGGACAAAGTGACAAATAAGGAAATACTCAAATGGACAGTTGCTGCCCTCTATGGAAGATCTTCTGATCAAAAAGAATCTCCGGTGGACTGGGCACCTCATGAGGATGTCATCAGACAGGCTACCAAAGCAGATTCTCTACTCTCAACTGTCTTCTGGTTACAGAAAGAGAGGGCGCCCTCATCTACGGTTCAAGGATACCATCAAGAGAAACTTGAAGCTGAGAGACATTAAGACTGATTCATGGACATCACTCTCACAGCAGAGAGCTAAAAGGAGAGCGGCAGTCAAGTAATGAAAGCAGTCTTTGTCGCATCGCGACCGACAGCATGATGATGATGATAAATATATATATATATATCTGGATAGTCATAAACCCTTCATCACGTGTAATAATGCCTGTAGTGCCATGCACTCCCCCCCCCCCCTATCTGTGTGTGTGTGGTGGTGGTGGTGGGGGGGGGGGGTACCAGCATGCACCGCTCAACCTCCTGCATGGGGCCAATCCTCCACTCGCTCGGAGGTATTATACATATATATACATATATATATAATATATATATAATATATATATATATATTATATGTGTGCGTGTGCTCTATAACCTGTTATGGGAATATAAACTAGGACACTAACCCTCACAGTTGAAGGACTTGTGGGCGTTAGATTAGAACCAAGAACATCAACATTTGTTCCCCAGCGGCATATATATTTGTGGGCTCGGACTGAGAAAGCACGAGAAAATGTTCTCTGTGTCAGAATGGTTAGAGTGTCTGACGTTTTTCTAGGTTGGACTCCTAATCTGAAGATCATTGGTTCAATTCACCGTGCCCCCACCTCTGCCAATTTGGATTTCCACCGCTGTGTATAACTTACAGCGTCATCAAAGGCCACTTGCTCTCATACCATGTCTATGTGGTGTTGGAGCTTAAAAATCCCTTGGATCGGTAAAAGTGTAGGCTCTGGCTTTCTATCGACAAACTGTCTAATGGTGAAAACAAGTCTATTCAGACTTATCCATGATAGGCAGTATAAATCTTCAAGAATTAAAAAAATTTGTTTGTAAACAACTCGAAAGTAGTTCCTCCCCCAGCCGCAGTGCCACCGGCAATTGGTCAGGCCTGCATCTATGCGGTGACTTACGGCTGGATTTAAACTTATTCTTCTTTTGTTATTATATTCTGATCATCTGGGGCCAGATAATAAATAAATAAGTAAATTACTGTATTGTCACGTAGTGGCCGAAAGGACTGAGAAAAGGACTTTATTCAGTGAATAAACTATACAGTAAAACCTCTCTAACCGACCACCTCCACATATCTACCATTCCCCTATATCAATCGCTTTATTTGGGTCCCAAACAATCGCCCATACAATACCATTATACAATGATAAAACAAACTCCCTAAACCGACCACCTCCCTAAACCGACCATTCACAGTCGGTCCCATGTGAGGCCATTTATGGCCCTGTCACACTACGACGTAACGACGTCGACGTAGGGAGAACGTGAAGAACGTTGAACTTCTCGGCGTAGTATGCAAATTCAGGCACAAGTTGAACGTGGATGCAGCGTAGTGGACGAGAGCGTAACGTTGGTAAAGCGTAGTGATACCGTCATTCAACGAGAGAGGTCAACGTAATGACGATCACGGAACATTATGAACGTTATTCCATCGCCAGAAGAACGCTACATGACGTTAGCTACGTCATGAGACGTTGACTGCACGTTCTCCTGAGGTTCGCCTGAGGTTCTCCTGACGTTCTCCTGACGTTCTCCTGACGTTCTCCTGACTTTCCCATTAAGCCGCATGGACGTTTCCACCAGCTTTAATGTGGGTCAACGAGTGGAACGTAGTGAGGAACGTTTGCCTAACGTCCGTTTAACGTCATTGACGTTCGCTGAACGTGAACAGAACGTACGGCGAACGTAAACCCTTACGTTCGAGCTACGTCAAAACTTTTGAACATGTCCAAAACTTCGATGTAACTCGACATAACACGATGTAATGTGACGTAGATCGACGTCAGTCTAACGTCATTATGACGTCATCATAACGTAATCCAACGTACATCAACGTAATGACGAAATATCACCACGTTAGGCTCACGTTTGCTCATTACGTTGTAGTGTGACAGGGGTATTAGAGAGGTTTTACTGTAATTTAACACAGAAATATCGAATGGTGTAACTTATTTTTGAACTTCCGGCAATGTTGGGCGGTGGTTTGTTTACACACACTCACCCCATTGTCCACACAGTGACGGACCAATGTACGAGTTGACCTCAATCCAGGACACTGACTGGGGGGGGGGGGGAGGGGAGGAAGGGAGGCTCGCCTTGTTCGTGACCTTGTAGCCTTTGTGCGTGACCTTGTATTAAGTGACATTGGAGCTGAGTCACAAATGGATCACGTAGTTTAACATTCCCCTGGCCCGGGACTCTAAAGCTAGGATTCCATATACGCAGTATGCGGCATGCCATTCACATTCGCATTCTCACCGATCAGTCCATTGAGCGTTCCACTTTGCTGCATTCGCATTCGCATTCGCATTCGCATTCGCATTCGCATCCAGACACATGGAAGCAACACCATGCATTTACAAGCTTTTCCATTTTTTTGTCGCATTCGCATACCGCATACCGCGTGTTATGGAATCTTACCTTTATGGGACCACGTTTACAGTCACGTGACAGGCCACGTGATTGATGCACATTGTTATGGCTGCGTTCAGAGGACACCAATGTCAAGGACGCTGTCCCGCGGGTCAGATAGAGGTCATTGCTGGTTTCGGGTGCGGTCATCTCGGGTGCCGCTAATGCAGTGTTGTGACGTCACGAGGTGCATCTACGGCGTTGCATTAGGCAACAAGAAACATGTGTTTCCGGTTGCCGGTGTCGCGGTTTAGATTCTCAATGGGGATAGAGTCTACGCTCAGGGTTTTGCGCATGCACATAATCGATTAACACGACCCGGGCGACTCGGGTCACCCGAGTTGCTAGAAAAATTCAAATAGAACACCGCGAGTGGAGTTGACAAAAACACGTCCTGTGTGTTAAAAGTATTTGAGCTAAATAATATATATTTAGCGAATTGAAGAGTTAATGGCTTGACCACATTCGTGCATCAAAAAGTTGCTCGGGTCACCCGAGTTGATTAATCGAATACGCTGAAATGCCTTCGATTTTGACGCATGCGCAGAACCCTGAGCGTACACTCTAAACCCACTGAGAATTGAAACCGCGACAACGGCAAGCAAAAAAAGTAGAGTAAGTAGGTGGGGATCAATCATTTTTTTAAAACCTTCTTTTTATTTTGAATCCCTTGGCCTTGATGCAATCTGACACAATAACCCATGTACTTTGTCAACAATTTTCATTGACGCAAACAGAATTATGGTCAGCAACTTTTTTTCAGGGTCGGTCATCGACGTTTTTGTTAGGCCACACCTAATTAGATTATTTGGGGAGGGGTTGACTTTTACCTACTTTTTTTGTTTTAGAGATTAATATTAGATTGTTCGTTATACATCTATTTTACTATTCTAGTTTGAAGTAAGATTTAATATAAAAAGCTCACTTTGGAGATTATAGTTTGAAGTAAGATTTAATATAAAAAGCTCATTTTGGAGAATGTTTTAATGATTTGTTTGTTTGTATGTTGTTTCACATCCTAGCAACATCTAAGGTCATATCAGGACAGGTACCGACTTGTGACAGTACGCACTCATGGTGATGTTATAGTGCTGCCCCACTGGGAAATCAGGCTGCCAGCACCATGACCCAAAATCCCACTCAGTCACATTATCCTGACACCGAGCTAACCAGCCCTTGCCCTATCCTAATAATGCCGAGCACCAGGCTAAGAAGCGACAAGTATAAATTTTTAAGTCATTGGTTTGACTTGACCGGGAACCAAACTCGCGAACTCCCAATCTTCCGCCCGCTGTTTTTAATGAATGTATGCAAAATTTAATGTTAGCACGCATGTAGAAATGCTGGACACCGTAGGCTTTATATTAGCACTAACAGGTTTTAATATGAATAAGCAATGCTTAGGCTAACACCCCCCCCCCCCCCACCCACCCACTCCGCTGGTGTTCAAGTACCTTATTGTACTTAATTTTACAGATTCGTTTTTTAACAACATAGGACATTTTTTGGTAATAGATTAAAAGAAGCATATATTATTCCATTTAAGTACATCTGAATGATTATACAAGAAAAATATGAACTGGCCCCCAGTGTCTTCTCCCATGGCTTACAGTACCCAAGGTCGAACAGGGAACCAGCTTGATTTGTGTCTGAAACTGATACCTGGTTGGTAACTGGTTCAGGTTTCTGGTGAATCTGATAGGTAAAACATGGGAGAAGGCACTGGGACCAGTTTATAGCAATTCGCAGAAAAGGCTGTTTCAGGGTTCTGGATTCTGGTGAATTCATTTTCTCTCTATGACTATGGGTATTGTTCATTAGCCTACCCCCTTGGTAATTGACTTAGTATATCCTTCTGTGCATCAACAAATGCTTAATACCGACCCACCCAGGGGGGAGGCTAAGGACTAACATGTGTATATATATGCATAAACAATACCTGTACTCATAGAAGTGGAAAATGAATTCACCAAAATCCAGCAACCGGAAATGGAAACAGCTGTGTGGGGGCCACCATTTGTGTTGAATCGCATAATAATAAATAAATAATTCCCCGAGCATTTATATGTATGTCAATAGACTAGTTCATATTTCCAAACTGTCAAATTGTTATGTATTTCTATTAATTCACAAACTCCATAGAATGCAAACTCCATGGCCGCGGGCATTTGTTTTTCTCTCGACACCGTTTTCAGCGCATGCACAGTCGGAATTACAAACTCGTCAAACTTATGTCCACAGCAAACAGGGTGGATGACAGCGATAGGTTAATAATATACTCGTATTGAATCGCATAATAATAAATAAATAATTCTCCACAAGCATTTATATGTATGTCAATAGACTAGTTCGTAATTCCGAACTTCCATGTTTATGCCAAATTATGTATTTCTATTAGTTTTGAATAACATCAAAGTTTTGTACTGCGCATACGTCTTCATTTTGCTGTCGACGCCGTTTGCAGCACGAGGTCTATAGACAGTTTCATAATTCCGACTAATGTGGGCAGGGGGTCGGTCGGTCAGTCCTAAGCATTGCTTATTCATATTAATTTTTACCAATATCAAAGCTAGATATATAGGATCAAATCTCAGTGAGTGTTTTGGTTTAGAAAATTATAATCCCTTCATCAGATTATGCAGCTTAAATGTAGATTGTTATATTTTGGCTTACTTATTTTTTCTTTGGTACATTAGTTTATTAAAGTTGCATAGTCCGATGCCTTTGAGTGTCTGACATTTTTCTGAGATAAGTATATTAAATTGATCATTATAATCTACCTTACTTTAGTTTGAAGTAACTTTTAATTGAAAAGGCTACCCTTTGAGATATTTGAAATTCATACGTGTGAAAATAATTTTGGCAAGCACGCCAAAACTCTGATACCATAGGCTTCTGCAGTAACATGTTCTATTAAATCGACTCAGCGTTCCTTTCTATGTGGCAACAAATACTTAATAAGTGCATCGGTATTTAAGTTAGATATGTAGAATCAAATCTAGATAATTGTTTTGATTTTGAAAATTTGATGCTTCATCGGACTATGCAGCTTTAAGTCGGGGGAAATTGCTGGGGGGAAATTTCAATCACGGACAATTGATCTTCCTTATCCCACCACTCCTTGCCCTATCCTAGTAATGCTGAATGCTAGGCTAGTTAGTGACAAGTATACTTTTTAAAGTCATCAGCTTAAAGTTGCATAGTCCGATGAAAACATAACATTTTCAAAACCAAAACAATTATCTAGATTTGATTCTACATATCTAACTTAGATGCTGGTGCACTTATTAAGCATTTGTCATCACACATACGGGGATACTGAGTCAATTAATAGAACCTGTTACTGCAGAAGCCTATAGTGATAGTTTTGGCAAGCTTGCCAAAATCAATTTAGCATGTTTCCATTTCAAATATCTCAAAAGTTAGCGATTTAAAATAAAAGTTGCTTCAAAGTAAAGTAAGATAGATTATAACCACCAACCTAATATAGTAATCTCAGAAAATGACAGAAACTCGGAAAACCATCGGACCTTGCAACATTAACGGACTAGCGGAATTTGGGAATGGAATTTTTCCGGTAAAATACTACATTGTCACCAATGGGCCCAGACATGGAGAACTTGTTACCATGGCCAACCGTCAAAACAAACACCATTAAAGTAGCAATTAGCTCCTGCAACAACTCCCAACAAATGATGTCTGTCTTAAAACTAGATGAGGAGTAGCGCTTTTCGGGATATTTTGAGAAGGGTCCACAGCGGAGGAAAAACGGGTGACCACTGTCCCATATTGAGCATACCTTTGCAGGGATAGTTTCCCATTCTTTAAGACCCGATATTGTGTGATTTAAACAGAAGTCGATGTAGATAAATTTAAAATATACTTCAAGCACTTTAATCTGTGCAAAAGATACATATATATGTGTAACTATGTCTGAACAAGAAACTACTAAAAAAAATAATGGGATCTTTCCATAATTTGAGCCAATCAGAGCTGTTCTTTTCAATTGCAAATGGCCGCCCCTTATGGGGGGCTGCCATTTGCAATAAAAAAGAAGAGCTCTGATTGGCTGACACTGAGTTCTCCCGAAAATGAGAAGATGAAAATCTATTTCCTGCAAGTTCAAACAGGCTCAGACAAGTTCAAACTTGGCTGGTTGTCCCTCTCCTTTCAGCGCTGAATATGCTGATGGCAATAACGTGGATAACTAATCTACCTCACTGAGTTCTCGCAAACACAGGAAGTTCAAACGGGCTCAAACGGGTTCAAACGTGGCTGGTTGTCGCGCTCCTTTCAGTGCTGAATATGCTTATGGATATTTTGACCTTAGGGTGAGGTACAACTGGAGATGGGACAACAATATTAGACCCCACCAGTTAAGCTAGTGACATCTGTCAGCATAATCTGGAACCACTCTATTCGGGTACATTCCCCGAGTGCCTATGATTTCACATGCTATATCTCCGTAAAGAATGCTTGGAAAAATAATAACGATATTCATATCGCAACAGGATTCTGTGAATCACTTATATCTCCAAAAGTGGCCAGTAATCTTTCAAATTACGCCGACCTAAAGCAGAGTAGTCATAATCGTGAACTTAATATATTTGTCTAAAACATTTTTCTTTTTAAATTCGGATTCTTGTAATAGATATATATATGAAATAAAAGACAACTATATTGTATTTTTCTCCGCTCTCTTCACGTCTTACACCCCTCCAGTTAAGCTAGTGACATCTATCGGCAGAATCTGGAACCACTCTATTCTGGTACTTGCCAGCTTAAACTGGCAGCATCTATTATTGTTTATGCTTTCAGCTAGAAAATGTTCAAAGTTAGCCAATTATCACAACAATTAATACAAACTGAAGTAAATTAGGTTATAATTGTTACCGTAACAGGATGTAGTAAGAAATTCAAAAGCCAAGGCCAATATGCTATTGCTATATTAACTAGGGCACGTCGCAAGTTATCAAAGCCAGCAAGTTTAGATATTTCTACGGTGAAACCTTCACAGGCATGATTAATGGGTGTACCGGTGTCTAAGTTTGGACATTTCAATCACAGAAATTAGTCCTCCTCATTCCACACCTCCTTATTATAATAATGCCGAATACCAGGCTAGGCATACATTTTTAAGTCATTGGCTTGACTCAGCCAAGGTTAACAATCATCATCATCATGCTGTTGGTCGCGATGCAACAAAAGCTGTGTTTACACGGGCAATTGTAAGCCGATTTAGACAAAGCGAATCATATGAAGCGAACTAGTGGTGCGTCCACACACGGAGCGGTTTAAGGCGGAAATCGATATCTGCACATGAGCAAGTCCATACTAACCAGCGCCAGTTTCGGTTAGTCGACGTCGACACGAGAGAGTGTGGATTCGACCTAGATCTGTTTTGACTGAATCGTATTGTTTTGGAACGGTCAAAACTTCTGCTGGGCAGTGAAACCCTAAAAATAAATGATGAAAAAAAATATCTGTGCACCTCTAGCCGGTTCATAGACCAAATTATATTATATAGTGTGATGTGCTTAATCCGCTTCAAGTAAACCGTTACCGTCCACACAAGCAAGGTGGCCGACTTAAGCTAGTTCGGTTCATCTGGACTACCTCGCGACGTGGTTTAGTAGAGGTTAACTAGTTGATGCGATTCAGCCCTAATCCGCCTCAGAGTCGCGTCCACACGGCGAATGTAAACCGAACTAGACAAGGTGATTTATATGACGCGGCTTAACTCGCCCGTGTAAACAGGGCTAAAGACTGTTTTCATTACTTGACTGCCGGTCGCCAGGTTAACAATATTTAGCCCGAATCCCACGACGAGAGGGGGTCGTTCAACTCATTCTGAATGTTGTGAGTAAAGAAGGGAAGAAGAGAAGAAAAAGGGTAAGAGAAGGATAAATAAAATGGCGGGTGGGAGGGAGGGAGCGATGGAAGGAGGGAGGGAGGAAGGAGAGAAAAGACAGTCAAAAGGGAGATAAAATCAGAAGGAAAGTTGATTCATGATGAGAGCTTAAGCCTGGTACACACCTCCCGTATACGATTCACACGCTAAAACTGACTGCCCGACGTGACCCGTCACAACCCGACCCGTCCCGTTTCCCGACTAATGCCCGGTACACACCTCCCGTATAAAACCTAAAACTGCCCGATTCATTTTTCAAATCTTATACTTAAGCCCTAAAACTGAGTTTTAAGTCATGAATCGGAAGGCTCAGGTGTGTTAGGGGGTCACACACCTAAAGACTGAAACCGACTAAAACTCAAACTTAGTCGCGAAACGGGCAGTTTTAGGTTTTATACGGGAGGTGTGTACCGGGCATTATTCATATCTATGCACTGGATTGTATTGTGTGAAGGGATGGGTGAGTGAATAGGTGGGTGGGTGGGGAAGGGGTGGGGAAGGGGTGGGGAAGGGGTGGGGAAAGGGTGGGGAGCTAGCTATCAGATTTATTTACCACAAACTGAATACTGATGTGTGTACTTAGGTGGGTGAAGTGGGGTTGGAGGGCCGTTGCAATAGGGGGAGGGGGAGGGAGGAAGGGGAGGGGAGGGGGCGAGGGGGAAACGTCGCAACAGCAATAGGACGAGGTTCATCACAAAACACCATCGAATTGTTGACCTCACTGATGTGGGCGGAAAAAACACAGAAACGAAGCTCATAAGGCGACTGAAAAATGGAGCCAACAAATAGAAGTAAAAAGGTCTGAATGAATAAAGATAAACAGCTCCTTTATGTACACAGTGGATGGAGTAAGCACTGGCGTTAACAGGTGGCGCTTATATTTATACGGTTTGGGGTTTTACGTCCTAGCAACATGCAATGTCACATAACGACCGGTAGATACTGTCATGTGTGCGCACTCATGACAGTGCGCACGCATTGCTGGGCTATAGTGCTGCCCTAGTGGGATACCATACCGCTGTGAGCATGACTCGCTATCACCACTCAGTCAGATTGCTCATGTTAGATCCTAACATAGGTAAGTTGCAGCGGAACGGGAAGTGGTAGGGAATAGATTACATCACCGTTCCAACCGCGCAGTGCATTGTGGGATGTGTCAAGAGCAAAACAAACCCGCGAGAAGCACATGGCACATGCTAATACACTGGGTGCAGTTATGAAATGTGCTAGTTTCAGCTCATCTCAGCTCTTGTTTGAAACATAGAACACCAAATAAAGAAATATATATAATAAATTAAGATATTATTCTTTTATCCAGTATTGCATTTACATCAATATAATCAGCACATCTTATGCCATGTGCATTTAGATTTAGACAAATCTGGGAACTTAGACTAGTGTTAGAGCCATAGCCAGAGTCAGTTTTACTTATTTTATTCATGTTTTTATTTATATCCTATGGTTACTGACATATGTAGAAATAGAAAATGAGTAGGGTTAATCAGATATTGGTTATATATTTCTTTGAAACAAGTTTTTGTTGACACATTTGACATTTTAATATTTAGAACAAGATTTACTTATGGCTAATCAATGGTGATGTAAACATCAGCCTGTAAAGTGACTGAAATTGTATGTTTATTAGCTCAAAATACTTAATTATGGAGAGTTGTGTCTTAAACATATTCACTATATTATTATATTGCATCCTTCCGTCCATGTTTGTGTCAAATTGTTATGTATTTCTATTAATTTTGAATAAAATGGAAGTTTTGCCCTACGCGTATCTGCAAACTCAAAGGCTGTAGGCCTTTGCTTTGCTCCCACGCCGTTTTCAGCGAATGCGCACTCGGAACCGTGATCTCGTCTATTCCCCTCCCGTGCTTTCGAGACTACCACTGCCACCTTAATGAAAGTTGGTCGCTTTAAGTAATGCCCCAGTCACACGACGGTCTGCGTTCGCTTGCGGTCACTTGGCGACCAAAAGCCTGTGAGCTCCTTGCGACAAAAATGAAACAATTTTAATCAATGTATTGAATGGGACGCTGGGAGGTTGGCGTCCTTTTGGGCATAAGGAGGTTGGCGGCGAATGTTGGCTCTCGTGTGACTGGGTTATTACACCGATCGGTGGAGACGCAAGAGGTCGCAAGGAGATTGTCGGTGCTGCAGTGACAACCTCCTTGGGACCAAAATGGGCCGAAATGGTCGGCGATCAGTCGGCGATCGCTCGTCGAGCACTCGGCGATTAGTCGTAAGGTGGTCGTAAGATGGTCGTAATTTAATTGCAAAATGCTCGCGCTAAACCCCCCACCTCCACCCCACCCCCGCTACATCATATACAATCATGACTTAGTGTCTGTAACCAGACGAATGAGTTGAGTGTCCATCTCATACCTTGGGAGATCGGGGGATCCAAACGCATGGATTCATAGGTTCAAACCATGGTCGAGTCACACCAATGAGTTAAAAATGTATACTTGTCGCTTCCTAGCCTGGTTCTCAGCATTATTAGGATAGGGCAAGGACTGGTTAGCTCAGTGTCAGGATAATGGGATTGAGTGGGATATCAGGTCATGGTGCTGGTGGCCTGGTCTCCCAGTGGGACAGCCCTATAAAGTCGCAATGAGTGCACACTGTAACAAGTCTGTAAACGTCCTGATATGACATTAGATGTTTCTAGGATGTAAAGCAACAACAAACAAACTAACTTAATGTCTTTAGAGAGGCTTTCCTCTATATATATTATATAACTCTTAATGTTTGTTGACGTGTTCTCACTGCAGGTGGCGCTGCACCCGGGCTAATATCGCCGAATCGCGGTCACGTGGTCGCCGCAGGCAGGCGTTCTGCGTAGTAACCCTGGTAACCAGGAGAGGGCAGTTTGATTAGGCGCGCCCCGAGATGTGCGACTAACAAATCATCGATTATAATGGCCGCAATCGCCACGTAATAACATGCCGGAGTGCGAACATGGCTTGTCCGTTTGCTGGGGTTTTACGTCCTATCAATATCTAAGGTGACATCAGGTCGGATACCGACTTGTGACTCAACAGTGCAACCATGGCGACTTCATTACGCTGTCCCATTGCGATACTGCTACGACCTGTGACAGTGCACACTCATGGCGATGTTATAGTGCTGCCCCACTGGGAGACCAGGCCTCCAGCACCATGACCAGATATCCCACTCAGTCACATTTTCGTGACACTGGTTCAACTAATCCTTGTCCTATCCTAATAATGCCGAGCAACTGGCTAGGAAGCGACAAGTATAACTTTGTAAGTCATTGGTTTGACTCAATCAAGGTTAGAACTTAGAACCCATGGGTTCGAGTCCCACGATCTACCAAAACGGCGACGTAGTCCAGAATCCCAGCTGGTGATGACAAGTAGAGGGAGGCACTGTTTAATTTTCAGCTGCCCGATTCAGAATCGTAGTCGGGAGACCGACTATCGGCCCGGTTAGAGCATGGCCGTCTGGCAGACCTGATTAACCAGATCACAATTAGACCTCCAATCAGGTTAATTACTGCTGGACGCGTTGATTAAGTGCTAATTGATCTGAAGGTACCTGGTCACTATAGACAATTGCTCCAACATTCTGCTTCTAGCATAGTCTTAATAAAGGGGGAGTGGTAACGTAGCTCAGGCAGTAGAGTGTCCACCTGTGAAGGTGTGGGTCATCTCATCGATCCTGCTCAGTGGACTCATTTGCAGTTTGGGCTATCTTCCATTCTAATGCTAGGTACACACCTACCGTTTTTCCGCACCCACCTAGCGTATACGATCTAAAACTGCCCAAAAGTCGTGAGGTGTGCACTCCCCTAGCACACCTACCGATTGAGATTCGCGACTGTTAGGGCTAAAACTGATTCCTTACGATTGCGATTTGCGATTCGAAAAATGAATCGGCCCGTTTTCAATTTTAAGCGGGTCGGGTCGAGTCGCGAGTTTTAGTGCGCGAATCGTAAACGATAGGTGTGTACTTGGCATAACCGGTCGTCCACAATTGATTCATCAAAGGTTGTGCTATATGCTGTTCTGTCTATGGGAAAGTGCTTATAAAAGACCCATTGCTGCTTATTGGAAAGAGTTGCCTATGTGGCAGCAGCAGGTTTCCTCTAAAGAAATAGAATGACTACATGTTTGACGTTCAATAGCCGACAATAAAAATCAATGAGCTCTAGAGGCGTCATTAAATAAAACAAGCTTTCCTTTAGTCTTAATAAAGCTGCACAGTGTGAAAAAAACCATCAAATTTGCGCAACCAATGCACTTGTCTAGATTTGAAGCCTATGGCACACCGACATCAATCCTACCTGTGTTCAATTCAAATATATATCCAAAGCTAGCCACTTATATAATAAAAGTTGCTTCAGACTGAAAAAAGGTAGATTATAATGTTCAACCTAATATATTCATCTAAAAAGAGGACATCAACTCAAAACCAACAAACTGTGCAACTTTAACATAGATGAATAGGTCACTAAAGGCCCTGTCACACTACGATGTATGCCGTCAGTGCATGCTCAATGTTAGAAAATTTGCCAGTACATCGGCATTCATCAAACTTTTCAGTGACGGGCGATAAAAATGGGCGTATACACAATGTACACACAACGTAAATAATGTATGCAGAACATATCTCTGAAGTATTGCTAGCATATGAGAGCGTTCATGTGCCTCGCAAAACGTTCGCAAAATGCTCGCATATGCTCACAGAATGCGTAACAGCCTTACATACGTTATTCCATTGCTAGAAGTATGGTGTATATGTTAAAAACGCTGGAGATACGGCAGGCATATGTTTGAAGTACGTTAGGAGTACATAATGCATCTGTCGGCAGTACGCGGACTGTACGTGGACTGGACTTTCCCATTGGCTGAAAGTATGGCTAACACGCACCAATGTATATCAACGTATCCCTAACATACTCCCAACATATGCCGACATATCCCGAACTTACACGCAGCGTATGTTCAACGTACGAGCCACATGTTGGAAATTTTGAGCATGCACACAAATGTTTCAGAGCCTCGACGCACAGCGACATAAGACGATGTAAAACGACAAATCCGGAATGTACCCGATGTATGCCTAACGTATGATGACGTACGCCGACATGTTGGTCGAAAATCACATACGTCAGCATATGCTAAGGCTATACGTCGTAGCGTGACAGGCCCTTAAGCAAAACCAACTAGGATACAGAGCATACATGATGAATATGTACAAAGTTACCAGTTAAACTATGGCTCAGAGTGGACCTTGGACTTTGGTTAGCTGGCACGGTAGTCAGATCTTGCTCTTCCCCCCCACCCCATTTTTGTTGTGGTTTTCTTCTTGATATTTTATCCAGGCAGGCACGAGTCTGTCTGTGGAACACGTGGACAATGTAAAGAGCTCGTCGTGTTTATTCCAGTCATTTAAACAATACATTACCAACACATGGGTTCGAACGCTGGTCGAGTCAAATCCAATGACTTTACAAAATTGATAATTATCGCTACCTAGCCTGGCATTACTAGGAGCAGTGGAATGAGGAAGACCAATTAATTGTCCACGATTGAAATTTCCCCGGCTTAATCAACTAATGCACCAATAACAAAAATGGTCACCGCAGTGCATCTTCATTTTGTAATCTCTGCCACCACACTATTCTCATATTCTCCTTCGGAAGGTCGGAAGTTCGAATTCCGGTTGAGTCAAACCAATGACTTACAAATTTGACACTTGTTGATACTTAGCCTGGCGCTTGGCATTACTAGGATAGGGCACAGAAGGGTTAGCTCAGTATCAGGGTAATGTGACTGGGTGGGGTATCGGGCCATGGTGCCGGTGGCCTGGTCTCCCCGTTGGGCAGCACTATAAAGTCGCCATTAGAGCGCGCTGTCACAAGTCGGTACCCGTCCTGATATGACCTGAGATGTTGCCAGGATTTTAAACCCAAATAAACAACAAAACAACAAGCTGCCTTCGGCCAGGATGCACACATGGGTAGATCACTCGTCTTCCAACTGGCAGATCTTGGGATCTATCTTAAAAGAGTCAAATAAGAGATTTAACTAAACTAATGACAGAGTGGGATATCGGGTATTGTGACCGAGTGAGATATCGAATATTGCGACTGACTGTCAGAAGTTGTTTGTTTGTTTGTTGTTGTTTTACGTCCTAGCAACATCTAAGGTCATATCAGGACGGAAGTCAGTGCCCGTGCTGATACAACATCAGACGTGGCTAGGACTCAAAATTCCCAATAACTTAACAAACAAATCAAATCGCAGTGCTAAAACAAAGAAACTGTGTCGGAATCCCATGGTGCCAGTGACATAGTAGCCCAATGAGGCAGCACTATAAAGTTGCCACGTGGATTGCGCCACGGTCTCAACATCGGTAGCCGTCCTAATTTGCTCTATGCGAAATAGCAAAATAGCGAATGGTAGACAGGAAGTGTGAACATTTATTTGTCTCTCATTTTTGCTTGAGTGCAAGTAAATATGCAACACAAGGAATAATTAGTAGCATGTGGTGAATAAGAGGTCAAATTTCCCTGGATCATCAGTCCATGCTTTTTCTAATCTGTTCTTGAATGAATTTATTGACTCGGCATCAATAACATTTTGTGGGAGACTGTTCCATATATTTATGATCCTGTTTGAGAAACTGTGTTGCCTTAACTTTGAAATGGCTCTGGGTTTTACTAGCTTGAGAGTATGGCCCCGACTGCCTTCTCTTTGATTCAAGGTGAAAAATTGGTTCATATCTATTTCATAAAAACCTTTCATAATTTTAAATACTTCAATTATGTCACTTCTTTTCCTTCTGTAGGAAAGCCGTTGTTCATAGGGTAAGTCCTTTATAACTGCAACTAATTTCGTTGCACATCTCTGAACCTTTTCAATCTCCAGAATATCTTTTCGAAAAATTGGACTCCAAATTTGTGGACAGTATTCCAAAATTGGCCTAACAAGAGACTTAAATAGAATGAGAAAATTATTCTTGTTGAGGCGATGGAAAGTTTGTTTAATTATTCCTACTCTCTGGTTAGCATTTGAGATGATAGTCCTCATGTGTTTCTGAAAGGAGAGTTGGGAGTCGAAGGTTACGCCCAAGTCCTTTTCAAAGCTGTCTTGTTGCAGGACAGTGTTCTTCATATTATAGGCATAATGAGGATTATTTTTCCCGTAATGAGTCCTTTATAACTGCAACTAATTTCGTTGCATGTCTCTGAACCTTTTCGATCTCCAGAATATCTTTCCGAAAAATTGGGCTCCAAATTTGTGGACAGAATTCCAAAATTGGCCTAAGATGACCTCAGATGCTTCTCGGACATATAAACCACAATCCCTCAATCACTGTCGATGCTTATCGGCCCGCCTTCCTGGCCGTCCAAGGCGCCCTTTGTATTTGGTGAGATCTAAAATGAGGCCTCACTCCGAGTGGTGTCCATTCACCTCCCACACCCCAAAAGTCAACTCCCACTCTCAACCCCTTAGCTGTTGCTAGGGCGTAAAACAACAACAAACAAACAAACTCACTCTCAACCCCCAATCCCTCAACCCGCACCCACCCCAGACATGTACCACCCGATCTCGCAGTTTTCAGTATTGCCAAAGCTATTTTTAGTATTCTTGAATTACTTTCAGTAACTCTTTTACCATGAAAAATATACAATTACATAATATTCAATTACATAATATTCACAAGCGAACTTTCCAAGCATCCCACAACAAAGACAATGCAGTGTACGGTGTTAAATATTATATTGTGAAAAAAACCACCAACAAAATCTACAGTTTAGGTAGGTATTCAGCTAGAACTAGAAGTTTGTCGTATTTTGAGATAGGGTCTTATACGACCTATGCCCAACCTATGCGTGACCTATGCATAACCTATGACGGTGTATGGTCGAAAACGGCATATATCGGCATACGCTAACGCCATAGGTCGTAGTGTGATAGGCCCTTAATATTAGTATTATAACTTCGCAGCGCCACGGGAACTGTGCGTATAACCCATCTTAATGTAGTAGTTAGTATTTTTTGTGGCGTCGTAACGAAACAAACAAAAAGATCGGCGATTTTGTAACGAAACAAACAAAGTTATATTTTCATATTCACTGTTCGATTCCGTAACAAACAGGGAAAGGGTGGTTGGTTGTGTGACATTCTGGCAACATCTAAGGTCATATCAGGACGGGTACTGACTTGTGACAGTACTCACTCATGGTAATTTCATAGTGCTGCCCCACTGGGAAATCAGGCTGCCAGCACCATGACCCAATATGCCACTCAATGCCAGGCTGCAGAACGAAGGCACACTGCCATTGAGTTTGCCGATACGTGCAGTGCAAAACGTCAGTTTTATTCCAAATTAATAGCAATTCAGAATCCTAACCTTATAAATTTAATATAATCTGTTTGTTAAACATGTTTTCTATATGTGTTCCAAGCAGTTTATTTCTAGGTGGTGTGGTTTTTAGAGATATTTAACTTTTTCTGTATGAGGATTGCTCACGGCCATTTACAACGCATTGAGTTTGCCGGTATGTGCAATGCAAAATGTCAGTTTTATTCAAAATTAATAGAAATTCAGAACCCTAACCGTATAAATTTAATATAATCTGTTTGCTAAACATGTTTTATATATGTCTTCCAGGCGGTTTGTTACTAGGTGGTGTGGTTTTAGAGATATTTAACTTTTTCTGTATGAAGATTGCTCACGGCCATTGACAATGCATTGAGTTTGCAGGTACGCACAGTGCAAAACGTCAGTTTTATTCAAAATTAATAGAAATGCAGAACCCTAACCGTATAAATTTAATATAATCTGTTTGTTAAACATATTTTCTATATGTGTTCTAATCGGTGTGTTTTTAGGTGGTGTGGTTTTAGAAATATTTCACCTTTTCTCTATGAAGATTGCTCATAGCCATTGAGTTTGCAGTGTGACAGTGTGTCGTCCTGCACCCAAGCTGCACGCGCACTGACCTAAATACCTATGCTGATGTCATATGAAATAGGTCTACAGGATAGCGGAAGGACTGGTTAGCTCAGTATCAAGATAATGTGACTGAGTGGGATATCAGGTCATGGTGGTTGCAGCCTGATTACCCAGTGGGGCAGCACTAAAAAGTCACCATGAGTGTGCACTGTCATAAGTCGGTACCCGTCCTGATATGACCATATATATTGCCAGGACGTAAAACACCCACAACCAACTACCAACCAACCATCAACAATCAACACCCACCACACACACACACATACACTAGGACATACAACACCAAGAACCAACCAACCACACAACACCCACCACACACACACACACTAGGACATAAAACACCAACAACCAACCAGCCACAGAATTCCCACCACACACACACATACACTAGTACGTAAAACACAAACATCCAACCAACCACACAGCACCCACCACACACACATACACAAGGATGTAAAACACCAACAACAACCAACCACACAGCACCCACCACACACACATACACTAGGACGTAAAACACCAACAACCACCAACCACACAGCACCCACCACACACACATACACAAGGATGTAAAACACAAACATCCAACCAACCACACATCACCCACCACACACACATACACTAGGACGTAAAACACCAACAACCAACCACACAGCACCCACCACACACATACACTAGGATGTAAAACACCAACAACCAACCAACCACACAGCACCCAACACACATACACTAGGTCGTAAGATACCAACAACCAACCAAGCACACAACACCCACCACACATGCACACATACACTAGGACGTAAAACACCAACAACCAACCAACCACACATCACCCATCACACACACACATACACTAGGACGTAAAACACCAACAACAACCAACCACACAGCACCCACCACACACACACATACACTAGGACGTAAAACACCAACAACAACCAACCACACAGCACCCACCACACACATACACTAGGATGTAAAACACCAACAACCAACCAACCACACATCACCCACCACACACACACATACACTAGGACGTAAAACACCAACAACCAACCAAGAACACAGCACCCACCACACACACACTAGGACGTAAAACACCAACAACCAACCAACCACACAGCACCCACCACACACGCACACATACACTAGGACATCAAACACCAACAACCAACCACACAGCACCCACCACACACACACATACACTAGGACATAAAACACCAACAACTAACGAACCACACAGCACCCACCATACACACACATACACTAGGACATAAAACACCAACAACCAACCACACAGCACCCACCACACACACATACACTAGGACGTAAAACACCAACAACCAACCAACCACACAGCACCCACCACACACATACACTAGGATGTAAAACACCAACAACCAACCACAGAACGCCCACCACACACAGATCTAGTAGGAAAAGTGAAGCTTGTTTTGTTTAATGAAGCACATCTATAGGGTACATTGATTTTCTTATCATCGGCTACTCTTTCGGATAAGCAGCAAGGGGTCTTTTAATATGCACTTTCCCGCAGACCGCCATACACTAGGACATAAAACACTAACAATGAACAACCAACCAACACCCACAACACCCACTACATACACACACATCCATACACCCACACTCCCCTCCCACAGATATCCATAGCACACAACACCCACAACACCAAACATACAGACACACACATCCATACACCCCTATCCTCCCCTGCAACACACATCCATACCACACAACCTCTACAACACCCAAAACACACACACATCCATACACCCCTATCCTCCCCTGCAACACACATCCATACCACACAACCTCCACAACACCCAAAATACACACACATCCATACACCCACACACATACACTCCCCTCCCACACACATCCATAGGCCTACCACACAACACCCACAACACCCAACGCACACACTCATCCATACACACATACACACTACCCCCCCCCCCCCCACACACACGCACACAGACACACCCTTCCACACAGACACCCCCCCCCCCCACACACACACACAAACACCTACCAGATGCACGAAGGGCACGAAGTATCCGAGGAAGGCGACGGGCAGGGACAGCGCCCACACCCGGTAGCCGCGCACGCGCCAGATGCTCAGATTCAGATACCGCGACGCGAACTTGCAGCAGCCGGCGACGCGTTGCCCGAGCGAGTCAGTGCTCAGGTAATGGTCGAGCTCCGTGTGGCGGTTCTCGAAGAGCGGACGCCACGTGAGAGACGCCGGCACCAGGACGGCGATGAGCGCCGCCAACACGCGCATCGTGTTGCGCAACCCCACCTCAGCCAGCATGTATTTGAGGGCGAAGGGGAGCACCATGGTGAAGACGGCACTGCCGAAGGACACCAGTCCGTTCACGAAGCCCAGCCGCCGCTTGAAGTAATGCCCGAGGATCACCAGCGACGGGTTGTAGATGATGGACGAGCCGACGCCGAGCAGCAGCCCGTAGGTGACGTAGAGGACGGACAGTGTGCCGGCGAACGACGAGGCGGCCATGCCGGCCGTGGCGAGCACTGCGCCGCAGCACCCTGTGATGCGGATGCCGAAGCGGTCGACGAGGATACTGGCGACCGGCGACATGAAGAAGGTCATGGAGATCTGCAGCGCGCCAATCCACGCTACATGCAACGAGAAGGCGCGAGGTTAATTAGGTGTGTTTGGGTTGTCTGATACTTGTTGGTCTTGTTATTATTGTTGGTTGACTGAGCTTTAAAGGTAGGCAGGACCCTAGCTACATAAAGAGCCCACAAACAAAGACTTGACCACAAATATATGATTGTGAGCTTTCTAATTTAATGAGTGTCTATTGGCACATAATTGATTGTCTGCTTTTACATGTAAAAGCGATGGTTTGAACAAAAAACAAACATTTCTCGCCGTGAATATGGCCTATGCTGCCGACACGGCGTAAAGCAACCACCAATCAATCAATCAATCATTAAAGGACTGATGCTGCCTACGTAAAGAGCCCACTAACAAAGATTTGTATTTAAAGGTTGCTGGCTGCCTACAAAAAGAGCCCACTAACAAAGCCTGGTCTTCCAAGGGATGACCCTGCCTACATAAAGAGCCCATGAACAAAGGCTGGCATTTAAAGGACTGACCGTGTCTAGATAAAGGGCACATTAACAAAGACTAGTCTTTAAAGGTTGCATCCTGCCTACAAAAAGAGCCCACTAACAAAGCCATATCTTTAAAGGGTTGACCCTGCCTACCTAAAGATCTCACTAAAGCTGGTCTTTAAAGGCTGGACGCCGCTTACATAAAGAGCCCATTAACAAACACTGGCCTTTTAAAGGTTGGACCCTGAATACATAAAGAGCCCACTAACGAAGACTGGTATTTATAGGGCTGACCCTGACTACATAAAGGGCCCACACAACAGTCGAATCTCACACCTTTAAGCCTTCAAACATAACTGGTCGACGACCTAAAAATTGATACTTGTCACTTCCTGGCCAGACGCTCGGCATTATTAGGATGGTGTAAGAACTGGTTGGCTCAGTGTCAGGCTAATGTAACCGAGTGGGATATCAGGCCATGGTGAGAGCAGCCTGATTTTCCAGTGGGGCAGCACTATAAAGTTGCCATGAGTGCGCACTGTCACAAGTCGGTACCCATCCTGATATTACCTTAGATGGTGCCAGTACATAAAACTCCAACAACCAACCAACCCAACTGTATATGAGTGCCGTGTCTTAGTGAACATTCAGTAGACACAAATAGCTATGCGAGACGAAATAAGATGCCACAGAGCTGCAAACCATTACGATTTCTGCGGGAATCATGATTTTCTGTCTTTCATTTTACCATTACACCCATATTCTGAAACACTACGATAAATCTGCCTTTTTCCACTTGGACCAAAATTCTTAGTAGTTTACTAGTGCACACAGTGTCGCTGGATGCCACGGGCACAAACGGTGCTTTCAGCGGGAATATACAAATGCTTTTTTTTTGGCTAAGGCGAAAAGCACAACATGAAAAAAGCTAGCTTCATAACAGCTAAGCACGTCCTGTAGTTCTTTTGGTGTTAATAAACATAAACATACCCGCTACCTATTTACAATGTAATGTAAAATGTCGGAAGACCAGTGCCTCGGCGCTGCAAAAATATATGTTTTGATGAATAAACTGTTACCAAAAAAAAAAGAAAATGCTTTACCTTTTTTCATACATTATTATATGGAAATGTGCTATGTGCAATATGTGGCGATTCACACATATGTCGCAATTCACACCCATATAACGCAATTCGCGTAAAAAAAGATTACTCTTTCCCATTTTCAAATGTTGGCAACTATGATGCTGCGTAATAGCACTAAATCATGTCTGTACACTATTTCAATTCAGAACTATGCCAAAAGCGTTAGATCTAGTGAATAACTGATCAGTCACCATAGCAACTGTCCGCTTGATGTTTGTAAACAGCCACGGCGTGGTCTGACCCCAGGTGGTGCCACTCAGACAGGACCCTGATTGATGGGTACAGGAGAGGGCCATGGACATCAAAACAGGAGGCATACCACGTGACCTGGTGGGAGCACGTCCATATAACATAAACAGGGTATGTACACATGTGAAGATATGGAATTCGAGGCAATTTCAAGGCTTTTCAAGACTGTTTTTGATAGGAATTCAAGACTATTTTCATTTAGATTTAGTCCAAAATTGCCTTCCAATTGGCAATTTTGGACTAATTTAGATCAGTGGGGATAGTTTAATTGAATTCAAGGCTTTTCTAGACTAATTACCCAAAATAGGTTAAATTCAATGCTTTGCAAGACCTTGAAATGGGGCAAATGAAGTTCAAGACTTTTCAAGACTTTCCAGGCTTGATATAAGGTTAGAGAGGTTTCACTGTATATGACAATCTCTCACCATGCATCCACCCACAAGTTCTTTTCCACATTTTTTCTTGTAACACACAATCATTTTGACTAAACTCTAATCAATAAAATCTTGCTTGAATTTGTTGTGTGTATTAAAATGGTGTCATGGACGTGTGTTAAAATGATGTTATTGCTGGATGTTACATGGTTAATGTTAAAGGCTTTCAAATTTGTATAAGATCAAAACCAAAAAGGGAAAAGAAAATTCAACTCTAACATATGCACAACATATAAACTTTGATATGAATATGTATTCTGCTGTCATTGGAAATGTTTTCTAGTATTATTTGGAATTGTAGTAGTTTGCACTGACCTCTCAGGCAAGTAACCAGATGACAGGTAGGCTTGGATAGTGTGGTGATATCAGGGAGCCTAGGTGTTGTAATGGTTAGCACACTGGCCTGGAATGCAAAGAGATGTGGGTTCGAGTCCTGCTCTAGGTGCAATATTTCCCATTTTCATCACCCACATGACACTGGTTGCCGTGACCATGATCCTGTACACATTACGTGCTTGTTGAACCTACCCTGTGTATGTATGTGTTAGTGCATTGCCTGCATGTATGTAATTGTAACCATTAAAAGACTTACAATTCCAGGGAGACGAGTGTAGTAGTCTGCACTGACCTCTCAGGTAAGTAACCACATAGACAGGTAGGCGTGGATAGTGTGGTGATATCAGGTAGCCTAGGTGTTGTAATGGTTAGCACACTGGCCCGGAATGCAAAGAGATGTGGGTTCGAGTCCTGCTCTAGCGCAATATTTCCCATTTTCATCATCCCCACGACAGACTTTCACTTTTGGTTTCCATGTCACAAAAGTGACACATATCTGCCATTCCGGCGTGAGTGACGTCGGCGTTAGTCCATCTAGACTCCTTGATGCTTTTAATGCACCATGGCCTGATTTCCCACTGAGTAACATTATCCCGATACTGAGTTAGTCAGGCCTGGCCATATATCCTATTAATGCCAAATGTCAGGATAGGTAGCGACACATATCAAATTAAAAGTCAACAGTTTGACTCGGCCTGGATTCGCACCCGTGACATTCCGCTCGGGAAGCCATCGATCGCTCTCACATTCGGCCACCTGCCCGGTAAGAGGAAAGACGTCTGTAAAGAGGCCAAGTAATATTCCTAACAAGGGCAACTGTTTTGACACACGGTGGTGTGTGTTGCAAGGAGGGGTTGGCATATGACGTGGGTTGAATCCGGATACAGTGACATCACGTGGTACCCTATCTACACTATCTACACTAAAACCAAACATGACTGTCACTTCTTATATACAGTAAAACCTCTCTAAACGACCACTCCCCTATATCGATCGCTTTATTTGAGTCCCAATAATAACATTGTAACCATATTGTAACTCCCTAAACCGACCACCTCCGTAAATGGACCACTTTAAGTCGGTCCCCAGGTCGGTCGATTTAGAGAGGTTTTACTGTACTTAGGAACATTCCTAGGACATATTTGTAACCGACGCATGTGTAGGTCGCCTGCTTCCTGTGCCGGATGTCATGTGTTCGAACCCCTGTATAGTAAAACCAAAGATTTACTAAATTGATATTTGTTGCTACCTTGCCTACCGTTTACCAGTACTAGGATACAACAGGGATTTGTTAGTGCAATATCAGGATAATATATGACTGAGTGGGATATCGGATCATGATGTCAATGGCACGGTAACACAGTGTGATGGCACTATAAAGCCACTTAGTGAACACAAAAAATACACCAGGATTCAGCACTGGCATAAAATAGGTAATGGAATAGAATAAACAAATATTTAAAGCACGAAATTGACTTCATGCACGACATACAATTCCATGGACACTGTACACATTGTGTACACGGAATCCAAAATGTCATTTTTGTTGTTGTTGGTACATTAGTTGTTTAAGTAGGGGACATTTCAGTCGCAGGCGATTGGTCTTCCTCATTTCACTGCTCCTTGACCTATCCTAATAATGCCGAGCGCCTGGCTAGGAAGCGACAAGTATCAATGTTTAAGTCATTGGTTTGACTCGACCAGGATTCGAACCCACTACCCCACGATCTACCACACGGGAGACGGACGCTCTAACTCATTTGGCCATCCCGTCTGGCCATTCCGTGTATGAACTGTCATTCCGTGCACGAGCTTCGCTTTCAGGCGAGAACTAAGCCTCTTTGAAGTTACTGGGTGCGACTTCTTGTGGAGGGACTGAAGCTGCGACCTGGCGTGCTTACAGCAGGAAGTGGGGTGCTTGTCCCTCCCAGCACTATCCGTCACTGGCGTTTCTGTTTTGGTTCTTTGCGGGAGATCGAGAGTTCGGTTCCCGGTCGAGTCAAACCACTGACTTATCAAATTGATACTTGTCGCTTCCTAGCCTGGCGCCCGACATTAATAGGATAGAGCAAGGACCGGTTAGCTCAGTGTCAGGATAATGTGACTGAATGGGATATTGGGTCATGGTGCCAGCGGCCTGATTTCCCAGTAGGCAGCACTATAAAGTCACGATGAGTGTGCACTGTCACAAGTCAGTACCTGTCCTGATATGACCCTAGATGTTGCCAGGACGTAAAACTCCAACAACCAACCAACTACTTCCTGGATGTGTGTTCACCTGCTCCAGACCACCGCAACCATCACCCTTAGACAGTCCTGATATGACCTCAGATGTTGCTAGGACGTAAAACAAAATAAACAAACCCTTAACCTAAGATTCCTTATATGCGGTATGTGGCATGCGAATGCGAATGTGGTATATGCGGCATAGATATATGCCAACCCCCAATAGCCGATGTTTACTTTGTGTGCTGGGGGATGGTTAAACAAACAAAAACACCAAAAACGTTACACACAACATTTTTGGGGTTTTTCCTCCAAATTTGTGAAGGAAGATCAAAGTTAGTATTGTTTTCTATGGCAAACGCAGCAGTATTGGCATTCGCATTCGCACTGATCGGTCCATGGGTCGATCCATTTGCCGAATTCGCATTCGCATTCGCGTTCGCATTCGCATTCACATTCGGACGTATGGAAGCACCACTATTCATTTACATGCTTTTAGATTTGTTGCCGCATTCGCATTCACATTTGCATGCTGCATACCGCGTATACGGAATCTTAGCTTTAGACAGTCTAGTTACTTCCATATCCGTGTCACAACCTCACAGAAAAACTGTCAGTCGGCTTGATTATGGCCATAACCACATGAATTCGAAATCCCATGTATTAAAAACACCGTTCAAATATTTATCTATCATAACCCCCTACTTTTGGAGTAAATAAACGATTAAATAATGTGAATTAATGAACTTTAAGTCGAAGCAAGAGCATCCAGTGACCGCCATCTTTGTGGGTTTTTTTTTTTTCATTCTCATCCAGTTCTTCAACTCTATGCCAATATAGATACACGCAGTGTGCTGGAACAAGGACCATCACATCTTATTTGTAGTTGATTCATACCAAAACAGTGGTTGCTCGGATTTAGATATGGTGGTCATTCACCCCGAACTGTGGCAGGGGCGGATCCAGGGGTCGGACTAACGGTGTTACCAGTGAACCAGACGCAAAGCACCGAGTAAGGGGTGGGTGTGGGTGGGTGGGTGGGGAGGGGGGGGGTGACCCCCCTCCCTCGGGCCATATTCGATGACCCTACACTATAACGAGAAAATATTGCTAATTTGTTTAGCTGCCGGGAGGGGGGGGGGGCGGAGGCAGGGGCGGTGGGGGCAGGCAAGTGCCCCCCACACGCCCCTCCCCCTAAATCCGCCACTGTGTGGGTATGAGTTGATGAAGAGACTATTCTATCTACTGACACCCCAGCATTAGTGTTGACTTGGGTCACTGAAACCATGGCCTCATTACAAACCACAGTACCGAGTGCACGTAGCAGGATCTACCGTTCCCTGAAATGCACCACACACACACACATTAACTAACCACTCTGCCAGCCACCACTGGATGAATAGACGAGATCACCGTTCCGAGTGTGCATGCGCTGAAAACGGCGATGGCAGCAAAGCAAAGGCGTACAGCCATTGACTTTGCCGATACGCGTAGGGCAAAACTTCCATTTTATTCAAAATTAATAGAAATATATAACAATTTGGCATAAACATGCATGCACACATGCAATATAATGATCTGATGAATATAACTAAGACAAAATTAGCCATAGATAAACATTTTGAGCTAAGAAACATACAATTCCACACAAAACAATCAGTCACTTTAAGGCTGATATCCACATCACTATTATTAATTCTTGTTCTAAATATTAAAATGACAAATGTGTCAACAGACACTTGTTTCAGAGAAATATATAACCAATATATGATTAACCCTACACATTTTCTAGTTTTACATATGTGATTAACCATAGGATATAAATAAAAACATGAATAAAATAAGTAAAACTGACTCTGGCTATGGCTCTAACACTAGTCTGAGTGCCTAGATTTGTCTAAATCTAAATGCACATGGCATAAGATGTGCTGATTATATTGATGTAAATGTAATGCTGGATAAAAGATTAATATCTTAATTTATTATATATATATTTTTAGTTGGTATTCTATGTACCAAACAAGAGCTGAGATGAGCTGAAACTAGCACATTTCATATCTGCAACGAGTGTATTAGCATGTGCCATGTGTTTCTCGCAGGTTTGTTTTTCTTCCACGCATCCCACAATGCATTGCGCTGCTGGAATGGTGATGTAGTCTATTGGTCGAACCGCTAAGAGCGCAGGCTTCCTGTGTGGAAGGCTGGGAATCTGAATCCTGATTGAGTCAAACCAATGACTTATCAAATTTATACTTGTCGCTTCCTAGCCAGGCACTCGGCATTATCAGGATAGGGCAAGCACTGGTTGGCTCAGTGTGAGGATAATGTGACTGAGTGGGATATCAGGCCATGGGACTGGCAGCCTGGTTTTCCAGTGAGGAAGCACTATAAAGTCACCATGAGTGTGCACTGTCACAAGTTGGTACCCGTCCTGATATGACCTTCGATTTTGCCAGGACATAAAACTCCAACACCCAACCAACCAAATTGTCATTATCTAGCCTGGCGCTTGGCATTATTAGGACAGAGCAAGGACTGGTTAGTTCAGTATCAGGAAAAAATGATTGAGTGGGAAATCGAGTCATGATGCTGGCGGCGTGGTGTCCTAGTGGGACAGCACTATAAAGTCGCTATAAGTGTGCAATGCCAAAATTCAGTGCCCATCCTGATATGGCCTTAGATGTTGCCAGGATGTAAAAACCCCAACAAACAAACTGTTATGACCTTAGATGTTGCTAGGACGTAAATCCCAAAGAAACAAATTGTGCCAGCACTGTTGTGTGCCCCCCTGTGTATGGTGTGTACACTGCACCCGTTTTCTGGATTGATGCAGTGTGCTTCATTCGCTGATCAGTGGCCTATGGGGTGGACGGGCGTTCAACTCATTCAGTCATCCTGCCTGGTTATCTGTTCGAGGACGTACACCTGGTAATGACGCTCGGCATTAGTAGGATAGGGCAAGGACTGGTTGGCTCGGTGTCAGGATAATGTGACTGAGTGGGGTATCAGGTCATGGTGCTGGTGGCATGGTCTCCCAGTAGGGCAGCACTATAAAGTCGCCATGATTGCACACTGTCACAAGTTGGTACCCATCCTGATATGACCTTAGATGTTGCTAGGATGTAAAACAACAAACAAACAAAAACAAAAAGTGAATGTGAATGTGGCAACAAACGAACAAAGCATTTAAATGCACAGTGGTGCTTCGGTATGTCCGGATCCGGATGCGAATGCGAATGCGAATGCGAATGCAGCAAGTGGATCGCCCCATGGACCCATCGGTGTGAATGCCAATGCCAATGCTGCCCCAATTGCCATAGGAAACCAGCAACTTTGACTTTCCTTCACAAATTTGTAGAATGAAAGACCAAAATACATCGGTATCTATGCAGCATGCCGCATTCTGCATATATGGAATCTTAGCTTTAGGGTGGGTAGGGGAAATCGCACAAAGGGTAACATTGGGGGGGGGGGGGATGACTAAAATTAGTGTGACATATTATATGCATGGCCCCCGCCTGACTTGTTGGGTGGGTCTCTCACACCTTTCTATACTGCTCGCAGAGCCTCGTTTCTGGACCTCTCTGGTTATAATCTACCGTACTTTAGTTCAAACCTTTATTTAAAATGGCTAACTGTTGAGATACTTAAAGTGTTCCTAGTATGTGTATTTCCTTAAATTACAATCGATACTGGTTGAAAACGAGGCCAGCGAACCGGTTTGTTTGTTTGTTGTTGTTTTACATCCTAGCAACATCTAAGGTCATATCAGAATCGGCACTGACTTGTGACAGTGCATACTCATGGTGACTTTATAGTGCTGTACCACTGGGAAACCAGGCTGCCACCACCATGACCTGGTATCCCACTCAGTCACATTATCCTGACACTGAGCACACCAGTCCTTGCCCTTTCCTAATAATGCCGAGCACCTAGCTAGGAAGCGACAAGTATCAATTTTTAAGTCATTGGGAACCCACGACCCCACGATCTACCAGCACCAGCGAATCGGTGGGTTCTGGCGAGCTTTGTGAGGAAGTCTGGTATGTCGCGTCTTGGTGTGTTCGCCATTTTATTTTACCACAACGCCACCTCAACCGGACGCGGTGGCCGAATCGGTAGAGCGCGGGACTCCCGTGCCGAAGGTCGGGAGTTCAATTCCCGGTCGAGTCAAACCAATGACTTGCACAAAATTGATACTTGTCACTTCATAGTCAGGTGTTCGGCATTATTAGGATAGGGCAAGGACTGGCTGACTGGGTGTTAGGAGAATGTGACTGAGTGGGATATCAGGTCATGGTGCTGGTGGTGTGGTCTCTCGGTGGGGCAGCACTATAAAGTTGCCATCAGTGTGCACTGTCAAAAGATATTACTTTAGATGTTGCCAGGACGCAAAACTCCAACAACTAACCAACAATCGGAATGGTGGTCATAATGATAATGGTGATAATGATAATAACGTAATAATCATAATAAAGGAAAGAATGATTGTAATCATGGTTGGTTTATTTGGGCTAGTAACACATATACTTTTATCTATCTGGCGATTATGATGATGATGATGGTGGTGATGATGATGATCATGAAAAAACCCATGAATTATAACAAAAAGCTGAAATATTCAGATGAAATCTGGAACATTGCTGGGTCAGCCAGCTGGGAGTGTTTACCTCGTAGATACACACACACACAAACACTCACTCACACACGCACTCACGGATCGCTTGTTAATGACGTTCTATAGGAAAGCAAGGGGGACATGGAATATTTACTTTACTTGTTTTCATCTGGGTTATAGAAGTGCCTGGATGTTTGCACGCGGGTTACACGACAAACACGTACACAACCAGGTGTGTTTGTTTGCTGTGGTTTACGTCCTGTCAACATGTAAGGTCATATCAAGATGGGTAAGGATTTGTGACAGTGCACATTCATGGCGTCTTTCCGACTGGGGCACCAGGCCGCCGACATCATGGCCCGATTTCACATTCAGTCACATTATCCTGATATTTGTGAAAGTATAACGTCTGAACACTTTGACTTCTGGATACTGAATGACTTTATTCCCCTCCAGGGCTCAAACCATAGCCGGCCAAACTTTTCCATGACATCATCTAATTTGCATATATTACAGATGTGTCTAGATGTCTAGATGTCTATTACTCATATATCACATCCCCCCCTCAAAGTATTTCTGAGACATGAAATGTTTCAAAATCCCCATAAAACATACCAGGTTTACTCATTCATCATACAGTAATACAATAAAATATACAAGCACTTAACTTAAGCGAGTAGGCGTAAGTAAGTAAGTAACTTAAACCACAGGTTTATCGAGTGTCCAAGCGTACTATGGCACTAAAGTCCTTTGAACTGTCCGGCTGCTTAGCCTCCACAAAACACATTGTCCATAATGACACAATAAAAATACATATTCAGTTGTATTTTCTTTCCATTGACAAAACAATTACCATCACTAATAACTAGTCCATAGCAATATTATGATGGAATTATATATCAATATCAGTGGCCTGGCATCCGATGCTTGCATCTTGGTGCTCCGTGTTCACTGCTCGCTGCCTCACCTGTTGCTTAGCTGGCCTGACGTTCTGCGCGTCTTCATCCTGGCCGTTTTCATTACAGCCGTTCGTCTCTGTCGACGATCTGTGCATCTGTGCTTCTTGGCATCCGTGCAGTCGTGTCTGTGGCTCTAGGCATCCGTGCATTTGTGGGCCATCACTTAGGGCCCTGTCCTCCAATCTGTCCATTCAGATATGGCGTTCTGCTTGCTTGTCTGTGAGTGGTCCGATCCTGTCTCGGTCAGCGAGCGCGATGGACATATTGGCGAAAACTGTTTGCACTTCTTCGCAAGCGACATGAAGAAAGATACAGCATTGCACTCGTTCTTTCTGTCTTCAATATGACACCTGCAGCAGTGGCGTATATGTCATATGCTCTGATCCATGTTTTCCAGTTCGATCTTGCATTGTTGCTGAGGACAAGCTGACCTGGCGGCCTAAGGGCCGGCAGTGTGTTAGCGGATGGCATGGTTCCTCATCTGACACCATGTGAAAGTACAACGTCTGAACACTTTGACTTCTGGATACTGAATGACTTTATTCCCCTCCAGGGCTCAAACCATAGCCGGCCAAACTTGTCCATGCCGTCATCTCATTTGCATATATTACAGACGTGTCTAGATGTCTAGACGTCTATTACGCATATATCACAATATTGAGCTTACCAGTCTTTGCCCTATTCCGGTTTGTCCATGAATATTTAATAAATAGCCAGGCATGCACAGTTTCAGACATGAACAAACAATAAATACTGATATCCGATCATGATACTTAATACGAATAAGCTTGCTTAGGACCAACTGCCCCCCACCTCTTCGTTATTAATAGCACTAAAAGGTCACCATGAGTGCGCACTGTCACAAGTCAGTACCCGTCCTGATATGGTCTTAGAAGTTACTAGACGGGGTGGCTGAATGAGGTAGAGCATCCGTCTCCCGTGGTGGTAGATCGTGTGTTCAAATCCTGGTCAAGTCAAACCAATGACTTAAAAATTGATACTTGTCACTTCCTAGCCAGACGCTCGGCATTACTAGGATAGGGCAAGGAGCAATGGAATGAGGAAGACCAGTCGTCTGTGAGTGAAATTTCCCCTGAGTAAACAACTAAAGTACCAACAAAAAGAGATATATATATATGTATATTTTCCGCAGAATTGATATAAACTGGTCCCAGTGCTTTCTCCCATACTTCAGCCCAGAACCAGTTTCAGCAGTACTTATTCCTGGCTGGTACTTTATTAAGACATATGAGAAGACACTGGGACCAGTTTATATCAATTCCGCAGAAACAGCTGCCTCCAGTTTCTGGATTTCTTTATTTTCTGGTTCTGGGCAAATCTGTGCTGACAGATTGTGTCCGCTGGTGACCAGCGTGACACAAATAGATCCCGGTTTCCTTGCTGCTTGGGGTGGTTTGTAACCTTACGACGGTTACTGGTTGCAGAACTGCAACATTATAGAGAGGCTCCGATAAATCAGCCCAATCTTTGGTTGACGATTAATCTTCAGATGGGGCGGTTGTAGAAGCTGGGGACATCTTTACAACATTATCACAGCGAAGCATTGGGGCGGCACCAAATCTCTTCGGTCCGGCGGATGTTGAGCCCTTGTATCCAGCAGACAGCAGCAAGGGTTTCGAGGAAGGGCGGGTAAAGATGGGCGCAGCGGTGGTTCCAGCAACGAGAACAAAGCGAGAGAAGCGAAAAGGTACAGGGCCCCACCCAAGCACACAACTCCCCTGGTCAGGGGGAGAGGTATTGCCTGGGAGAAATAGAAAGGGTATAGTCTAGGAAAGAGAAATGAGAGTTGAGTCAAAGGACCATGTCTATTTTCTCTATGGTGACCAACCATCGAGCCATAGACACGGACAGAGTAGGAGTAGAAAGTGAAATGCCGGCGGGCTCCCCCTCCTGGAACTCTTTTCAGACATATCAAGGAGGAGCAAGGCCAGCGGAGAGGAGATAAAGAGAGATGTGGATGAAGTGCGGTCCGGATAGCAAGTGCCCTTACTTTCCCTCTCTATAAGTATTGTTTATGTATATAAACACATGTTAGTCATTAGCCTCCCCCCTGGGTGGGTCGGTATAAGTTAACTGCCAGTTCTCATCTGAACACCAAAGTTAAAGTTGCATAGTCTGATGCTTTTGAGCTTTTGCTATTTTCTGAGATAAATATATTATACTAATCGTTATAATCTACTTTACTTTAGTTTGAAGTAACTTTAATTTTAAATGGCTAAGTTTGGAGATATTTGACGTCAAAACATGCCTAAATAATTTTGGCAAGCACGCCAAAACTCTGACACCATAGACTTCAGTAGTAACGGTTTCTATTAAAGTTGCATAGTCCGATGAAGCATAATATTTTCAAAACCAAAACACTTACCTAGATTTGATTCTACATATTTATCTTAGATACTGGTAAAGTTGTTAAGCATTTTTTGTCACATCGAAGGGCATGGGGAGTCAATTTAATAGAACCTGTTACTGCATAAGCCTATGGCATCAGAGTTTTGGCGTGCTTGCCAAAATTAATTTGGCATGTTGTCACTTCAAATATCTCCAAAGATAGCCATTTAAACTAAAAGTTACCTCAACCTAAAGTAAAGTAGCTTATAATGATCAATTCAATGTATTTATCTCAGAAAATGACAGAAACTCAAAGCCATCAGACTAAGCAACAAATGCTTAATAAGGGCACCAGTGTCAAAGTTGAATATGTAGAATCAAATCTAGATAAGTGTTTTGGTTTTGAAAATTTGATGTTTTCATCGGACTATGCAACTTTAACCAATGCACTTGGTCAGTACTACGACTGACCGCCAGGGAATACAAGGTGTCATAGACATCCTGATACAGGATTATAACAGAGAGCGTGTATATAAACAGATGAGAGGGACAACTCCCGCGAAAAACGGTAACACAGGCTACAGTGGCGTTCCTGGCGGTTAGTGTTGAACAAGCTTTGAGTTTGACGGTACGTGCAGTGCAAAACATTTGTTTTTATTCAAAATTAATAGAAATGCAGAAGCCTAACCATATCAATTTAATATAATACTTTTGGTAAACATGTTTTCTATATGTGTTCCAAGCGGTTTGTGTCTAGCTCATGTGGTTTTAGAGATATTTCACTTTTTCTGTATGAAGATTGCTCACCGCCATTGACAATGCCTTGAGTTTGCTGTACGCGTAGTGAAAAACGTCAGTTTTATTCCAAATTAATAGACATCCAGAACCCTAACCATATCAATTTAATATAATCTTGTTGGTAAACATGTTTTCTATGTGTATTCCAATCAGTTTGTTTCTAGGTGTTGTAGTTTTAGAGATATTTAACGTTTTCTGTATGAAGATTGTTCACTGCCATTGACAATGCCTTGAGTTTGTCCATTTGTTCAACAACCACCACTTGGAGCGCCACAGTCGGCAGCTGTTACAGGGTCTAGTATGAGAGTTGTCCCTCTCATCTGTTTATATACACGCTCTCTGATTATAAGCTGCCGAATCAGTAGTGGATGAGTAATATGTAACTCTGCTGTCGGTGTGTTAGATCACCTTTAAAGCCACTTCAGGCTATCGGAGGTAGTTTACTAGGATAGCGGAACAGAACACAGAGACTGTGTGTACGTGTTATAAACCAGGCTATGTTGCATCATCAACACGTTAAGGCCCTGTCACATTACGGCGTATGGCGGGAGCGTATTGAAAACCTACGTAGGTCCTGCGCGTGCCGGCCTATGATGACATTTGGTGACCTTTCGGGTGGTTTTGAGCGCATGTGGAACCTACGAGGAGCGTACGAGGAGCATACGAGGAGCGTATGGGAGCGTATGGGAGCGTGCTGTGACATTTTTTGACAGTATGGGCCATACGCCCTCATAGGTCGAGTTTTTTTTAGCATGCGCAAAAAGATTTGGACGGACGGATTTATGAAAGCGTATGGCGGCGTATGCCTCATACGCTTCACATACGCCGGCATCTGGCGGCGTATGAGTAGCGTATGAGTAGCGTATGCGTAGCGTATGAGTAGCGTATGCGGCGTATGCCGACGTATATGACGTAACGCGCTTACGCCGCCATACGCTCCCGCAAAAAACCCTAATGTGACAGCCCCTTTATTGACAACACGCAATGCTGGAGAGCGGCCACGTGGTGTGTCACGTGGTGTGTCACGTGGTGCATTGCAATAGGTCGGGAGATAACATTCGTGTGACATAAACACCTAAAGCACCTACCATAGATCTATCTACACATGCCTCCAACCTCACCCGATCAGACGGGATGGCCGAATGAGTTAGAGCGCCCGTCTCCCGCACTGGGAGATCGTGGGTTCGAACCCTGGTCGAGTCAAACCAATGACTTAAAAATTGATACTTGTCGCTTCCTAGCCAGGCGCTCGGCATGAATAGGATAGGACAGGGACTGGTTGGCTCAGTGCCAGGATAATGTAACTGAGTGGGATATCAGGTCATGGTGCCGATGGCCTGGTTTCCCAGAGGGACAGCACTATAAAGTCGCTATGAGTGCGCACTGTCACAAGTCAGTACCTGTCCTGATATGACCTTAGATGTTGCTAGGATGTAAAACAACAACAAAAAACACAAAAAAACAACTCACCCAGCTCAAACTTAAAGTTGGATAGTCCGATGATGTTGAGTTTCTGTCATTTGTTAGAAGGATATTGTCATGGAGGTGAGGAAATTTGGGAAATATTGCTCCTAGAGTAGGATTTGAACCCACATTTTCTGCCATTCTGGGCTAGCATGCTAACCATTACACTATCTAAACTCCCTGTTGCATCACACTATCCATGCTTACCTGTCTACGTGACTCCTTGCTGTTATTTGGGGAGTTTTCAGTCGCATTGGTGCGCTGAAGGCTGCAAATCTGCAGCACTGAATGGGCACTGCTGAAAGCAGTCCCATGTGGTCGGGAGTTGGCTTCCGATGGCTAGTGATCAGAGGAATTGGGGGGTAGGGGGAAGGGGGACACAGCACACACTCATGGCGACTTCATAGTGCTGCCCCACTGGGAAATCAGGCCGCCGGCACCATGACACAGTCACATTATCCTGACATTGTGCGCCCAGACCCTGTCCTAATCTCATAACGCCAAGCGCCAAGCAGCAACAGGTACCTATTTTATAAGTCATTGCTTTGACTCGACCAGGATCCAAACTTCAGTCCCTCCAGATTCACGGGTATACACAGTAAGTCCGGCCAAGGCCAGAGGAAGAAGTGAAGTGAGGATGGGATTAGTTAGGCAGTGGGTGGGGTTACCTGTTAGTTGTTAATGAAAATTAGTGGTTAGTTGGTAGTGGTGTCAAGTCAGCTATGGCGATGAGGTGGGGCTTGCTAGTCCTCGTTGTCATGGTCTGGGCGACCGACAGTGTTGATGATGTCTGCGTTCTTATATACACACCTATGCATATCAATTAATCAATAGTTCCGTCCTCTAGTCGAGGGTTGGATGCAATGGTTCTCCACTTGTCCTGATGGTGTGCTGTTCTGATAGACTGCGAATAATTCAAGCCTGTCCACTGTGAAATATTTGTAAACCATGATGTTCTTGGTCTCCCTCTCCCTCTGCTGCCATTCACTTTCCCTTCCAACAATGTATGGTATATTGAACTCTGACGAATGATGTGGCCAAAATAAATAAGTTTCTTTGTCTGTATAGTGGCAAACAAGCTTTTCTTATTTTTAATTTTTCTGAGAACTTCTTTGTTGGTGATCTTCTTTGTCCATGATATTTTCATCATCCTTCGATAAGTCCACATCTCAAATGCTGCTAAACGTTTGTACATTTTCTTAGAGATTGTCCATGTCTCAGCCCCAGATATTAGAGTAGACCACACATAACACTGTAGAATATGCTTCCTTGTTTGTATTAATATCTTACTTGATGTTAACACTCTATACATTTTGGAGAATGTTGTTTAATGCTTACAATTACATGCATATAGACAATGCATACACTGGATAGGTTCAACAACCATGTAGTGCATAGCTTGTATGGGATCCAAGTCACGGAACCAGTATCATGGGGGGGGGGGTGATGAAACTGAGAAATAGTATACCGAAAGCAGGTTTTTAACCCACCCTTCCTGCCATTCTAGGGCTAGCATGCTAACCATTATACTATCTAGAGTCCCTATTGCAGCACCCTATAAATGGAGAGCGGCAGTCAAGTAATGAAAGCAGTCTTTGTCGCATCGCGACCGACAGCATGATGATGATGATGATCCACGCCTACCTGTCTATGTGGCTCTTTGCCCCCATTATTTCCATATAATACCACCTTTCGAACTATACCTAAATAAGGATGATTCATGAGATGCTACACCAAGACTAACTCATCAGAAGTAGGAGAAACCATTTTGTTGTTGTTGGTTTGTCGTTGTTTTGAATATGTTTATTCTGCGAAATAAGTCTTTTTGTCAGTGCCGAAGCATTATTTTAACAATTTCCCTTTCTTCCTTTTATTATGTTAAACCATTTTCTTTAAAATGACAGAAGTAAATGAATGTGTGTTGGCAGACCCAGTGTCTCAAATGGTGAAAACAATACTTTGTTCTGAGGAATAAATATATTTACCCCAAAAAATGAGAACGAGGGCACACTCAAGGATAATCCAACCGATATCAGACACAATACACGCTTAATGCTTCTCACACTACGTACTAACACGGCCTCACGAACAAGATAAGCAAATGGTGTATATGGGACTATGTTATATAACACAATCCCCTTGAACCAAATACACACAGGCCACATACACATAAATAACATGGTCAGTCATCCCTCAGTCACATCACGTGATCGGTGAACCCCTGCTGTGTATACATTATTCTTTCGATGTACAAACTGTTTCTCTCTCTCTCTCTCCCTCTCTCTCATTTAACTGCTCTTCTGATGACAGGACACCTGCTATGTCGGGACAACAGTGCTCTGGGTGCAGAGTTGTCACTACAGTAATGTATTGTGTATCTATTCATTAATATGGATTATTGTTGCTAACTTGGTAGGTTGCTTGGTTACAATAGGTCACAACAGTGAAATGTGAGCTGTAAGATTATAATACAAGAGGTGACCTAAATAAGGTTCATCACGCTGCAAATTAAAGAAAATGAAAGAGCAGCTCACTTTGAGTCCGTTCTCGGCGAAGCGGATATGCCATTTGTTTGACCGGAAGTGATCTTGGGCTACAATCAGCCTGCAGGCTAGGTACAAGATTCACCCCGTACTGCTGCAGTAGGGGTGCAAACCAGCCTTATGTAAAAGCTGGCGAAAAAACGGGTCAAAGAACTGAGAGCCTAATTTTACAATCTAAGAAGCAGCAATTATTCTTTACATATGTTTTATTATTTACCCGCTACTTTTGAGTTGAAAAATATAATATAATATCTAGTTTAATAAGATTTAAAAGTGAAATCGACGGCGTTCTGCGGCCGCCATCTTGTCTTTTTGCATTCTCTCCCATTTCACCAACTCTGTGCCTATAGAAGTATCCATTTGATACTGGAGCCACATACTGGAGCCTCACTTCCATACTGGAGCCTCACTTTCATACTAACGCTATTTTCGCCCGTATTTATATAAGGCTGGTCTTCACCCGTGTACTACAACGGGTGAATCTTTTATCTACCTGCAGGCTAGAGTCGGTGGTAAGGGAAGAATAGCTACCACGCGCAGGTGGCGTCGCCGTGGCAGAAGCGGGAACTAATCCAGTGCATAGCATATAATTAGGTGTTATTAAGTAGGTGAAATGGTTTACGTTTATACTCCCATAAAGCATTATAGATCATATATATAATGCAAATATATGTGATGTATAAGCATTATGCGAGTATAAAGGCGTGGAAGGGAATTATTATTATTATTCTTCTAATTCATTATCTACCAACCATTGTCCTCGATGTATTCACCTCCTATATCTACATACTGCTACTGGTGGCGCCACCTTCGGCCTCCTCCTGTACTACGGGCTCTCCCATTGTCATTCAAGCCCTGGAATTTATATAACATTTATAACTATCTATTAGGAAATAATATAATACACTAATGTAATTAATTAATCCATAGCAAACATACAAGAAGAGAACCAGAGCGTGTTTCGGGAAACTCTTCTTTTCTGAAAGAGTTACCGATGTATGGAACAGCCACCTAGAGTTATCAGAGGACCCAAGCATTAAGGCGTTTAAACGCAGGATTGACAAATATTGCCGGGATGAAGATACTGTACGTGTGATATAATCTATTATATAAATATAAACTGGCGGGTGAAGGTATTTTATAATAATGATTATTTGTTATTCTACGATTTTTTTTTGACTATTTCTTCTGCATGCTATATATTTGCTGCGGGCCTGTATGCTGCTTTGCTGCGGCCCCTCCCCCCACCTTCTATTGAGCACACTTTAGCTGCCTACCTCGCCCACTACACATCTATTTTTACTTTTAAGCTTTGTATAGGTAGGGCGTTTATTGCTCGGCCAAGAGCGTTATCGAATAAATTAGGCTGTTCACCAACCTCCCGTCTCGCCTTCTTCTGTTCACTTAGCCTGACTTTATATAATTATAAAGTGGCTCTGATCTCACGTCATACAGACCCGTCTAACAATGACATCGCTCAAGTTTCATCAGACAATGATCTGGATACACAGGTCTAACGACCTTCATCCGGTGAAGACCTAAGTAAACCTAAGTCAAGTATGTAACAAGGAACAACACATAGACTTTGTTGAGTCACATTTGGTTAGGTGACGAGTTGGTAAAATGTGCTTCAATAGCGAATGGTCATTGTTGAATGGACAGCCAGGTAACGCGAACAAAGCCTACCGGACGTTGTGGGTGGAGGTGGAGTGTGTGTGTGTGGGGGGGTGTTATCAGCGGTAGTATAGGTAGGTGGGGTTAGCCCGGTGTCGCGGTTTAGATTCTCAGTGGGTTTAGATTCTACGCTCCTGGTTCTGCGAATGCACGTATTCGATTAAAATAACCCGGGCGATTCGGGTCACCCGAGTTGCTAGAAATTCAAATATAACACCGCGAGTGGAGTTGACAAAAACATGTGTTATGTAAAAAAAAAAAAAAAAAAAGGCACCATTTTCCCCAACCCGACTGAGCGTGGAGAAGCGTATTCAATTATTCAACCTGAGTCTGTAGGATGTGCGCAGGTGCCAACAAGTGGCTCAGGTGACCCATGTTGATTAATCGAATACCGGCGGAAATGCCGTTCGATTTTGACGCATGTGCAGAACCCCCGCGTAGAATGTAAACCCACTGAGAATTTAAACCGCGACACCGGCGGTCAGATAACGACACAATTAAATTCACATGGGGTGGGGGGCAATTGGCCCAGGCCGCCGTGCACTTACTGACCCCCCTTCCTATCCCCAACTCCCTCCCTCTCCCTCCCTCTCCCTCCCTCTCCCACACACACACTTTCCCACCCCATCCCTCTCCCCTCCATTCCCTCCCACCCCACCCTCCCCCTATTCATGCCTGGTGACCAGCAGTTGGTTGGTTGATTTTGGAGTTTTACGTCCTGGCAACAGCTAAGATCATATCAGGACCGGTACCGACTTGTGACAGTGCACACTCATGGCGACTTAATGGTGCTGCCCCGCTAGGAGCCATTGCTGCCAGCAACATGACCCGATATCCCATTCAGTCACATTATCGTGACACTGAGCCAACAAGTCCTTGTCCTGTCCTAATCATGTCGAGCGCCTGGCTAGGAAGCGACATGTATCAATTTTTAAGTCAATGGTTTGACTCAACGAGGGTTCGAACCCATGGGTTTGGATCCCACGATTGACCAAAAAGGTGACACAGCAGTGAGTTGGGGAGTGTGAATGAAGGGGCAGTGGCGCCCTGGGGCAGGGCACACGCCACAAGCCATACAGTTCAGTGACCGCAGACACGTTGCAATCCCCGGGTAGCGAGGAGACTGCAAGCACTGGCACTGGCAGGCACTGACTGTGATATATGCGTAGTGGACGTATTGAACTGTGGTTAATATATGCTAATGAGATGCAGACTTGGAGACAAAGGAATATGCTAATGAGATGACGTCATGGAAAGTTTAGCCGGCGGGTCAAGCGTGCCCTAGGCCCTGAATAAACCATTCAGTATCCAGAAGTCAAAGTGTTCAGACATTGTACTTCCACACTGACTGACTGAACTAGTCAAGGTGGGTGCATGGGGAGGAGGAGGGGGAGGGGGGAGGAGGATTGGGGGAGCTGGTCAAGGAGGGTGGAGGGGAGGAGGGAAGGGGCGGGGAGAAGGGGGAGGGGAGAAGAGAGGGAGAAGGGACAGGAGAGGATGGGCGGAGGAATGGTGAAGGGAGAGCGGGGAGGGGGAGGGTAGGGGAAGGCGGAGGGAGAAAAGGAGTAGGGGGTGGGGAAATGGGGAGGGGGAGGGGGGCGGTAAGAGGAGTAGAGGAGATAGGGAGTCGGGAGCGGAGGGGGAGGGGGAAGAGAAGGAGAAGTACGGGAGAAGGTGGCCAGAGGACGGAGGGGAGAGGGGAGGGAGGGGGGAAGAGGGTGTGGGGAGGAGAGAGGAATAGGGGGAAGGGAGAGGGAGATGGCGGGGAGAGGAGAGGGAGAAGAGACGGGAGATAGTGGGTGGAGGAAAGTGGAGGGCAGGGGAGGGGGAGTAGGAGGGGGAGGGGAGGAGGAGGGGGAGGGTGAGGGGTGGGTGGGAGGGGGAGTTGGGGACAGGGAGTAGGAGTAGAGAGGAGAGGGGAGGTAAGAAGGGTAGGGGGAGGGGGAGGGGAGAGGGATAGTGGGGAGAAGGGAATGAGGAGAAGGAGGGCGAGGGAGCGGAGTGGGAGAGGAGAGGGGGAAGCGGAGAGGAGAGGAGGAGAGGGACACGGGTCAATGGGGATATTCAAGGACATTCATTTTCTTTCAGAATTAGGGCATATGACTTTTTTTCTGGTGTTATTATTGTTTATTTCTATTTTAATACCGACTTACCGTGAAATGTACATGAATATTAAAACAATTAAAAGAATATGGCGCCCAAGTCACACCTAACCGGACTAGCCCCGGATTTGAAGCCGGACCACCCCCGGACCATTCCCCCGGACTGTCCCCGAGAGTCCAGGATAAAATTGTTTTTTTTGGTAATTTTTGCCTTGCTCTCACACCTACCCGGACAAGCCACGGTCTACCCACGGACCACAGCACAGACAACCCACATACTACCTGGTGTAGCCACGGATTAGTCCCAGATCAGCCCTGGACAACCCCCGGATGACCCCCAGACTATTCCCGGATAGCCCTGAGTATAAAATTACCCAGACTGCCCTGGATGAGACACGGATAACCCCCGGACTACCCGGATCATCCCCAGATTACACCCGGATGATGCCAGATCGAGCCCGGATTGCAATATTCCCCAGACCACTCCAGATGTTTTAAACATTTTAAAACATCCGGGGTGGACCCCAGATGAGGCCGGACCAGCCAAGGATCACCAAGGACCAGCCACGGATGAGCCACGGATCACGCCGGATCGCCATGGACCACTCCAAATTACGGTACGGGGCTCGTCCGGCCCCTGATCCGGGTAGGCGTGATCTCGGCTTTACCAGACACAGTAATTATATAGATGTGGTATGAAGACACAACTTACGAGCACTAATAAAGCACACAACAAGCAGCACAGTTACACACCCGAATAACTTCAGCACCCACTGCCTGTGCTGCAGGTTGCGGGTTCGATTCCCGGGCGAGTCAAACCAAGCCAATGCCTTACAGAATGAATACTCGTCAGTACTTACCCTGCCACTCGGCATTACCAGGATAGAACTGGCTACACCAGTGTTAGGATAATGTGACTGAGTGGGATAACGGATCATGTGCTGGCCGCATGGTACCCCAATAGGGCAACACTATTAAGTCGCCATGAGTGCGCACTGACTGTCACAAGTCGGTTTCCGTCCTGATATGACCTTAACCAGGGTCTGTACGGGGCCTGAAATGTTGTGTACTTCATTTGGCTCATTTAAAGGCCTTGAAAAGCCTTAAATTCAACTTATTTTGAGAAACTAGACTTAAAAAGTCTTGAATTCCATTGAACTGTCCCCACTGATCTAAATTAGTCCGAAATGACCATTCGCCATTGTTTTTTTTCTCTCCTGACATCCCAATGAAAAGTCTTGAATTCCTGTCAAAAACAGCCTTAAAAAGCCTTGAAATAGCCTTGAATTTCATATCTTCACGTGTTAACGGACCCTGCCTCAATATGTTTCATGTGCGTTAAACCCCACGAATGGAGCTAGGTATTGGCGGTTGCTAGAGGTGGCCTCCCCACCTGCCTGTGTTATACACTTGTGAGCAGGCAGGTGGATATTGATCACTGGCCATTGGTGTACGTGCGAGTCGAACAGCACTCAAACCAACCAGGTTGGATGGTTGGTTCTGGTTAGTTGGTTGTTGGAGTTTTATGTCCGGGTAACATATATGGTCATATCAGGATGGGTATCGTCTTGTGACAGTATGCACTCATGACGACTTTATAGTGCTGCCCCACTGGGAGACCGGGCAGCCAACACCATGACCCATTATCCCACACAGTCACATTATCCTGATACTATGCTAACCAGTCCTTGTCCTATGCTATTAATGCCGAGCGCCAGGCTAGGAAGCGACAAGTACCAATTTTAAAGTTATTGGTTTGACTCGACCGGAAACCGAACTCTACAGACTTTCCGCATGCGAGGCCAGCACTCTATCGATTAGGCCACTACACCAGGCAGAAGGGTGCGCAGCGCTCAAATAAAATGTATGTTATCCATCACCTGTACCCAGGTAAGATTTGTATAGGGTGTGATAATCATGATAAGAAAACCCCTCCCCTTACATCTTTAATATATTTTTTTTAAAGCTACATAGTCCGATGAAAGCATCAACTTTTCAAAAGCAAAACCCTTATCTAGATTTGACCCTACATATCCGACATTAAGGCCCGGTCACATACACGCTAGTGGACGTAGTTGAAAGTAGTGGAGGCTAACGTAGTTGAATGTAGTTGAACGTACCGGCATCCATACTTCTCCATCATGCTAACTTGGTAATAACGTGGGTGGGCCATGAGTTCCAATTTAATCTTTGGACATTTTCAAAAGAGTGCTATGTTAGAGGCTAACGTACGATGGAGAAGTCTACATACTCTTAATGTACTCTAGCATACTCTAGTGTACTCTAGCATACTTTAGCCTACTTGGATGTAGTTGAACATAGTTGACCATAGTGGGGGCTAATGTATGTTGAACGTAGTTGAATGGAGTTGAACGTAGTTGAACGTAGTTGATCATAGTTGAACGTACCAGCATCAGTGCCGTAACATATTTATTTGTACCAAGACCTGCCATACCTTAACATTTTTCACCATGGTTTAACATACTTATACCACGTTTGACCAACGTTCAACTATGGATGATCCCGGATGATGCCATACTAAAGTGTATGTGACCAGGTGTTATATCTTGGGTACTCGGCCGTCAGAGCCCCGGATTGATTGATTGATTGGTGGTTGCTTTACGCCGTGTTGGCAGCATATGCCATATTCATGGAGAGAAATGTTAGTTTTTTGTTCAAACCATTGCTTTTACATGTAAAAGCAGACAATCAATTATGTGCCAATAGACACTCATTAAATTAGAAAGCTCACAATCATATATTTGTGGTCAAGGGAAACAAATTCCCATAGAAAAAGAAAAGTTTTAATAATTGATAGAATCTATTTAGTAAACTATATGAGGTGGTACAGTCCAGCTGCCCTCAAAAAGGCTAAAATGTTTTCCTGTTTTACCTTAGTAAAAAGGTCATGCATACTCTCTGCAGTGTAGAACTGTTGGCACAGGGCCAAAAGATCAACGCAACTTAGTAAAATGTGTTTGAGTGTGAGCGGGGTCTGACACCCAATACATTCAGGGGGAGGTTTCCCCTTGAGCAGAAAACATGTGTAAGCCACGAGTGGCCAATACGGCAGCGGCTAAGGACCACTTGGTCCCGCCGACCTCCCGCATGAGTCTGTGGTGGCTTTCCCACAGATGGTTCAATTTCTTTAAGTTTATTAATGTTTTCATCCCACTCATGTTGCCATTTGGATTTTATGTGGGTGGCTATTAGTGGTTTCAGATCAGAGTGAGGGATCAGACACGGTTCAAGATCACAGTTCAGGGCCTTCTTCGCCGCCCGATCAGCTCATTAGTTTCCTTGTATGCCGGCATGGCCAGGCACCCAGCACAGGTAGATGTCATACCCATCCTTTGTCAGTTGGTTCATTTTATAAATGACAGTTGCTAGAATAGGGTGATTCGTTTTCAGTCCAGCAACAGCCAGGAGGCAAGAGAACGAATCACTGTATATAACATAGTTTGTGTGGTTGGATACCTCGATACACTCCAACGCGAGAAGGAGTGCTCGGACTTCTGCAGTGAAAATCGAGCTCTGATCGGGCAAACGTATGCCAAATTTTTCACGTCGGCAGACTGCCGCAGCAGCTACCCGGCTTTGGTCTTTCGAACCATCAGTGTATATGGAGAGGTGGTCTGCAAACTGGCCTTGAATCTCTGCATGCAGTCCTTGGTACTCGAGTGGATGTGTCCCAGACTTCCTCAGTTCCGGGAGTCGGAGGATAACTGATGGCTTTCTCAATGACCATGGGGGATGTTCTGGGACTTTGGCATCCTCCAACACATCCAAATCCATGCCCAAGCCCTCTAAATGAGGTTTCATTCAGAGCCTCAGCGGGCGGATGTAATTCAGCCTGGCTTCATACCTGGATTCGTCATGTTGCTCGAATAAACAATTGTGTGCAGGATTCAATGCATTAGTTTTTATCTTGGCTACATATTGCATGGCCAGTTTGATTCTCCTGTTGTTAAGTGATGGTTCATTGGCTTTGACGTAGAGGCTCTGAACCGGTGAGGTGCGGAAGGCCCCAAGGGCCAGGCGCAGTCCCTGGTGGTGGATCATGTCTAGCAGCCCAATATACGATTTCCTTGCGAAACCGTATACTATGCTGCCGTAATCCACTCATGACCGAACCAAGGTTCTGTACACGGAGAGCTCCCCACTCTGAGCTGGACAGCACCCTCAGAATATCTAGCGCTTTCAGGCATCTTGTTTTCAGGTACTTTATATGTGGCACAAAAGACAGTTTTGCATCAAGAATGAGGCCCAGAGCCCCGGATACCACAACTCTATCCCAGGTGTGTTCTGAGAACTGTCTGTCAGTTCCCACCTGGTGTCCCCCTCAACAAACTCATAAGGAAGAAAAGGGAAGACAAGTTGTGCAAGATTGACAGTGAAGAAGTTGTGCTTTATTGGCATCAACTCCTGTTCACCTACTAGCGACCTATCACCCTCACTCCTTGCCAACAGCCCACACAGATCCTCATGTCTCTTGCTGGTGTGTATAAGAATCAGTGCCTAAAGCCCACTGAACCTGAGTCCCATGGTTGTTGCACACAGCTCAGTACCTTTTGGATAGCTGCTCTAGTTTGTGAATAGAAAGTGGAATCTCAGACAGAGTGTCTGGAGTCTTGGATAAGTCTAGAGTGCCTCCTTCTAGAGTGCCTAGCCAATAGTCTCTCTCAATAGTGAGTGCCTAGTGGTAGATGTTCTTGACAGAACCGAAGGCTAAGGGAGCAAACCCTGTCACTGTGGAGGCATCAAGGGCAGTTGATGTATGGAACTCCCAACATCTCCCGACCAGCCACTGCAGGGACAAATAGTTTTGCGCCTGTCTGGACATGTTCTTGCTGGTGTGAATCCTCTATTTGCTCACCGAGAGAGTGCCGCTGGTAACTTGCAAAACCCAGTAGCACTTCATCACTTTTGCAGGCAGCTTTCATGAAATGCGGAGAGTGGCAGTCAAGTAATGAAAGCAGTCTTTGTCGCATCGCGACTGACAGCATGATGATGAGAGTGGGGTCTGTGTGTCAGGTATAAGGAATGCAGGTGACTTGTCTCCCAGAGCCAGCCAATCAGATACCCTCTACAGGCTGGGGGGGGGGGGGCGATACCCTAATAGGGGGCAGCTGTCACTCAACCCCAGCTGCAGGTGGTGTCCATAATGTATGCAGGATGGCTGGGTGACCTTGCCCATCGACCCCATGGTAACAGGTAGTTGCAGACAGTTACAATAAACATATATTAAAATGCCCTTCCCCTCCACTTGTACTCTTACTGGTGCATAGAGGGAACATTTCACCAAACATTAACTGTCTCTTACATATGAAGATGACGTCACAATCTTGGGCACTATGTGTTATCACATTTTCCACATAGTCTCTTATGACACACAGCGAGTGGGGCACCCATTGCTTCTCTGTTACATAACCTTGGTCCCTACTCTGTCGCCCGAGAATAGTAAAGCTCTCTGCCAATATATAAATCCGAACCGAAAATCTGTATATTTTTACACAGGGCTTTAGATGCTTGTGCACTTATTAAGCATTTGATGCTACCAAGAAGGGCGTACTAAGACAATTTAGCAGAATTAGTTATTACTGAAGCCTTTGGGATCAGAGTTTGGAAAGAATGCCAAAATTAATTTAGCATGTTTTCATTGTGAGCACCTTTGTTGTCTATAATTTTACATTGGACGAATTGATTTCAAATGGGTTGAATGTGAAAGCTGAGGCCCATTTGAAATCACTCCACAAACCTATGAAGACTAGCGTTATCATTATACATGTCAATTTGTCTTTCACTTTTTTATTGCAGATACACAAATAAAGGTTGTTTTATTTAAAGACGCCTCTAAAGCACATCGATTTGTTAGCATCGGCTATAGGATGTCAAACATATGGTCATTTGACATAACCTGCTGCCGTCAGATAGGCTACTTACCCTTTCCGATAGCAGCAAGGGGTATTTTATATGCACTTTCCCACAAACAGGACAGCAGATACCACAGCCTTTGATGAACCAGTTGTGGACCACTGGTTGGAGCGGAAAATAGCCCAAACTATAAATCGGTCCACTGAGCAGTATTGATCGCATAACCAATACCTTCACAAGTGGACATTCTACTGCCTGAGGTACGTCCCGCTCCCTGCATATATACAAAGGTAGTTTGCTACGAAATGTAGTCTCGTGACATTCTAGTGACGTGAAAGTATCAAAGTAAAATGTCTGTTATATATAATATATATATATGTATATGTATACAGACATGATGACACAGCGGTTCTTTCTGCTTGGCTGAATGACACTAGTATCATATGACGTCACTATATACAGATATATATATATATATTATCTGGCACATCAAAGAGCAATATATATATAATATATATATATGTATATATATATATATATATATATATATATATATATACACACATTATATTTGGGTAGTGAAGTGGAAAGCCGACGGGAGCAGCCCCAGCGCATACATACTGAACGAGGTACATTATTTAATTTGATGGATTCAAGGAGTGAAATCTTACATTATTTATACTCACATATGCCATAGTGATGATGGTAATGATGGGTGTGATGATAATGATTATGATGATTATGATAAATGCTACAATAACACATTGTTTTGTGCCATTCCTGCATTTAACTACATTTAAAATATAAAATGCCTTACTTGAGTCAATATAGGACGCGGAACATCAACTTTCCGATAAGACGCTTTGACGTCAGTCCAGCAACCATATTGATATGGGTTGTTTGTTTGTTGGAGTTTTACGTCCTGACAACACCTAGGGTAATATGAGGACAGGTATCCACTTGTGACAGTGTGCATACATTGTATGGTAACTTTATAGTGCTGCACCACTGGGATACCAGACTGCTGGCACCATGATCTTATTTCCCACTCAGTCACACTCATGGTGACTTAATAGTGCTGCCCAACTGGGAAACCAAGCTGCTGGCATCATGATCTGATATCCCACTCAGGCACATTATCCTGATAAGTACTGGGCTAACCAGTCCTTGCCCTATCCTAGTAATTCCGAGTGCTAGGCTAGGTAGTGACAAATATCAATTCGATAACTCATTGATTTTACTCAGCTAGGATTCGAACTCCGGATCTTCCGCGTGGGAAGTCTGTACTCTTACTGATTCGGCCACCGCGCCCGGCCAGCAAGTCACGATTCTGAAAACACCCAACCACCCTTCGCGGTGACGTAAATTGTGCTAAGCCTATTTCTTATATCCTAGCTTGAAGCCGTATAGTCCAGTGAAATCATCACATCTTCTAAACCAAAATAATGACCTACATTTCACCCTACATATCCAACTTAGATACTGGTACAAGCATATTGGACATTTGTTGCAGTTTGGTGCTCCTGCTATACTCAGAAATAGGACACATATTATATATATATATATATATATATATATATATATATGCATACATATACATATATATAATATTATATATATAATGAGGCTGTCTGAAAAGGTGCTAAGTAATTTGGGACAAAACTTTGTCCATTGTAACGATCAACATACTATCTGCTTATGCATTTGCTCAGGATAAACTGATTTATGGTGTTTCATAATCCCAATAGAATACATAAATGAATTGAAGCAAATGTCCTTGTGTTTTGGGTGTAACCGTTTCTGTGCTATTTTGTGTCAATTGTGACGTGGACAAAAGAAAAAGAGTTATCACCTTTTGAGACAGGCTTACTAACCCAACAGACTTTTTGTTAAAAGGGACTGACCTAGATACCGGCCTTGGGGTTTCATGTCCCAGCAAAATCTAAGGTGACATGAACCTGGGCCATTACTTATCAAAGTGAACACTGATGACGACTTAATAGTGCTGCCCCACAAGGATAATTTTGTTGGGGTGATGAAAATGGGAAATATTGAGCCTAGAGCAGGGTTCAGACCCACACCTATTGGATTCCGGGCTAGTTTGCTAACCATTACACCACATATGCTCCCTGATGTCATCACCCTCTCCACACCCACTACAACACTTGTTCCCCTGGAATTGTAAGTCTTTTAAATTATTTACATCCATAAGTCGGTTTAAGGCTTACAATTAAAAACATACAGACAATGCACTTAGGTAGGTTCTGTTCTGGTCATAGCACCAGTGTTGTGGGGGTGATGCAAATGAGAAATATTGCGCCTAGAGCAGGATTTAACCCCACAACTCTTATATTCCGGGCTAGCGTGATAACCATTACACCACCTAGGCTCCCTGATGTAATCACCCTATCCACATCCCACCTGTCTTATGTAGCTCCTTGCCCGAGAGGTCAGTGCAGACTACTACAATATAACAACACCGGCATCACAACCTCGATATTCCAGACAGCCACATTATCCTGACACCGAGCCAAACCAATCCTAATCGATGACTGACACCAGGGCCATGCTGCAACACAAACCAATCTTGCAAGTCCTATAGGTTTGACCTGCCCGTGGATCGAACCCCAGACCTCCAGCATGGGAAGCGGGTGCCATATACCCACTCAGTCACCCCATGATGCAGACATACAAGGACTGCCCTTATTTACCTGTTGCTGCAAATTAGCTTCACTCCTATGAGCGGAAAACCGAATGACTTAGAGCGTCTGTCTCCCGTGCTGGTAGATCGCGGTGTCGTGGGTTCGAACCCCGGTCGAGTCAAACCAATGACTTAAAAATTGATACTTGTTGCTTCCTAGCCAGGCGCTCGGCATTAATAGGATAGGGCAAGGACTGGTGTGCTCAGTGTCAGGATAATGTGACTGAGTGGAATACCAGGTCATGGTGACGGCGGCCTGGTTTCCCAGTGGGACAGCACTATAAAGTCGCCATGAGTGCGCACTGTCACAAGTCGGTACCCATCCTGATATGACCTTAGATGTTGCTAGGACATAACACAACAACAAACAAACCTATGAGCGGAAAGATTAATCCTCACATTAGACTGTGTTTAATGACCCGTGATCAGAGTGTCACGTGACCAGAGTGTCACGTGGCAAGCAACAAGGCATGCACCTCAACTGAAGGCTGCATACTCCGATGAAAGTTTCAAATTTTCCAAACCAAAGCGCCTACCTAGATCATTTGAAGACGGGATGACCGAATGAGTTGAGCGTCCGTCTTCTGTTTTGGTAGATTGTGGCGAGTCAAACCAATGACTTAAAAATGTATACTTGCCGCTTCCTAACCATGTGCTTGACATTATGAGAATAGGGCAAGGACTGGTTGTCTCAGTGTCAGGATAATGTGACTGAGTTCAATATCGGGTCATGGTGCTGGGAGCCTGATTTCCCAGTGGGGCTACACTATAAAAGTCACCATGAGTGTGCACTGTCACAAGTCAGAACCAGTCCTGATATGACCTTAGATGGTACTAGGACGTAATACTCTCACAACCAACCCACCGATCTAGATTTGATACTACGTATCCAGAAGAGATACCGGTGCATTTATTAAAATATTAATGGTGTAGAAGGAATACTAAGTCAATTTAATACTATAATAGTCTGTCATTGTTGAAAAACTATGGTGTGTAGTATTTCTACGTGCATGGCCAACATTAATTTAGGTTGCATCCATACTTCTCCGTCATGCTAACTTGGTAATAACGTGGGTGGGCCGTGAGTTCCGATTTAATATTTGGACATGTTCAAAAGAGCGCTATGTTAGAGGCTAACGTACGATGGGGAAGTCTACGTACTGTTAATGTATTCTAGCATACTCTAGCATACTCTTGTGTACTCTAGCGTACTTTAGCCTACTTGGATGTAGTTGAACATAGTTGACCATAGTGGGGCTAATGCATGTTGAACGTAGTTGAATGGAGTTGACCGTAGTTGAACATAGTTGATCATAGTTGAACGTACCGGCATCCGTGCCATAACGTATTTATTCGTACCAATACGTGCCATACCTTAACTGTTTTCACCATAGTTTAACATACTTATACCACGTTTGACCAACCTTCAACTACGTTCAACTACCTTCAACTACGTTCACTAAAGTGTATGTGACCAGGTGTTACATCTTGGGTACTCGGCCGTCAGAGCCCCGGATACCAGTACTCTATCCCAGGTGTGTTCTGAGAACTGTCTGTCAGTTCCCACTTCAAATACTTCCGAAAAATAAGCTTTTAAAATATAAGTAATGCCAAAGTAAAGCCAAATAACAAAAGAAAATTGGTGATCGTCCCCCGCCCGTGCCTGAAAAATCACACACTCCTGATCTTAAAAGTTTTTTTTGTTTTTTTTAAACTGGTAAAAATGCATCAGGTTAGAACTGTATGATATAATACATTTCAAAATGAGAATACAGTGTTCATTGTTTGACTGAAAACACTGTGATGTGCACATGAATGACATGTAATCCTTTATAAGTCTAGGGTGGTCCATTAATAACAAAATAAAAAACTGAATACAATTTTTAAGAAATAGAATTTAAACCACCCACCAACCCTGATTTCTGTGATCAAAAGGACGATCAACAACTTTTTTTTTGTATTCGTAAAGTAGAAGATAATACATTCGGAAACCATGGAACTATGCAACTTTAAACGTATAACTGTCCTGATATGACATTAGATGTTGCCAGGACGTAAAACTCCAACAACAAACCAACTTTAAACGTGGGCGTTGGCTGAGGTGAGTGCAGTGTATTCTGGGAGACCAGGTAATAAGAGATTCATGGAAGTATGTAATAAAGTTATCGTATGCCAGTAATGGGGCTGTCACACTACGACGTAATGACGTCAACGTAGGGAGAACGTGAAGAACGTTGAACTTCTCAGCGTAGTATGCAAATTTGGGCACAAGTTGAACGTGGATGCAGCGTAGTGGACGAGAACGTAACGTTGGTAAAGCGTAGTGATACCGTCAAGCACCGAGAGAGGACAACGTCACTACGCTCACGGAACGTTATGAACGTTATTCCATCGCCAGCACTACGTTGCTTTACGTTACCTTACGTTATTTACGTCAGGAAACGGTGGCAAAACGGTAAACCTACGTTGGATGTCCGTTAGGCGTCCGTTAACCCGGCGGTTTCACTACGTGGACTGCACGTTCCCCCTCGGATTAATTTGGGTCAACGTGGTGCAACGTAATGCAACGTAGTTGAACGTAGTGACCGACGTTTTAATAACGTTTGTTTAACGTCATTGACGTTCGCCGAACGTGTACAGAACGTACGGCGAACGTAAACCCTTAAGTTCAAGCTACGTCGAAAGTTTTGAACATGTCCAAAACTTCGACGTAACTCGACGTAACACGACGTAATGTGACGTAGCTCGACGTCAGTCTAACGTCATTATGACGTCATCATAACGTAATCCAACGTACATCAAAGTAATGACGAAAAATCACCACGTTATGCTCACGTTCGCTCATTACGTCGTAGTGTGACAGGGGTATAAAGATGCTCATCATTTCTAACACACAGCATTTCTTAAAGTTGCATAGTCCGATGAAGCATCACATTTTCAAAACCAAAACACTTACCTAGATTTGATTCTACATATTTATCATAGATACTGGTACAGTTATTAAGCATTTGTTGTCACATAGAAGGGCATATGGACTCAATTTAATAGAACCTGTTACTGCATAACCCTATGGTGTCAGGCCTGGCACTTGGCGTTGCTAAGATAGGACAAGGACTGGTTAGCACAGTATCAGGATAATGTGGATGTGTGGGATATCGGGTCATGGTGCCAGTGGCCTGGTCTCCCAGTGGGGCAGCACTATATAGTCGTCGCCATGAGTGCACACTGTCATAAGTCGGTACCCGTCCTGATAATGAGATGACAATAGATGTTGCTAGGGCGTAAAACATTAATAAACAAGCAATTTAAGACTTCCTGCTGGCCCCGATGTATTGCCTATATAGATGGTGGAAACATGAGGGTCATGCCAGTCCATACTGTATACCAGTAGGTATCCCAATAGAGCGAGCCAGGCTGGTGGAAATGCATCATTAGGCACCAACAAAGGCCATTTTAGACTGACTATAGTTCATCTAATGGACCTGTCACACTACGACGTGACTACGTCAGCGTAGGCAGAACGTGAAAATAATTATATTACGTCGACGTTATGGGCGTAATATGCAAATTGTGGACGTGAGCGTAACGTGAAAGTAACGTTGGTGTACGTCGTGACCTTAGCTGTAACGTGACAACGTTAGGGGGGAGGGGTAATTGGCGACGTGACCGGGCGTTAGTGTAACGTGAGCGTAACGTCGCCGTAACGGGTGCGACGTGGACGTAACGTGACCGTAACGCCACCGTAACGTGACCGTAACGTGACCGTAACGTGACCGTAACGTGACCGTAACCGTGACCGTAACGTGACCGTAACGTGACCGTAACGTGACCGTAACGTGACCGTAACGTGACCGTAACGTGACCGTAACGTGCAAAACGCTGCCCACACGTTGCTCCCCCCCGGGCCGTCGGTCTGACGTGACATATCGTGACTCTAACGTCATTTACGCTGCTATAACGATCGCGGAACGTCTACCTAACGTCATTGTCACGTCATCCCGACGTAACGGCTTCACGTCGAGATACGTCGAAAGTTTTGAACAGGTTCAAAACCTTGACGCGCGCCGACGTAACACGACGTAACATGACGTAGCTCGACGTCACTCTAACGTCATTATGACGTCATCATAACATAACCCAACGTACGGCAACGTAATGAAAAAAAATCATCACGTTAGGCTCACGTTGGCTCGTTACGTCATAGTGTGACAGGGGTATTAAATTCTACCCATTGAAGTGAAAGGTACATGTATTAAACTCTTATGAACTGCACTTTATGTATCTATTAGTTAAATTTGTGTCACTTTATAGATTCTTTTAGTAAAAATGACATATATGAGAGCTGAATTTGTGCATTTCTCAGCTTTTGGCCACATCTGCAGATCATAAAGAATTGTTGGGGCAACATTCAATTAAATTTGTGCAATACCCCATAGCTCTCATATGTTCAAAATCACATAGAAATGATACAGCAGATTCTTAGCCACATTTTAGTATCAAACATTAATGAGTACTTTGAGCGGAATTATTGTTAAAAAATGTTTTAAAACTTCAAAATGATGCCAAAAATGGCTCATAAGTCTCACGATATATTGTTTTATATCATTAGAAAGCTAATTTTGTCCACTTTTCAAATAATACAATAGTTTGTGTGTATACCGGATGGGGTAATGCGCAGAAATGCAGAAATGCGAGAGAAACTAAGTGCTCATTCTACTAGGTATCCCAAGTCATTTTTGCAACTCAATAAAAAGTAACATATTTTTATATAGTTCCATAGCTCTCACCAAAAGTAAAAAGCCACAAAGTTCATTAAAATCGGATGATTAGTTTAAAAAAGTTGTAGGTTATTTAATATGGACAATACCAGTGAGTCCATACTGTACATAATGTATGTATACACTGAATGAGAAGAGTCAGCTACAGAGACAGCAGAGCTGGCATGGGAAGCCACACTTAAAGTTGCATAGTCCGATAAAAATATCAAATTTTCAAAAGTAAAGCTTGTTTTATTTAAAGTTGCATGGTCCGATGGCGTTTGAATTTGTTTAATATTTTTTATATAAATATATCAAATTGATCATTATGAGCTACTAATCATTAGTCCTTTTGATGAAAAATGACTAGTTTTGAAGCAATTTGAGCTGAAAGAACCCAAAATAATTTCGACAAGCTTGCCAAAAGTCATGTGGCTATGACCCAGATGGTCATCTCGTGGTGACCATGTGATGTGAGATGACCTACTAATCCTGGAACCTGACAGGGCTGCAGGTAGGTATTTCTGTTTGGGGTTTTAACATTCTGGGAATGGATTGGTGCCATAGGCCCGTGGCACTAGGGTTTTTAACCAAGTATTATTTTGTAGAAAGGTTAATTTGATTTATAATATATCGAATTGACCAAGTAGCATCGAATATCATTGGTATATGATTGATATCGTCCCAATGGCAGAAATTTCAAAACATCAAACTATGCAACCACAGTTACTTCAAATTAAAGTATGGTAGATTATAGCGATTAATAAATGCATTTATGAAGTAAATTGCCGAAACTCACAACCATCGGGCTGAGGGTATTGGAGGAATAAACCAGGGAGCGCCCTGGGGCCGTATGCAGGTGTCGGTGTTACGGCTCCAAAACGCGTTTAGCGCGGGATTTCCCGTTTAGCGGCGGGATTTCCAGTTTAGCGGGCAAAATTCCGTATGCAGGAAGCGGTGTTACGCCAACACCGCGCGTTTACCCTAAACCCGTTTCATAGCAGGTTTACGGGCGGTGTTAGCGTAAGGTTCTGCCCAAATCTATTCAATGCTGTCATATTTAACAGAATTACATACGCAATAAGTGAAATATGATTAAATTAACCCTAAATTCGAAGCAATATTAACGCTCCCGCCGTAACGGCAGAGATATTAATACTTATATTTTCGAATCGACGAACGTAAAGTAAACAAATCGCCGCCGTCGCGACCGCCGCGTCGACGTCGACATCCATACTGGCCGACGTCTACGCATTGGCGGCAATGTATTAGCGATTTGTTTAGTTTACGCTCGTCGATTCGAAAATATAACCATTAATATCGCCGCCGTTACGGCCGGAGCGTTAATATTGCTTCGAATTTAGGGTTAATTTCATCAAATTTCACTTATTGCGTATCTAATTCTGTTAAATATGATAGCATTTAATATATTTAAGCCTAATATATGGGTAGAGACCCAGAGGGATTTCCCAAATCTATAAATAAATTCACGTTTAGCTAACACTGACCGTTTAGGCGCTTCTGCATACCACTTGACATATTTCGCCCGGTCGGTGTTAGCTATACGCGTTTAGCGGCTAACCTCAAACTCGGGTAACACCGTTTCCTGCATACGGCCCCTGGGGTGTTAAGCTAACTCAGGGTTACTGCTTTATTCATCAAGCGGAGTAGCGCACTGTCCATCACACTACCATGCCTGACCCATCACTCCACATTACTAGGATAGTAGAAGGGTCGGTTGGCTCACGGTTAGAATAATGTAGCCGAGTGAGATACTAACGTGTGGTGCTGGCAGCTTGGTATCCCATTGGGACAACACTATAATGTCGCTGTCGCCATAAATTCACACTGTCCACAAGTCAGTGTTCATCTAGATACAAAATTCACCCCCTACTTGCAGTACAGCAGTGAACACAAACCTTATATAAAAGCTGCGCTAAGTGGTGATCAATCAATCAATCAATAGTTCCATCCTCTAGTCGAGGGTTGGATGCAATGGTTCTAGGACAAGAGTCATATATGTAAATGGAATGAGTAAATAGACCCTGGCTGGCCTCTAAGACCCCAATCTTTATTAAAGAAAAAATCAGGTAGAAGTGACCAACCGGTGTTAGGACAGGAAGCACTTGCTGACCAGCTGCCTTGCTTACCTACCCCAACAAGCAACAGGGCTCCAAGGCTCCAATCCTCTCTAGCTGTACCATAGAACCTACCAGAATCAGCACACAATAGATTCACCTTCACCGCTTATATACTATTTGCATAAAGGTAAACATTTATACATACACACAAAAGCTGGCGAAAACTGCCTTAGTATGGAACAGTAAGTAGAAACTCTGGCTCCAGTATCAAATGGATACCCATATCGGCACAGAGTTGGTGAAATGGGAGAGAATGCAAAAAGACAAGATGGCGGCGATAGAACGTCGCCAATTTCACTTTTAAAGTCTATTAAACTATATGTTTTATTATATTTTCCAACTCAAAAGTAGCGGGTAAATAGGAAGTCATATATAAAGAATATATTTTGCTTCTTCAATTAAGAATTTATTTGCTTAGTTAATTTCCCCAGCATGTCGAAATGGGTTAGTTTTCACCCCTGTACTGCAAGTACGGGGTGAATCTTTTATCTAGTGTACATCCAGATGATATGAAGTCAGATGTTGCTAGGACGACTGTCCACAAGTTTTTGCTCGTCCAGATATGAAATCACATGGGTTTAAAAAAATAAAAAAATAAATGTTATTCATATATCTCTTTTGTCAGCGCCATAGCACTGGTGTTGCTAGGACATAAAACCGCCATCCCTCCCACATCATCATCATCATCATCATCATAATGCTGTCAGTCGTGATGCGACAAAGACTGCTTTCATTACTTGACTGCCGCTCTCCATTTAGCTCTCTGCTGTGAGAGTTGCGTCCATGATTCGGTCTTAATGTCTCTCAGCTTCAGGTTTCTCTTGATGGTATCCTTGAACCGGAGACAATGGCGCCCTACATTTCATGAAAGCTGCCTGCAAAAGTGTTGAAGTGCTGCTGGCTTTTGCAAGTTACCAGTGGCAGTGGTTTACAACTCTGCAAGGCAGGGGCATCAAACTCCCTGAGGTATTGCTATACCTGCAATACCTGCATCCCTCCCACACTCCCATATATAATATAAACACCTGGTGGCCGGGTAAGTGTTTATCTGAATTCAATTCTGCACTCTGGCAGTTGACCTCTAGCTGAAGTAGCAAATAAATATCGGAAATGAGGCGTGCAGGTGCGGCACAACAAGTCGGGGGGTCTCAGTTATTGAAGTTGCATAGTCAGATAAAAACACCACATTGTCTAAACCAAAACACTGACATCTATAGGCTTGATCCTACATATCTAACTCACATATTGGTGCAGTTATTGAAGTTGCATAGTCAGATAAAAACACCACATTGTCTAAACCAAAACACTGACATCCATGTGCTTGATCCTACATATCTAACTCACATACTGGTGCAGTTATTGAAGTTGCATAGTCAGATAAAAACACCACATTGTCTAAACCAAAACACTGACATCCATGTGCTTGATCCTACATATCTAACTCACATATTGGTGCAGTTATTTCAGCTGCATAGTCAGATAAAAACACCACATTGTCTAAACCAAAACACTGACATCTATAGGCTTGATCCTACATATCTAACTCACATACTGGTGCAGTTATTGAAGTTGCATAGTCAGATAAAAACGTCACATTGTCTAAACCAAAACACTGAGATCCATAGGCTTGATCCTACATATCTAACTCACAAACTGGTGCAGTTATTGAAGTTGCATAGTCAGATAAAAACACCAAATTGTCTAAACCAAAACATTGACATCCATAGGCTTGATCATACATACCAGTATGTATAGAGGGCTCATAGCAATCAGTAGGGAGTCAGTTTGTCTCACTTTTTGTTATTCATTGAGATATAATTCACTCCCTACGGAGTGATGGAGACAATTTACTTAATTAAATGCTCTGTTCTTTAAAAGATATACTACATCCTCCTTATACCCCCAGCCACCCAGGTGTGCCATAATAGGCAGTAAGGCGTTGGCGAGAAGCGTCGTAATGTGACAGCCCCATTAAGTATCAACATTTCATTCAATGATAAAAGGTGCAATCGACTGTCTCCCTGTTCCTCCACCTCCCCATCACATGATAGCTCAGTATCAGGATAATGTAACTGAGTGGGAAATTGGGTACTGGTCTCCCAGTGGGGCAACACTATAAAGTCACCTTGTTTGTTAAACGACCCCCCAGCACAAAAAGTAGACATCGGCTATAGGGGGGGGGGGGGTTGACTATAAAGTCACCATGAATGCGCAGTCACAAGTCGGTACCTGTTCTGATAGGACGTTTGATGTTGCCAGGACGTGAAACTCCAACAAACAGCCCCCCCAACCCCCGCCCCCTCTTGCCTTTTTATTTATTGTTGGGAAGGAGGTGGGGGGGGGGGGGTATTTGCACATAGAATAAAGGGCTTGTTGCTACAGGTGCCACTGCCCAGTGTGTGCCACTTGCCAGGTCCATGGTTCTCATGGGTAACGTGTGCACTACCGGCCCACATACGTGACCCTGGAAGCCCTTGCGCTGCAATCAACTGGTGGCTGACAGCTTACAATACAATACAAGGCCTGGGGTCACTGACCGGGGATGTGAAGCGCAGACCCACCAGCCGGAGCAGGTATAGTGTGTGTGTGGCGGGGGGGGGGGGGGGTGGGGGGGGGGGGGTGTGTAGAGGGGGGGGGCGGGATGACGGGAACAACTAAAGTAATTATCTTATGCCATTTCCAAGTTATTTTGTTTTGGACGGGGAATTTTTAACAATCCTGAGCAAAAAAAACTCCTGTATGTTATCCACTTCCAGGTTATTTTGTTTTGGAGGGGGAATTTTGAGCAATCCTAAGAAAAAACAAACATGCCATCCACTTCCAGGTTATTTTGTTTTGGACGGGGACATTTGAGCAACCCTGAGAAAAAAACTAAAATATGCCATCCACTTCCAGGTTATTTTGTTCTGGACGGGGAATTTTGAGCAACCCTAAAAAAATAAACAAGAAGAAAAACACCTCTAAATACTGGCCGCCCCAATTAATCAGACAGGATGGCCAAATTAGTTGCATACTCACTTCCTGTGTGGCAGGTTGTAGGTTCGAACCTGGATGAGTCAAACCAGACCATCATGACAGCTCTGGCCAAAACCATCTTGCAAAGCACAGTGAAAGGGAGAAGAAGACAAGGCGGACAAAGGATGAGGTGGGAAGACAACATCAGGGAATGGATGACAGACCTGGAGTTCGGCAAGTCCCAGAGGGCAGTGGAGAACACGGTAAACAGGTGAAAACTGGTTACAAAGTCATTCGTGGCGCTCCAATGACGATCGCAGTTAAGGAATTGATGATGATTTGTTTGTTAGGGTTTTACATCCTAACACCATCCATGATCATATCAGGACAGGTTCAGAGTTCTGATAATGTACACTCATGGAGACTTTACAGTGCTGTCCCACTGGGAGACCAGGCCACCAGCACCATGACCCAATAGCCCACACAATCACATTATACTGTGCTAACCAATCCTTGCCCTATCCTAGTAATGCCAAGCACCAGGTTAGACAGCGACAAGAATAAATTTTGCATGTCACTGTGTAAAATATTCCGATTTACGGCATCAGGGGGAATGCAAATGTTCTATTACTATACAGGTGTTCGTGACCAAGCGCATGTATGTATATATATATGTAGGTGCTGGTGGTGCCTGAGTGGGATGTAAATTACACATAGTGGTAGGGTTGGGTGTAACCGCACTCAGGGGCCACCACACTCATGGTCAAGGTTGGTGGTGGCCATGGGGCCACACAGCTTGGTGGTGGTGGGCAGACCACTGGTAGCCATGGGGACCAGTTGGTTGGGCCAGGAATGCTTGTTTCCCATTGGGGGAAAGGGGTGGGGTGAGGTGATACTCTACAATGAACCCATGTAACCATATAAATAATAAACCAGAGGGCTTGCTCTCTTTCTTTCTTTACACTTTATACTCTTCCTTTCTCTTTGTCTGTATTGATTTCACTATAGCCTGCCTACACAACCACAGATTCGAGTCATAGTCTTTACATAATTGGTGACCACGACGAGTGGTAAATCTATTAGTTGAGTAGTGGATTCAACTTTACAATTGGTTTGACTCGGCCGGGATTCAAGCTCCACACCGATTCGGCCACCACGTCTGGTTGCGCCTTGCAGGAAGGTTGGCGGGTAAACAAATGAGCAAGCACACACTGCAACGCGCCAACATCTACAAGATGGCAGTAAGGCAGAGATTGGGAGATCTATAGCCGTGTTCACACGGGCAAAATGTGAGGCGAATCACACAAATCGAACCAGGTGAGTCGAATTAGCGGCCCGTTCACACGGGCAGTACTTGGGCCGGAAATCGAAATCTGCGCATGAGCAAGTCGACGTCACCACGAGAGAGTGGATTCGACCTAGATATGTATTTACTGCATCGTATTGGTTTGGAACGGTCAAAACTTCTGCTGGGCAGTGAAACCCTACAAATAAATGATGAAAATAATATCTGTGCATAGCTAGCGGTTTCATTAATTAAATTATATAATATGCGCTTTTGATCGACCGGAAAGTCAACAAACTAAGGTGTCGACTGCGCATGCGTGTGAGGTGCTTAATCCGCCTCAGTGCGTTCACATGGGCAAAATAAATCGATTCACAGAAATGGCCTCACGTAAACTACCTCGATAGGTGGTTTACAGGATCCGCATCACGTGAATTGATTAAGCCCTAATCCGCCTCAGACGTCCGTTCACACGAGAAATGTGAGGCGAACTATACAAGTCGCTTTCTACGAATCGATTTACATCGCCCGTGTGAACACGGCTTATGGCTTCACACACACCACACTGAGGAGAACAGTTAATCCAATGCACCCCCAGCCACCCAGGTGTGCAGCCACAGAGGTCGGCCCTAGTGAAGCCACACACAGACAGCAGACACAGACTGCGGGGTTTCACCTGTAGTCGTGAAATGAGGCATATTAAAGGCGCATAGTCTTATGAAAGCATCAACGTTTAGATTTGATTCTAGATATTCAATTTAAAGTTGCATCGTCCAATGGTTTTGAATTTCTGGGGTTTTTTTTAGATAAATATATTAGATCGATCACTAGTACCTACTTTACATTAGCTCAAAGTTACTTTTATTTTAAATGGTAAACTTTTGAGATATTTTGAGTGCAAACATGGAAAATTAATTTTGACAAGCTTGCCAAAACTCTGACACCATAGACTTCTGCAGTAACACGTTCTGTTAAATTGACTCAGTATTCCCTTCAACGCAGAAACAAATGCTTAATAAGTGCATCAGTATCTAAGTTAGATATGTAAAATCAAATCTAGATAATTGGTTTGGTTTTGAAAATTTGATATTTCATCTGACTATGCAGCTTTAAATAGTGTTGCACTCATTAACAGCTAACACATTTATTGCAGTTTGTCGCTCCTGTGTTAGGCTGCTGTGGTTAAAGATTCGAGTAGCGTAAACAAAGCCGATATCCAGCATTCACCAACATTAATTTGCTGTACTTTCATTTCAAATATCTCCAAAGTTCACAATATGAAACAAATTTTACTTTAAACTACATGTATTTCTATATCTCAATATTTCGCTATACAGTAAAACCTCTCTAAATCGACCGACCATGGCACCGACTTTAAATGGTCCATTTAGGGAGGTGGTCGGTTTAGGGCGTTTTTAAAAATCATTACAATGCTATTGTATGGGCGATCATTTGGGACCCAAATGAAGCGATCGATATAGGGGAATAGTCAATCTGTGGAGGTGGTTGGTTAGAGAGGTTTGACTGTATATCTATATCCCTACATCTCCATCTCTATTCTATTTCCATATAATCCGTAGATCCTAATACCCCTGTATAACATTATACAGTATAACCCTGTTAAACCAAACTTGAAGGGACCCTAGAAATTTGTTTGGATTAACCGATCATTGGTTTAACCGAGCTTTGGCTTTGACTCTGACTTTGAGTAAGAGCATATTGCACATGTAATATACAATGTATGTGGACACTTTCATTATTGTTTTTTTTGTACATACAGTATAACCCCGCTAAACCAAGTTCGGTTAAACCAAATGATTGGTTAATCTAAAAGAATGTCTAGGTTCCCTTCAAAATACTACCATTTATCATATAACAAAGTTGGTAGGGTCTCAGATGACCTTATAACCACATGAAAGTTTGGTTTAACTGTACCTGAAGTGGCCTGCGGCCTGAAATTCTGTTTGGATTAACCGATAATTTGGATTAACCACCTTTGGTTTAACCAACGTTTTTATATGATAAATGGTAGTATTTTGCCGGGCTGCCGAAAACAGTTTGGATTAACCGATCGTTTGGTTTAACCAAGCTTGGTTTAACGGGGTTGTACTGTATCCCTAATCTATATCTATATAACCATATGGATATCATATATATATATATTCATATCAATAAGGCTACAGTTCAAAAGGATTGTTTGTTTGTTGTTGATTTACGACTAAGGTTATATCAGGATGGCTACCGACTTGTGACAGTGCACACTTATGGTGACTTTATAGTGCTGGTCCATGCTGAAATCAGGCCGCCAGCACCATGACATGATATCTCACTCAGTCACATTATCCTGACACTGAGAGAACCAGTCCTTGCCCTATCCTAGCTATGTCGAGTGCCAGGCTAGGAAGCGACAAGTATCAATTTTTAAGTCATTGGTTTGACTCGACCAGGGTTCGAACCCACGATCTTATGGGTTCGGATCCCCCGATCTCCCAAAACAGGGAACGGACACTCAACTCATTCGGCCTGTCTGGTAGTTCAAAAGGAAGACAAAATAACTAAAAGTAGTTGAAAATAATGTAATCTCTCGCAAGAGGTTATCTGCCCATTACCTAAAAGGTTTTACAGTGAGACTGGTACAGTTAGAGCAGTGGACACACCTAGGAGGTGACACCAATCGAGTTAGTAGAGTCAAAGAGTGAGGCAGTCAAAGACTGAGGTAGGTGTTCTCAGCATTTCTGATATTTATACTCGCATAATCCTTATACATCATATATATCCATATATCTCTACATCCCTATATACACATACATATATATATATATATATATATATACCCAGATATATTCACATATACCTATACTTCCATATATCCAACATGAGCACCCTACCCCCACTGGGTACTGGTCTCCCAGTGGGGCAACACTATAAAGTCACCTTGTTTGTTAAAGACCCCCCCCCCCCAGCACAAAAAATAGACATCGGCTATAGGGGGGGGGGGGCTATAAAATCATATTATCGGATTGGTGTCTTAACAGGTATTGAGATTAGACAAAGCACCACAGGGGACTGTTGCTATGGTAACACCTCGACTCACTGACCAATCAGATTACAATAAGGGTGTGTCAAGACTGGTACCAGCGTGTGGCAGTGCGCACTGATGGTGGCTTCATAGTGCTGCCGTGCACTGCACCACTGACCCCCCCCCCCCCCCCACATGCACACATAGATAGGGATCTGAAGTCATTGCTGGCCACAAAAGCAATATAACTAACTGTCCTATTACCAGGACACTGAAAACTTCAGATGTCCTATTTACAGGACATTGAAAACACCACACAATGACCAGCATGGTCATGGTTGACGACATCGCGTGAGCTGGTCATCTGCTTGTGACGTCACAGATCATATGGTTATGTAAGGTCACGTGGTATTGTTGTTCCTTGGTGTGAGTCCAGCTGAGGGAAGCCCAGGAGTACGGTGGGTGCCTCAGGTTGTGTGTAGCTTGTGTGCCAGATTTCTTATTTAGCGCTTAGATTATTGGACCACAGGTAGGTGGGCGAAACCTTGACCCACCTGTCAATCTACTGGAAATGGCGGTGGCTGAACCGGTAGAGTGCAGGATTCCCATGCGGAAGGTCAGAAGTTCGAAACTTATGCCAAGTAAAACCAATGACTTACAAAATTGATACTCGTCGCTACCTGGCCTGGTGCTCAGCATTACTAGGATAGGGCAAGGACTGGTTAGCTCAGTATTAGGATAATGTGACAGAGTGGGTAATCAGGTCATGGTGCAGGTGGCCTGGTCTCCCAGTGGGACAGCACTATGAAGTCGCCATGAGTCAGCGCTGTCACAAGTTGGTACGCATCCTGATATGATGTTGCCAGGATGTAACAACCCATCAAATAAACAAACTAGAACTCCCACCCATGACAAGAAACTCCACCCATGACGTCATTCATCCATTACATTCGGAATTATCTGTCATCTCAGTGGACTATACTGGGCGATATTAAAGGAGAGATTCACACCCATAGCAATGGTGTCTTGACACAGCAAGTGTCTTATTATTGAAATGACAGTCAATGGGGAAAATTTGGTTCGCACATTGAAACAAATTGTAAACACATGGCAGGAGTTCGCTGATCACATCGGTCGCTGAAGACAGGTACTACTGTAGAGTAGTATGCAAAGCAAAATAGGTGGGGTCAAATGCCCCCAGTGGGCATTTTACCCCATGGGTGGGGTAAGATGTCCCTTCCCCGAAAAATCTTAATTTTATATTTGTGTTACTTAATTTACCTTATAACCCATAAATCTTTCTAGGTATAATAGTAGGTATTAGACAGCATCCATTTATGCTGAAATGTAATTATTTCATATTAATTTCCTCAAGTTATGACCAATGTTGCTTAAGGGGGGCATCTTACCCCACTCTACCCTACCCATCTTCAAAGGACAGCTCTAAATCGAGACCAATATTGTCCGGTCGTCGGTGTATCTATTATATATAAGGCAAAACCTCTCTAACCGATCACCCCCACAATCGGACCACTCCCCTATATCGATCGCTATATTTAGGTCCCAAACGATTGCCCACACAATACCATTGTAACAATAAACCGACCACCTCCCTAAACGGACCATTTTAAAGTTGGTAATATGTTTGTTTGTTGTTGTTTTACATCCTAGGAACATCTAAGGTCATATCAGGATGGGTACCGACTTGTGACAGTGCGCACTCATGGTGACTTTATAGTACTGCCCCACTGGAAGACTAGGCCGCCAGCACCTTGACCTGATATCCCACTCAGTCACATTATCCTGACACTGAGCCAACCAGTCCTTGCCCTATCCTAATAATGCCGAGCGCCACGCTAGGAAGTGACAAGTATAAATTTGTTCGTCATTGGTTTGACTCGACCAGGGTTCGAACCAACGACCCCACAATCTACCAACACGGGAGACGAATGCTCTAACTCATTCGGCCATCTCGTCTGGTCTCTGGTCGGTAATATGGTCGGTCGATTTAGCGAGGTTTTAATGTAGTTTACATTGATGTGTAGATTGCAGAGGATCGAATGTTTGTGTGTGTGTGTGTGTGTGATGGGCGGGGTAGTAGGCCTCAGTCAAATAAGGGCTGGCTCATGTCACTGTCACTGTCACATACGACAAATTTGCACGCGCTGTCAACTGCTTCACAGCCTCGAAGTCCCAGCACCTGCGTCACTCATCACTGGTCTGTAGAGACTTAAGCGGCGGCATATGGAGAACTCACTCCTCTCCTCCTCTCCTTGCTTCTACCAGGTTGTCACATGCTCCACCCCCCTCTCCCCCACCCCCATCCCCACATCCGCTCAGCTCTGGGCTGCCTGGTCGTTGTGACCCAGATTCCCCCCGACAAGGTCAAGGTCAGGGTCCCCCAACACCGAGTAGGAGGAGTCTACGCTCCCAATCCCACTCCTTCCATAGCCGTGTTCACACCCACAACTTTAGGCCGAACTAGATAAGGTGAACTAGAGAAGGCGAACTAGTGTCGTGTCCACACACGGAGCGGTTTAAGGCGGAAATCGATATCTGCGCATGAGCAAGTCCATACTAACCAGCGCCAGTTTCGGTTAGTCGACGTCGCCAGGAGAGAGAGTGGGTTCGACCTAGATATGTATGGACTGAATTGTATTGGTTTGGAATGGTCAAAACTTCTGCTGGGCAGTGAAAACCTTAAAATAAATCATGAAAAAAATATATGTGCACCTCTAGCAGGTTCATAGACCAAATTATATTATATAGTGTGACATGCTTAATCCGCCTCAAGTAAACCGCTACTGTCCACACAGGCAAGGTGGGCCGACTTAAGCTAGTTCGGTTCATATAAGCCACCTCGCGACGCGGTTTACATGCGGCGAACTAGTTGAGGCGAATCAGCCCTAATCCACCTTAGGGTCGCGTCCACACGACGAATGTGAGCCGAACTATAGGAGGCGAACTAGTTGAGGCGACTTAACGCGCTGGTGTGAACACGGCTTAAGTGTATCTCTCCTTCAGTATTCCCTTCTCTGCCTCTCTCTTCTCGCTCTCTTCCTCCCTGGTTCCGCTTCTATCTATCCATCTATCCATCAATTTCGCCCACTAGTCTCTCAGTGAATCAGTGACTGCCTATCCGTTCACAAGGCAGTAATGTATCTATATATCTACCTATCTATCTACTTATCTATCTATCCATTTATATATCCATCTATCTATCTATCTCTATCTATCTATCTCTATCTATCTATATCTATATATACCAGACGGGATGGCCGAATGAGTTGGAGTGTCCGTCTCCCGTGTTGGTAGACCGTGGGATCGTGGGTTCGAACCCTGGTCGAGTCAAACCAATGACTTAAAAAATGATACTTGTCACTTCCTAGCCAGGCTCTGTGCATTATTAGAATAGGGCAAGGCATATTGGCTCAGTGTCAGGATAATGTGACTGATTGGGATATCAGGTCATGGTGTGGGTGGCCTGGTCTCCCAGTGGGGCAGCACTATAAAGTCACCATGAGTGCACACTGTCGCAATTCGGTACCCATCCTGATATGACCTTAGATGTTGCTAGGATGTAAAACAAACAAACGTCCACATCTTTTTTTTTACTAAATGTATTTTATTCAGCGAATAATGTCTTTTGTTAGCACCAGTCTTCCGGCTGTTCATTACAATTTGTTGGTATATAAATGACAATATTAGTTCCAATAATAACCACATGAAAATCCTGTTCGATAATAGAAGCATAATATAAATTGACTATTAGTTGTAATAGTAACTGCATACAATTCCAGTTCAACATATGTATTATGGACTTGGTGAGCATGCATCACATGGTATTGCATGATTCTAGAATTGTCTTTAAACACTTCTTTCTTCCTTTGCTTTCTCTCTTCTTTTTTTTTCAAAAAGATATAACATATCTCCAATACACATATATATATTATATTGTAAATATGCAAATCAGTGGATGCAAACACCAATACCAAATGCGAGAAACCTGCCCATTTTTTAATCCCAGCACAAGTGTTCTGTATTGTGTGGCCTAATAATTGGATCAGAAGTCTGAGATTGCAGTGGGGACTTACATCAGACAGGTTTTATTTCAATTTAAAGGAAAATGTTAGGTAATAGGTTTTGAAAGAAGTTGTAGTAGGGGTGGGGTAGGGGTGGGAAGGGGATCAGCGTGCAGGGCTGTGTGGCGCATTTGAGAACATTTATACATATATGTATGTACAAGGGTCAGGGCAAGGATGGCCTTTAGAATACCTATAACTGTGTAGGGGTCTGACAGGCCTGTTGTATTTTCATTAAGTTTTTAAATTCAAGGAGACTTGTGGACCGTCTTGTCCTCACTGGAAGTTTATTCCATAATGTGCCGCCTCTGTAAATCGGTGCTTTAGTCAGATTGTTTGTTAGTGGCTTGGGTATTTTTAGGAGTGTATCATCGCTCTGTCTGATTACTCTGTTTGTATGGTCAACATATTGCTCATCATTCGATCTTTTATACATAAGAGTGAGGAGATGTGTGGTCCTCCTTTGGCTATGGTAGTTGACTTATGCTTTAGCATGCATTTCCTTTACAGACAGGTTTTTTCCTCTGTAGATAGTTCTAAGTGGCCTGTTTTGAAGTCCATTTATTAAATCAGTAGTCAATTATTGGAAAAATAGTGGCTTTATATAGAAATAGGGCTGTATTCTCGCTCATGTAGTACCTACTTTTTCTGAAAGTTGTCATTTTTATGGCTATCATTTGATCAAGTCTTGAGAGTTCTCGATTACCATTTAGTGTAGAATCGAGAGTGGTCCCTAAATATTTGTATGTGTCTACCTCATTCAATACTGCATCACCCAAATGTAAATTGATAGGTTGTGCTCTGGATTTTTTTACTTTGGTTGCAAAAATTATGTATTCAGCTTTCTTTGCATTAATTGTCAATTTATTTTCCTTACACCAGATGTTAACCTTAGCTAGTACATCCTCAACTACCTCTGCTGCAGATTCACTGTTTGGACTATGGACTGTGAGGGCCGCATCATCAGCAAACAGTGTGAACAATACCTCATTTGTTACCAAGGGCAAGTCATTAATGAATATGAGGAAGATTAGTGGCCCAAGCGTGGAACCCTGGGGTAATCCAGTTGTAATTGATCTCTCTGTTGACTTAGTGCCATTTATTTTTGTAACTTGTTGTCTATTTGATAGATAGTTGGCTATAAATGTACAAGACTTAGGACCAATTCCTACCCTTTCAATTTTCCAGAGTAAAATGTCATGGTCTATTGTGTGAAAAGCTTTCTTGTAATCACGAAAAATGGTTATTGTCAGATCTCCTCGATCCATGTTAGTCAGCAGTTCATCTAATAGAGTGGCTAGGGCTATTGTGGTTGATTTATCTTTTCTGAAGCCATTTTGCTGTTTGGCAAGGTAGTTGGTTTCTTCCAGGAAGGTTTTTATTTAATCATGGATTATTTGTTTGATGACTTTGCCAGGGAGGGGAAGTATTGATATTGGTCGCAGTTCATTGCATGATTTAGGATTACTTATCTTTGGTATTGTTGTGACAGTAGCTACTTTCCATTTATCTGGGAATACACCTCCTTCAATGACAAGGTTGTAGAGATGTGTAAATTTGTTTACTATGATGCTAATGGCAGTCTTAATGAAGGCTGAATTTATATTCTTCATACCAGATGATTTATATGATGAAAGTTCCTCAATCTTGGCGAGTACTTCTTTTCCTGTTGTTTTCTCAACATTGTATTCATCTTGATTTGCGACTGGGTGATAATTTTTTGGATACTTGGTTTAAAAAAAGAAATTTGGCGAGGTTTGCCCCAATGTCTACAAAATAGTTGTTCATTAATTCAGCTAACTGACCATCAGGTACTCTCTCACCTGTGCTGTCCTCTATTATGCTGTTTATCTGTGGTTTGGCTTCTGGTTGAATTTGACTTAGTTCATACCAGAATTTCTTAGGATTCTGGTTGTGCTTTATGGCTTGATCAATGTAGTACATAGATTTCGCTTTCCTCACCTCTGTTCTGGCTTTGCTTGTTAATCATTTTGCTATAAACTGGTCTCCTGAGTCTTTGGTCAGGTCAGCTTTTTGCTTAAAATAATCTCTGTCCTTTTCTAGTTCTATCAGTTCACTGGTGATGTAACAGCTGTGTTCTCTTTTATTTTTAGTTCAGTCATCGGACAAAGTTTATCTGCTGCATGGTTAATCATATCTTCTAAAATATCCCAACATTTGTTGGGATTCTGCTCTTCAAATATTGCAGTGCGGCTATAACTCTGCAAGATTGTTGTTAGTGTATCAGTTGAAGTTTCTATATGTCCTTCTGCAGTATGCGGTGTTTTTTTGTTGTTGTTTCTGGGTTTCTTTTTGATAATATACATTGGCTTATGATCACTGACATTGTAGTTAAGGACTCCTGCTTGAGTGCAATACTTGATGTTAGTAAAGGCTAAATCGATTCTGGTTGCAGTAGTTCTAGTTGACCTGGTTGGTTTATCTATCAGCTGTTGGAGTTCATGCTCTGAAGCAAATTGATTTATGATTATGGCTGGTAGCTTTCTCTTAGCACTACAGTCTGCATTGAAGTCACCTATCAGTAGGGTCTCATACTTGTCTATGTCATCTATTTCACTCATCACATTACTCAATTTCTATGTCAATGGAATTTCAGATTTAATTACATATTCATGTCAAACCATACTAGAAACATTCATTAATGATAATACAAGTACCAGAAGAACAGTGTCTCAGAAGAACAGCATCTCAGATAAAAGGTTGTTTGTTTTCCTCATCAAAAATGTCTTTCCAGATAAAAGTTTAAAAAGAACACACATTTGGGATGGCCCTTTGTATGTGGTACATTTACACAGCCTCCTCCTCGGTAAGTTCAGCCCTTCCCACTTTCCTTAAAGTTGCATAGTCCGATGAAGCATCAAATTTTCAAAACCAAAACACTTACCTAGATTTGATTCTACAGATTTATCTTAGATACTGGTACAGTTATTAAGCGCTTGTTGTCACATAGAAAGGCATGGGGAGTCAATTTAATAGAATCTGTTACTGCATAAGCCTATGGCATCAGAGTTTTGGCATGGTTGCCAACACTAATTTGGCATGTTGTCACTTCAAATATCTCCAAAGTTAGCCATTTAAACTAAAAGTTACTTCAACCTAAAGTAAAGTAGCTTATAATGATCATTTTAATGTATTTTCTGAGAAAATGACCGAAACTCAAAGCCATCGGACTATGCAACTTTAAGTTGCATTCTAAATTCACTTCTCCTCCACTCCCAACCTTACACTACACAAGTTGTGTTCTAGTTAGTCACCCCCTCACCCCGGACTAAGTGTAGTCTAGGAACCCCCATCCACCTCACACCTACAACATCTCACACACCCAACACACAGGGCCTATTCTACGTAGCTACCACCACCTCACACACCCAACACACAGGGCCTACTCTACGTAGCTACCACCACCTCACACACCCAACACACAGGGCCTATTCTACGTAGCTACCACCACCTCACACACCCAACACACAGGGCCTATTCTACGTAGCTACCACCACCTCACATACCCAACACAGGGCCTACTCTAACTAAGTTACCCACCACCTCACACACCCAACACAGAACCTACTCTAACTAGTTACCCCTGCCCCACCTTACACACCCAACACAGGGCCTAATCTAACTAGTTACCCCTGCCCCACCTCACACACCCAACACAGAACCTACTCTAAGTAGTTACCCCTGCCCCACCTTACACACCCAACACAGAACCTGATCTAACTAGTTACCCCTGCCCCACCTCACACACCCAACACAGGGCCTACTCTAACTAGTTTCCCCTGCCCCACCTCACACACCCAACACAGGGCCTACTCTAAGTAGTTACTACCCACCTCACACACCCAACACAGAACCTACTCTAACTAGCTACCCCCACCCGACCTTACACACCCAACGCAGGGCCTACTCTACCTCGCTACCACCACCTCACATACCCAACACAGAGCCTACTCTAACTAGTTACTCCCCACACCTCGCAGATCTAACACAGGGCTGACTCTACCTACTTACCAAACTGTGTACATAAGTAAATTCTACTCTAATTAAAGCTGCATAGTCCGATGGTTTTGAGTTTCTGTCATTTTTCAGAGATAAGTATATTAATTTGATTGTTATAATCTACTTAACTTTAGTTTGAAGTAACTTTTATTTTAAATGGCTAACTTTTGAGATATTTTAAATGCAAACACATAAAATTAGTTTTGGCATGCATGCCAAAGATCTGACACCATAGGTTTCTGCAGTAAACGATTCTATTAAATTGATTCAATATTCTCTTTTATGTGGCAAGAAATGCATAATAAGGGCATCAATATCTAAGTTAGATATGTAGAATCAAACTTACATAAGCGTTTTGGTCTTGAAAATGTAATGCCTTATCGGACTAGGCAGCTTTAAGCTCCTGAAGCATATGATCTAATCCTAAGCTCATTTCAAAACATTTAATATTAACAAAGTAACTAAATCCATGCGCTATTTCCGACTGGAAATTACATATATGTACAAAAAGAAGGTTAATGCACACATCATGTTACTACAGTGAATACCCGTTTTAACACGATCGTTGGGGTCCATAACATGTCATTGCAAAAACAGCAGAGCCATGCTAAATCAGGGTTCAGTTGATTGAATCACCTTTGAAATATGGAATTCTGGGTTCAAAGAATCATCGCGTTATATCTGAATTTGTGTTAAATCATGGAGCGTAATAACGGGGTTTCACTGTAATAAACACCTATGGGTCTTTTCGCCTTTCTATGATGTATAAGCCTATGACATCATTGTGGTTAGTGTGAAGTTGGAGCCATGTATAAACAAATATATATGTAGGTGTATGTTATATTTCTCTGGAAAGCACGGGTAGACCACAGGTTTTCTCCTGTGCGAGGTTGTGGGTTCGAAACCAAGTCAAACTAATGATATACAAAAATTAATACTTGTTGCTCCATACGTGGGATATCCAGTCATGGGGGCCAGCATCTCGCACAGCGTTAAAGGGACCAGATATAGGTCGCTGAGACACTACACGTACTCCGACAAATGCTCTCCAAGCATACATTTGCCAGTTTTCAGTTTATGCAACTAGATATGTGAGGGGAGAATGCTGACATTGGTTTCTTCTGTTGTGTTTTATTTAGTCCAGCAGCACTGACACTTTTAGACAACCATATAGAGACAGAAATGTTAGAAATTGCAATCTAAAATGATAAATTTAAAGTTCAAATGTTTATTTATCATAACCAGCTACTTTTTGTGTGAATAATTGATTAAGTCATGTAGATTAATAGACTTTAAAAGTTGAACTGAGAGCTTTCTGTGGCTGCCATCTTGGTGGTTGCCATGGCTTCCCCTGTGTGTGAGGAACCCCTCTAGGTCATGTGATGAGGGAATCCCACCTATGATGTCATTCATACATCACAAACCTCAACTCTCCTCCCACATGTTCAGTGGCATGAACTGAACAAACTAAGCAAAGGTATGTTTGGAGAGCTTTTGATGCTGGATTCGTTTGTATCTGGGTGAGGTATAGCCGGTGACTTTAAGCAGTTATAATATAAAGTCCCCATGAGTGTGCAGTGACCTTAGACGGTGCTAGGATTTAAACCCCAAACAAACAATTGTTTCTCAGCGTGATCTGCTGTTTCCCTCACGCTTCCAGTGCCGTGCTTATTTCGGTTCGTCAGTTTGTTTATTCGTCGGTATATTTTTATCCCCTTCTTTGTGGAAACTTGGGGCAGCAAAATGTGGGTCAGGACTATTATTAGACACATGCAGAACGGCTGGGTCAGGTTTCACTTGGGCCATAGTGGGGTAAACAACCCCACAACGCAACGTCAGTAGACGAAACACACACATATACATGCACACAATCAAACAAATTAATTAAAATAACAGATTTGTACCTGAAGGTAATTCCAATTCTCACAAATTCCACCTTCGCTTGTGATGAGATGGTTATGCAGCAATTAACAAAAAAATAAGTATCTAAACAAATTACCCTTCTGAAGGTTTTACTCACATGTTCATGTCAATTTTCGAATTGTGATTTACGGGGTTTTGCGCCTGAACTCTTCATATACACTCCACCAATGCGCCAATGGGGGAAGTAGCAAAGTATATATGTTCCCTTAGCATTTATACTTGTATAATGCGTTATACATCACATACAAATACACAATAACGCATTCAGATTATTGTGTACCAAAGAATTGTTAACACTAGTATTATTGTTTCCACATGGGGCGTAGAATCTAATCAGGTTTTGCTTTTTGGGGGTTTTACATCCTAGCAACATCTAAGGCCATATCAGGACCGGAACAGACTTGTGAATGTGCGCACTCATGGCAACTTTTAGAGTGCTGCCCCACTGTCCTATATACTGCACTTGTATATAGGAGCTATATACAAGTGCAACTTGTTCTGAGTGAAACGAATGACTCAGAAATTTATACTTGTCGCTACCTAGCCTGCCACTCTGCATTACTGGGATAGGGCAAGGAGCAGTGGAATGATGAAGACCACTTGTCCGTGATTGAAATTTGTATTGCTTTATCGATGAGTTTAATGTCTATTGGATGTCAAACATATAGTCATTCTGACATATTTCTTTGGAGGAAACCTGCTGCTGCCACATAGGCTACTCTTTCCGATAAGCAGCAAGGGGTCTTTTATATACACTTCCACACAGACAGGAAAACACATACCACAGCCTTTGATGAACCACTTGTGGACCACTGGTTGGAATGGAAAATAGACCAAATTGTACATAGGTCCACTGAGAAGGATCAATCCGATGACCGACAGCTTCACAGGTGGACACTATAACGGCTGAGCTACGTCCTACTCCAGTTCCAACACCCAGGCATGCAGGCACACCAGAACACAACAAAAAGAAGGGTCTTGGATTGCTTGTAGTGTTTATACTCGCATAACAGATTACATATCCCATATATACACACAAATAGTCCGCATTCCGAGCTTCAGGTTATTAGACCATCTAGTTTCCGCTGAATGTCAAGGTAAATGCCAATGTCAAGGCCGCCACTGGTGATAGATAATGAAGAGGGGTATATTCCGTACATCAGGCTGCCGTTACCATTCCTGACCTATTTATTTATTTATTAAATTATGTTATTATGTATTTTTGTTACACTTCAATGTGTTTCTTTAGAATCAAGAAATGTTATCAATATATATATATATATATATATATATATATACTGTATATATATTATACTTCAACTTAAATCTGCATAGTCCGATGACAACATCAAATTTTCAAAACCAAAAAAATTATCTAAATTGGATTGTACATGTCTACCTTCGATACTGGTGCACTTATTAAATGTTGTCGCCACACAGATGGGAATAGTGAGGCAATTGAATAGAACCTGTTGCTGCAGAGGGCTATGGTGTCAGAGTTTTGGCAAGCTTGCCAAAATTAATTTAGCATGGTTGCACTTCAAATATATCAAAAGTTACCCACTTAAAATAAAAGTTACTTCAAGCTAAAGTAACGTCATTATAACGATCAACCTAATGTATTTATCTCAGAAAATCTCAAAAATCCAAAAACCATCGGACTATGCAACTTTAAACAAATTAAATCTCCATTACAGTATCAACTGCGAACATGATCTAAACAAACCGCAGCGGTAGGCTAAAAATAGATAATAAATAACCTAACTAGCAATGTTATCAATGATTGCCTTTAACATAAAATATTACATACACATACCAGTCCAGATTGTGTAATTACTAAACAAATAACAAAACAAATACACCCTCCCACTGACCCACCTACTCCAATCACAAAACAAATTCCCCTTTGCTGTAAAAGGCCAAGTACAATTAAAATAATTGATGATCGTCCCCGCCCGTGCCTGAAAAATCGCCCGCCCCTGATTGTTGTTGTTTAACTGTTAAAAATGCATTTGGCTAGCATAGAATTGACATATTACTCATCAGGATATGAATCAATCTGTATTTACTATGGGGTAAATGAAAGAATTGCGAGAAATATGGTTGATACTGTTAATTAAAATATTTTACTTCCAAAATTGAAACTTATAGAACTGCATGATATACTGAAAACGGAATAAAAAATCTAAATCAAAATCGCCTACACCCTCCCACCATCCACCCCCTACAACCACCTACTACTCCTACAACCCCCTACACCCTCTACACCCCCACTACCCCTACAACCACCTACTACCCATACAACCCCCGTACACTCCTATAACCACCTACTACTCCTACAACCCCCACACCCTCTACACTCCCCACTACCCCTAAAACCCCTACAACCACCTATTACCCGTACAACCCCCGTACACCCCTACAACCACCTACTACCCCTACAACCCCAGTACACCCCTACAACCACCTACTACTCCTACAACCCCCTACACCCTCTACACCCCCCACTACCCCTACAACCACCTACTACCCATACAACCCCCGTACACTCCTATAACCACCTACTACTCCTACAACCCCCACACCCTCTACACTCCCCACTACCCCTAAAACCCCTACAACCACCTATTACTCCTACAACCCCCGTACACCCCTACAACCACCTACTACCCCTACAACCACCCACAACGTCGGTGACTAACTGGGAAATAATTCCATCAGTACCGTATTCTCGCGGGTTAACACCCTGGGTGTTTAAATTGGTAAATCACTGAAGTCGGGGGTGGGTGTTTACCCACACATGGGCATTTAAGGGGTGGGCGTTTACGAAATATTAGCTAAGTGGGGGGGATGGGCGTTAACCCACACATGGGCGTTAACCCGCGAGAATGTGGTACATGTGCACTCATTGCTAAGTTGACAACACAAATTGACAACCCAGTGCTGTACACTTGACAAAAATCTGACGTAAAAAACCTATCTTTATAAATGATTTATGCGAATCAGCGAGGCATGGCTTCACCACGTGCTCGACACACCTGAGATCTCTGTCAGTTCGAGGGCGTGCTTTAACTGGGAACATGGTAAAAAGTAGATTAATAGTGTAGTTCCTGTTAACTTTGAGATTCTCAGTAGAGTGTGGGTGGAGGAGTTAAAAAGTAAAGCTTGTTGTTTTATTTAACGACGCCTCTCGAGCACATCGATTTTTATCATCGGTTATTGGACGTCAAACATATGGTCATTTTGACATATTTCTTTGGAGGAAACCCACTGCCGCCACCATAGGCTACTCTTTCCAATAGGCAGCAAGGGGTCTTTTATATGCACTTTCCATTTCCCACAGACAGGGCAGCACATATCACAGCCTTTGATGAACCAGTTGTGGACCACTGGTTGAAACGGAAAATAGCCCAAACTGCAAATGTGTCCACTAAGCAGGATCGATACGATGACCCACATCTTCACAGATGCACACTCTACCGCCTGAGCTACGTCCCGCTCCTCCCAGCTGAGTCAAACCAATGACTTACAAAATTGATACATGTTGCTACCTAGCCCAGCGCTCGGCATTAATAAGATAGGATAGGACAAGGACTGGTTAGCACAGTGTCAGGATAATGTGACTGTGTGCGATATTGGGTCATGGTGCTGGCAGCCTGGTCTCCCAGTGGGGGCAGCACTTTAAAATCACCATGAGTGCGAAGTGTCACAAGTCGGTACCCGCCCTGATATTACCTTAGATATTGCTAGGACATAAAACAACAACAAACGAACGAACAAAATCTGGCAACTGTTCAATATGTGGACATAATATTGCAAAGTGGTAATTTGGAGTTTTTCCACAAAGTATGAAGCTGTCATTTATAATGATTAAACAGCGTACAATTGGAGTTGGACAATAAAACAAATATTATACACAGGGTGAATATGCGTAACGTGGTTCCAGAAAAAAAGGAGCTATATATACAAAGGTAAGCATTGAATGCCTACACACGAAGTAGAAAGGTCAATTATAGTAGACCCGCAACATCTAAGGTAATATCAGCACAGGTACAAACTTGTGACAGTGCGCACTCATGACAAATTTATAGTGCTGCCCAACTGGGAAACAAGGCCAAATTATAGTAGACACGCAACATCTAAGGTAATATCAGGACAGGTACAAACTTGTGACAGTGCGCACTCATGACGACGTTATAGTGCTGCCCAACTGGGAAACAAGGCCAAATTATAGTAGACACGAAACATCTAAGGTAATATCAGCACAGGTACAAACTTGTGACAGTGCGCACTTATGACGACTTTATAGTACTGCCCAACTGGGAAACAAAGCCTAATTATAGTAGACAGGCACCATCTAAGGTAATATCAGGACAGGTACAGACTTGTGACAGGGCGCACTCATGACGACTTTATAGTACTGCCCAACTGGGAAACAAGGCCAAATTATAGTAGACACGAAACATCGAAGGTAATATCAGCACAGGTACAAACTTGTGACAGTGCGCACTCATGACGACTTTATAGTACTGCCCAACTGGGAAACAAAGCCTAATTATAGTAGACAGGCACCATCTAAGGTAATATCAGGACAGGTACAAACTTGTGACAGTGCGCACTCATGACGATGTTATAGTGCTGCCCAACTGGGAAACAAGGCCAAATTATAGTAGACACGCAACATCTAAGGTAATATCAGTACAGGTACAAACTTGTGACAGTGCGCACCCATGATGACTTTATAGTGCTGCCCAACTGGGAAACAAGGTCGAATTATAGTAGACACGCAACATCTAAGGTAATATCAGCACAGGTACAAACTTGTGACAGTGCACACTCATGACAAATTTATAGTGGTGGCCAACTGGGAAACAAGGCCAAATTATAGTAGACACGCAACATCTAAGGTAATATCAGGACAGGCACAAACTTGTGACAGTGCGCACTCATGACGACGTGATAGTGCTGCCCAACTGGGAAACAAGGCCAAATTATAGTAGACACGCAACATCTAAGGTAATATCAGGACAGGTACAAACTTGTGACAGTGCGCACTCATGACGACGTTATAGTGCTGCCCAACTGGGAAACAAGGTCGAATTATAGTAGACACGCAACATCTAAGGTAATATCAGCACAGGTACAAACTTGTGACATGGCGCACTCATGATGACTTTATAGTGCTGCCCAACTGGGAAACAAGGCCGAATTATAGTAGACAGGCAACATCTAAGGTAAAATCCGGACAGGTACAGACTTGTGACAGGGCGCACTCATGACAAATTTATAGTACTGCCCAACTGGGAAACAAGGCCAAATTATAGTAGACACGCAACATCTAAGGTTATATCAGTACAGGTACAAACTTGTGACAGTGCGCACCCATGATGACGTTATAGTGCTGCCCAACTGGGAAACAAAGCCAAATTATAGTAGACAGGCAACATCTAAGGAAAAATCAGGACAGGTACAGACATGTGGCAGGGCACACTCATGGCGGCTTTATAGTGCTGACCCACTGGGAAACAAAGCTGCTGGCACGATTACCAAATTTACCATTCAATCACATTATCCTGACACTGAGCTAACAGTCCTTGTCCTATCCTAGTAATGCCAAGTACTATGCTAGTTAGCGACAAGTATACATTTCATAAGTCATTGGTTTGACTTGGTAGCGATTCAAAATCCTGACCTTCTACACAGGAAGCCTGCGCTCTACCGATTGGGCTACCACGTCCGGTCCTATAGTCTAAAAGGTTCAGAGTTTATATACCATCCTCAAGGTTCATATCTGTCCCACTGAGCCTCTAAGTAGGAAAGACATGAAGCTCTCAGAGAATTCCTTATCTGTCTTCTACCTGTGATCAGCCTTGTGGATTGCACTCAACACAATGACGCCATCAAAAAAGCTCGATTAGGAGTCCTCCATTAAGATTGCATAATCCACAAAGCGGCTGTCACACATCACCGGATTGGGGAACCGGAAAGAAACCGAACAAAGTCTGTTGTTATCTGGCAAAGTCCGGTTTGTGTCCATTGCATATCCATTGATATCCGTTGATATCCGGCCAGATCTGGTACAAGTTTTGAACATGCACAAAACTTGTAACGGATGCTGCCGGATTGACGTCTATGGTTCTTGTCCGGTTTGAGTTTGTTTAGTCTGCTTATCGACTGTTGGCTATCCATTCATGTCCGTTTCATGTCCGTTCGTCTGTCAGCCTTTGACCCGATATGGCAACATTTTGACACATTTTAATACATTTTGACACTTAACTGACCCAAACACCATCAGACTAGAAAATTCTGTCCGTTGCTCAATCCGGCATAGTGTGACAGCCACTTTACTTTTAAGTTTTTACCATATCTTAAAATTAAACATAGCAAGTCGATCAATAGAATTGGCGATACTTTAGCTTAGAACAAAGTTAAGTAAAGATTGCTTTAGTTAATGGCTCCTCTAGAGCACATAGATTTTGTTATCGTATCATTGGCTATTGGACGTCAAACATATGGTCATTCTGACATATTTCTTTGGAGGAAACCGGCTGCTGCCACATAGGCTACTCTTTCCGATAAGTGGTAGGGGGTCTTTTAGATGCACTTTCCCGCAGACAGGACATCACATACCCCAGCCATTGATGAACCAGTTGTGGACCACTGGTTGGACTTGAACTTAGACAAGAGCACCTCTGATTATACATGGAGATAGTTGAAGTGAAAACATGCAAAATAATGTTGATGTGCACATCGAATTATGCAACATTACAATTTTGAATCATAGCAACATGTTAAGTTATATCAAGACATCATTCAACCAACTTGTGCCAGGGAACTTTATAGTGCTTCCCCCTGAGATACCATATTGCGAATACCCTGATGTGAGTTCCCTTATGTAAATATTGATACCTTTCCTGATGAAAGTGCCAGCTGTAGAGCATCAATTCTACTGATGAAAGTAATGAAGATATCCCACTCAATCACATTACCGCTGATTACCCTCACGCTTGGCCAATATATTCTTCTGACCTTCTCGTGACCGATCCAACGACATCTAACATGAAGCGGACGCTCTACCCATTAGTCTATTCCGGTTGAATGCGACCATTGAAAAGATAGATTTGTAGTAGTCTGCACTGACCTCTCAGGCAAGTAACCACATAGACAGGTAGGCGTGGGTATTGTGGCGATATCAGGGAGCCTAGGTGGTGTAATGGTTAGCACACTGGCCCGGAATGTAAAGAGATGTGGGTTCGAGTCCCGCTCTAGGTGCAATATTTCCTATTTTCATCACCCCCCACGACACTGGTTGCCGTGACTATGATCCTGTACAAGCTATGCGCTGTATGGTTGTTGAACCTACCCTGTGTATGTATGTGTTTGTGCATTGCCTGTATGTATGTAATTGTAAGCATTAAAACAATTACAATTCCAGGGGGACGAGTGTAGTAGTCTGCACTGACCTCACAGGCAAGTAACCACATAGACAGGTAGGCATGGGTATTGTGTTGATATCAGGGAGCCTAGGTGGTGTAATGGTTAGCACACTGGCCCAGAATGCAAAAAGATGTGGGTTCGAGTCCCGCTCTAGGCACACTATTTCCCATTTTCATCACCCCACAACAGATTCAATTTAACAATAAAAGATTCCAATCCACCATAAATCAATAGTTTTGTTTACAGTTTTGTTACTACCATCAGAGGGTGGGTTGGTGGTGAAAATCCTCTATAAGACTTTCCACAGAGCACGCTGTACAATGAGCTACTACACATCCAGATTAATTCCTCCATCAGAGGGCGGGTCCAAACAAACTGGAAAAAGGCCAAGGCGTGCATGGCAAACCTAGACAACTAATCTCAGTCATGATGCACTAACAATTCGCAGACTATTTTGGGCTGGCAAAGATCCAGTTCTGATCGTTGGTTGTTGTTAGAATTTTACGTCCTGGCAACATCTAAGGTCATATCAGGACGGGTACTCTCATGTGACAGTACACACTCATGGCAATTTTATAGTGCTGCCCCACTGGGAAATCAAGCCACCGGGAACATCACCTGACATCCCACATGGTCCGACAGTTTTGAAGGCAATGTTGAACTGAACACCTTTCCAAACGGAGTGAGAAGGGCACCCAAACCCTACATGGGAGATCATGGGATCAATCCCCGGCAGAGTCAAACCAAAAATTTAGAAAATTGATACTTGTTGCTACCATGCATGTTGCTCGCTATTTATTACTAAGCCTACTAAGAGCAATGATTGGTTGACCTAGTGACATAATAATGTGACTGAATGGGATATCACGCCAAGGTGTAACCAGCGAGACAGCACCATGAATGAATCGGCACTGTCGCAATATTGTACCTGTCCGAATATGACCTCAATTGGTGCTAGAATATATAACCCCAACAACTCACTCATACATTCGTCCACCATGCTGTTGCATAACCCAGTTGACACAATACTCAAGTGGCAGTACAAGCACTTACCTAACGTGTCCTTCACGAGGGGCAAACTTTGGGCTTTATATATATATTTATATATATATATTTATATATATATATAGGATGTGTAATTAATTTTGCGGATATAAATAGGCAGAGTATTGGCTTTATTATTATTATTATTGCTATGAGTTTATTCGCAAAATATATATTATGTCCAATCGTTGACTTGCCTGGATTTGCCCCGGTTTGCCTCCGGTAGCGCCGCCAATGGCCACTTCCATTTTGCTTGCGCCAGGACAGTTACTTGCCCATTGGATTTGAAACTTTTACCGGTAAGCCTGTTATTCTGCTAGCCGAGACGCTCAATAAAAGTGTCCGACCCATCACTCGTCTATCTCTCTCCGTTTGTTAACATAGCCCTAGTTTATATATATATATATATATATATATATATATATATATATATATATATATATATATATACACACACACACACAGAGCAAAATCTCTCTAAATCAACCAACTATGAACCGACTTTAAATGGTCTATTCAGGGAGGTGGTCGGCTTAGGGAGTTTTTGTTATTGTTACAATGGTATTGTATGGGCGATCGTTTGGGACCCAAATAAAGTGATCGATATAGGGGAGTTGACGATCCATGGAAGTTGGTTAGAGAGGTTTGACTATATACACATATATACAAATTATAAGTGCTATATATAACACAATTGCACGCCACCAACTTGGCACCCCTCCATGGCACGCCGACTTCACATTGTGTGGTATAATTTTATTATGTGAGTATTATTCACAGTGGAGCCGTATCACTGCCTTCAGCTATCATAAACACCATACCATCTCATCTCAACCATTACACCTCACCCCAACGCTCCTCTGGTCTCCCAAACCAAGTCCCTATCTATCATCTTAATGATGTGTGCACTATGCATAGTGTATACAGTCATCATCATCATCATGCTGTCGGTCGCAATGCGACAAAGACTGCTTTCATTACTTGACTGGCGCTCTCCCATTTCATGAAAGCTGCCTGCAAAAGTGTTGAAGTGCTGCTGGCTTTTGCAAGTTACCAGCGGCACTCTCTGGGGGAGCAAATAGAGGTTTCACACCGGCAAGAACATGTCAAGACAGGCGCAAAACTATTTGTCCCTGCAGTGGCTGGTCGGGAGATGTTGGGAGTTCCATACATCAACCGCCCTTGATGCTGCCACAGTGACATGGTTTTCTCTTCAGGGTTTGCTCCCTTAGCCTTCGGTTCTGTCAAGAACCTGCACCACAAGGCAGTGGTTTACAACTCTGCAGGGCAGGGGCGTCAAACTCCCTGAGGTATTGCAATACCTGCAATACCTGCATGCATATACAGTAAAACCCCAATTTTACGTATCCCAATTGTACACAAATTCGGATATAACACGATGCATGATTGGACCCAGAATTCTTTAATTGAAAGGTAAATCAGTAAACTGAACCCCAATTTAGCACGACCCCGCTTTATTTCATGATGCCATGGACCCCAATGATCGCATTTTTTTTTTTTTTTTTAATTTGTTGTTGTTGTTGGTCCATTAGGTGTTTAAGCAGGGGAAATTTCATTCATAGACGACTGGTCTTCCTCATTCCACTGCTGGTCGCTAGAAAGCCCGAGCCTACACTTTTACTGACCCAAGGGATTTTTAACCTCCCACACCACATAGACATGGTATGAGAGCAACCGGCCTTTGATGACGCTGTAAGTTATACACATCGCATTAGAACGGGGTTTCAAGGTAGGTACTTCTCAGTATCTGTACGTTGCTATACATTACATAATCTCTGCTGTATCATCCCTTTTTCCACGACTAGTCAGTAGTGATGTACACACCTTGGTGATCTTTATCAATGAGTATATCCAATAGACATTTTGAGTATCGATGTTCATACCATAGATATCCTCGCACATCCGCATTACCTGGTTGGTAGCATCAACTACAGTAAAACCTGTCTAACCGACTACCTCCACAGATCGACCACTCCTCTATATCAATCGCTTTATTTGGGTCGCAAACGATTGCCCATACAATACCATTGTAATAAAATGAAAAACTCCTTAAATCGACCATATCCCTAAATGGACCATTTAAAGTTGGTCCCATGGTTGGTCGATTTAGAGAAGTTTTACTGTTGTAGTAATGAGTAACCATAGCCAATAGTATTAGTATTCTCACAGATTGCTTGAAGCTGGGTCCTGCTTCTGATGCTTTGCATTTCAGTTATTCATTTAATGATTCACAATGCCTTGGAAATATTGCATAGTATTGTATAGTATTCTATTAATTTTGAGTTCAAATCAGTGTCACTTCTTCAGGGTATGTACAGAGTTCCCAAGATTGGAAAATGAAAAAGCGGAAGATCATAAGGGATGTTATATAGAGGGGTCTGAGGGTAAACCCCAGAAATCTTTTCATAAATAATCCATAAGATTGATATAATATTACTATATTAAAGGTATTGCAAGGTTGCCAACATTAGGAAATGAAAAACCGGAAGATCGGCGTCAGGTGATGATGGGACATAAACTATTTTAACCTTATGGCGAAACTGTAAGGGTTGGCGACCCTGGCAGTGGCAATCCAGGCTTGGATACAGTTGAGGGAGAGCTACATACACGCATGTATGCATATACATATACATGCATACATAGAGCCAGATATACATAAATACATGCAGACAGACATACAGACATACAAACACACAATATGAGAACTGGGCACATAGTAGGCGGTGGTGGCGCCACCTGGAGGACAGGAGGGGAGTAGAGCTGCTTGCAAGCAGACCTCTAGTCCTCCAAGCCGCACACCAACCTCCATAGCTCAAGACAAGGAGTACATCATAGTGATGGTAGTAGCATAGACATAACAGGACACTAATTAGATAGTAGTACAATAGCAGACAGGATACCTCCATCCATAATAATATGCGCATAAGTTCTCTATACATTACATATATACACATACACCCCCCTACCTCTGCTCTCTGTGTTTTTTTTTGGTCCATTAGTTGTTTAAGCAGGGGAAATTTCAGTCATAGATGACTGGTCTTCCTCATTCCACTGCTGGTTGATAGAAAGCCTGAGCCTACACTTTTACCGACCCAAGGGATTTTTAACCTCCACACCACATAGACATGGGGCCATATGCAGGGGTCGGTGATAGCACCATTTGGTGTTACAGTCTGACACCGGTTACCTATCTCCGAATAGGGAAATCACGTGACTCGGCATGTAGATGCGCCTAACACTTTGATGAGAGCTAAACGCGAACTCATAATTAGGTCAATGAAGGGAGTGTAACTCGTTCCCGGCAGCACCGCTGTAAGTTATTGTTCTCCGTCGGCACCAGCGTGATATGTGTTTCAGCGTAACAATATGAATAACGCCGCCAATGCGGCGGCGGCGTTAACATCAGTTCGAATTTAGGGTTAATTTGATAAAATTTCACTTATGGCATATGTAATTCTATTAAATATGACAGCATTGAATAGATTTGGGCCTGCGGCGGCGGCGGCGGCGGCGGCGGCGAGTTGCGACAGTATGGATGTCGACATCGATGCGGCGGCGGCGGCGGCGATTTGTTTACTTTACATTCGTCGATTCGAAAACATTAATATCTCCGCCGATGCGGCAGAGGGATTAATTTTGCTTCGAATTTAGGGTTAAATTGTTGAAATTTCACTTATTGCGTATGTAATTCTGTTAAATATAATCGCATTGAATAGATTTGGGCCTAATCGGTGTCTAACACCAATTTTAAACCACCTATGGATCAGGGTTACCCTAACCTCGTTTAAGCTTTTGGTGTTAGGCCTATCACTGACTCGTGCATACCACTTGTTTGCCGCTAAACGGGGATACCCGCCAAACACCGTTTTGGCTCGCTATCACCGACTCCTGCATATGGCCCATGGTGTGAGAGCAACCAGCCTTTGATGACGCTGTAAGTTATACACAGCGGTGGAAATCCAAATTGGCAGAGCTGGGGGCACGGGGAATCGAACCGCCAACCTTCAGATTAGGAGTCTGACCTAGGAAAAAGTCAGACACTCTAACCACTCCGCCACAGAGAACGCCACCTGAATTTCCCTATAACCCTTCCCTTCTTCCCTAGTACTAGTAGTATGAAAGTGGGCGTCTAACAATGCTTTTTGACAGAACGGTCAAACCTTCGAATCTGGCCAAACTGGCAAATTCTCTGCAAATTTTGTCAGCGCTGAGAACCTAGATATCCAGTGTTCATTGGTGTGTCAGGGTCGAATACAGGAAAGACTTGGAAAGGAGAAAAATATTAAGTATACAATATTAAATTTTGTAGATGTTTTTTTTTAGAAGTGGGAGTGAGTGAGCCTACATCATCATCATCATCATCATCAATCCCTTAACCATGACAGTCGTTGGGGCACCACAGATGACTTTGCGTCCAATTTTCTCCTGGTTTTCGCTGTTCTCCACCACCCTCTGGGACTTGCCAAACTCCAGCAGGCCTGTCCATTCCCTGACGTGATGATGTGGGCCTATATGCTTTCGCGAAAGCAAGATGTGGTATGTGAGGTTCAGCACTGGCGAGTTTGAAGCAGACCCTGGGATATGTGTGGGGTTGAGTTGGGATGTTGCAGGTGGGCCTCTTATGAGATGCAGATAGTAGTGTCTCATCTGATTGGTTGGCATAAGTGTCTTAGTGGGTATCTGTGGAGAAGGTGGGGATCTGGAGAGGTTATCTCAAGATTAAGATGTGGTGTGGTTATCTCAGGGATCAAATAAGGTGTGGCTAGACATTTCGTCAGCTAATGGAAAGTGTGAATGCACTATCGAATATTTATTGATGGAATGGAAATTACTTGGTTTGCACCGGAAGTGTTGAAGTTGCATAATAAGTTTTAAAGTTGCATAATCCAATGGCTTTGAATTGCTGTCCCATTCGAAAAAATTGTGAGTTCTCATCGTTGCAATTCATCACTTGCATCACTCATCGATTTCTTTCACGCTTTTCTATGGATGTATGCCAAATTCAAAAAAAGCCTTTAGACGGGTTTGGTCAATTGATTATTTCTAGGAAGCATGTTACCAAACCGGCCAGGTCAAAACAATGCTTTAAGGCCCCGTCAGACCTCACCGGATTGAGGAACCGGACAGAAACTGGACACTGTCCGGAGAAATACGGCAATGTATGGTTTATATACGGTTGGCGTCCGGTGTGTCCGTTTTAAGTCTGTTTAGTCCGGTACTTGTCCGGTACCCATCTGTTACCTCTCCGGTTTGCTTCCTGCAGAGTCCGTTGACGGTGTTGGGGGACACACACCTCACACCACTCACCGCATACCACACACACCACTCACCACACACCACACACCACTCACCACACACCACACACCACACAGTGACAGTCCGATGGCTATTCGTAATATGTTCGGTCCGTCCGTTTGACATTCGGTTGTCGTCCGGTTATCATCCGATTATCGACCATTGGTTATTCGTTAATATACGTTCCTTGTCCGTTTAGCGTCCATTTCGTCCAGTGGCCGTTGCAACAGTTCGACACATTTTGATACATTTTGATACCGAACACCACCGGACTAGACAATTCTTTGTCCGGTGGTGTCCGGTACTTAGTCCGGTAAGGCGTGACTGGGGCTTTACAAAATGCATACTTGTCACTAGATAGCCACAGCGCATGTTGCACAATAAGCTGCTACTCACAATATTAGTTCTTCCACTGGCATCAGAGGGGGAAGTGGTTGTGGAAATCGTCTATAATGACTTTACTATATATCATAATGCACCGTGAGCTGCTAGCCAAATTAGTTCTTGCACTGACATCAGAGGGTGGATGGGTGGCGGAAATCACATATAACTATAAGATCATCTATAGAGACCTTTTCCACAGAGCATACGGCATAGTGAGCTGCGATCCACAACATCAGAGTATAATATTACTGAATGCCCGGCCACGTTTGGGACACCAGATAATACTACAAAAACTCTCCTCTTCATATCACTTATCTATCAACTCATTAACCAATCCAAAGGAAGAATGAAGACAAGTCACACAGATAAACAGTGGAGAAGTTGTGCTTTAATAACACCAACTCCTGTCCACCTACCAGTGACCTATCATCCACACCCCTTGCCCTCTAGCTACGCAAAATATCATTACCTCTTTAGCCTATATAGCATTTAGAAAGCAGTACCTACAGCCCATGGGACAGGAGTCCTATGGCTGTGTACACACTCAATTGGAATAGATGAATTTTGATAGCATCAGACAGAGTGTCTGGGGTTCCTGCTCAAGAGTAGGTATGTCTCACTCAAGAGCCAGGAGTAGAGTGATCTCTCTTCAGTGTGCCTGAAGCAGAGTCTAAAATAATGATCTCAGGTTTGAGGCTAGTGTGGTCAGAGGGCCAATGGGGTGCAGGTGACTGGGCAGTCCACAGCCAGCCAATCAGGCACCCCCTCCCCCCCCCCCCCCAGTAGAGGTGGCTGTCACTCAACCCAGCTGCAGGTGGTGCCCTGTGTGTATATGCAAATTAGGCTGGTGTGCCCACCCAGTGGTCATGTAGGGACAGGTAGCTGCATACAGTTACAATAGATCTCTGTTAAAATGGTCTTTTCTCCAATTGCACTCTTTATGGATGCATATAGAAACATTTCAACAATCATGTACTGCATCTCCTATAGGAACATTTCTTCATTAATCTCAGGCCTAATATATGAACATATATTTCACACAGCTTATATCATGTCATAATGGGAGTGGGATATTATTACCTTTAGTTTACATAACATTGTCCCCACTCCATCACCCAAGAATAATAATGCTCTCTGCCAATATATAATTCCGAACCGAAAATTCGTATAGTTTTACAAGAGGGTGGAGTGCTAGTGGAAATCATGTATAAGGCATTTACTATAAAGCATGCTACAAAGTGAGCTGAGACCCACATTAGATTTTCTACAAACATCAGAGGGCTTGGTGGTGGTGGTGGAAATCGTCTATTCTCAATGTCCTTTCGTGGCATCGGCACAGACCTTATGGAGCCTACCCCTCCTGTAACTGGGTGAGTGTGTTATACTGAGGGATATATCACATACCCTGGAGGGGTGTAATAGGCACACCCACTCAGGGACCCTGGAACTACATAATTAACCAATGACCTTGACCTTTCCGAACTGCGGAGAGGGCTACCGCAACCACAATCCACCCCCTCCACCAACCACACTCCCCCACAACTTTCCAACACTCCAACCACACACATATAACTCTCCAACCACAGTCCCCCCACAACTCTCAAACCACACACACAACTCTATAACCACAGTCCCCCCCACAGCTCTCCAACCACACTCTCACACAACTCTCCAAGCACACACATATAACTCTCCAACCACACTCACCCCACAACTCTCCAACCACACACAGATAACTCTCCAACCACAGTCCCCCCAACAACTCTCCAAGCACACACATACAACTCTCCAAGCACACTCACCCCATAACTCTCCAACCACACACAGATAACTCTCCAAGCACAGTCCCCCAACAACTCTCCAACCACACACATACAACTCTCCAAGCACACTCACCCCATAACTCTCCAATCACACACAGATAACTCTCCAAGCACAGTCCCCCAACAACTCTCCAACCACACACATACAACTCTCCAAGCACACTCACCCCATAACTCTCCAACCACACACAGATAACTCTCCAAGCACAGTCCCCAACAACTCTCCAACCACACACATACAACTCCAAGCACACTCACCCCATAACTCTCCAAGCACACACAGATAACTCTCCAAGCACAGTTCCACCACAACTCTCCAACCACACACATAAAACTCTCCAACCACAGTCCCCCCAACAACTCTCCAACCACACACATAAAACTCTCCAAGCACACTCACCCCATAACTCTCCAACCACACACAGATAACTTTCCAAGCACAGTTCCACCACAACTCTCCAACCACACACATACAACTCTCTAAGTACAGTTTCACCACAACTCTCCAACCACACACATACAACTCTCCAAGCATAGTTCCACCACAACTATCCAACCACACACATACAACTCTCCAAGCAAACTCACCCCACAACTCTCCAACCACACACATATAACTCTCCAAGCACAGTTCCAAACAAATCTCCAACGACACACATACAACTCTCCAAGCAAACTCAGCCCACAACTCTCCAACTACACACATATAACTCTCCAACCACAGTTCTACCACTACTCTCCAAGCACACACACAACTCGCAAAACACACTCACCCCACAACTCTCCAACCACACACACAACTCTACAGCCAGTCCCCCCACAGCTCTCCAACCACACTCCCCCACAACTCTCCAACCACACACATATAACTCTTCAACCACAGTTCCACCAAAACTCTCCAACCACACACAGAACTCTACAACAAACACACCCCCAACCACACACACCCACAACTCTCCAACCACACCCCCCCACAACTCTCCAACCACACACATACAACTCCAACCACACACACCTCTCCAACCACACTCCCATACAACTCAAACCGCACACAACTTTCCAACCACACTCCTCCCACAACTCTCCAACCACACACACAACTAGCCAACCACAGACACACAACCGTCTATCCACACATACAACTTTCCAACCACACACATACACCTTTCCAACCACACACACAGCACTTGCTATCCGGACCGCCCTTCGTCCACACCTCTCTCTATCTCCTCTCCGCTGGCCTTGCTCCTTCATCCTTGATATGTCTGAAAAGAGTTCAAGGAGGGGGAGCCCACCAGCATTTCACTTTCTACCCTTACTCTGTCCGTGTCTTTGGCTCGCTGGATGGTTGCCATCGAGCAAATAGACACGGTCCTTTGACTCAACTCTCATTTCTCTTTCCTAGACACTACCCTTTTTTTCCCTCCCAGGCATACTTGTCCCCCTGACCAAAGGAAATTGTGTGCTTGGGTGGGGCCCTTCACCTTTAGGTTTCTCTCGCTTTCTTCTCGTTGCTGGAGCCTGCCGGACCGGGGATTCTGGACCGCCCCAACGACTCGTCGTTTAATCATTGTAAAGACATCCCCCAGCTTCTACAACCGCACCACCACCCCACCGCCCCACCAGAAGATTATTCTACAACCAAAGATTGGGCCGATTTATCAGAGCCTCTGTATAATGTTGCAGTTCTGCAACCGGTAACCATCGTACGGTTACAAACAACCCAGTATCTCTCACACACAACTCTTTAACTACAAACAATGCCCCAACCACACACACACAACTCACAAACCACACTCCCCTAACAACTCTCCAGCCCACCCCATCAGCACTTAACCAATCATCATCACACTCCTCATACGGCCCATTCCCATTGGGCAGCAATCTGTGTGTAGGGGGGGGTGGTGACAGTGTGGGGAGGGTAGGGGAAGGAGGGGGAGCGATGAGGAGGGAGGGGGAGGGAGGGCTAGTGGGTAAGGTACCCCCAAACATGCGACCCGGGGTAAACAAACTGTCACATGATGGGGGCAGGGTCACATGACAATTCAAACAGTGTCCAAACACTGAGCGCTGAGGTTCCAATTAGAGCCATTTACTGCCCCGCGCCTTCAGTCAAGGTCAATGTCAAGGTCAGCCTCACTGCTGCATATTACAACACACATAAGTGCACCCTGGCCAGGGGCATAGCTAGGCGTACACGCGTACGCCAAAACGTCCACATCGTTTTGTCAAAAAAAAATAGAATTGAAAAATAATAAAAAGAGAGAGAGAGAAAGAGATAGAGAGAGAGGAGGCATGTAGTAGTCCGGAGTGTCGAAAACTCAAGTCTAAAATCTGCCAGCTTAAGCTTCAGCGGCCCCCTAAATCCCCTGCCAAAATTAGGAGCACACATCGTTAAAGGTCTAGCTACGCCCCTGCTGGCCGACAGATTATTACCGGAGGGCAAACTAGTTAGTCTGTCTCCGAGATCTAGTCTGAAGGGCGCCCGCCTGCTTTAGTTTAAGGCCGGCATGACACATTGTACTGTCTCCACCTCATTCTGATTATCTAGATAAAGTCAACCCTCGTTAATCCAGACTACTTTGCTCCCAGCATATTCAATATCCAATTAGCGAGATTGTCGGATACATAATTTCTAAGATTAGAGGGTTGAAATGAATGGATCTGAAATGTATTGCATGTTTTTGTCAGATAGTGAGATTGCCAGACTAAACAGGGTTAGAATAATAGGATCCGACTGTAAGCCATTATATATCATATTATTTGTATACACATGTTATGCAACTTTCTAACTTGGTCTATATTTTCTTAGTTTAGTTAGTTTAGTTTAGTTCAGTTCGAGCATGTGGTGCTCAGGCCAGGTCATTGACTCTGCCTTGGTCATCTACTGTGGATGCAGTGGTCATTGCGGGCAGCTTTGTCATTTCCAGCAATGAGTTGGTGTCCGTTATTGTCCTGGGATTCTTGGTAGATCTGGGATGGTTCAGAGATATTTGCCCAGTTTGTGCCTGAAGCTGTCTGTGCTGCAGTCTGTCTTGTTTCTTGTGTCTTGTGGCATGCTATTGAAGAAGTTTGGTCCACGCACCATGACACTTCCTTCTCTGATTGTTTTGATTGCACAGCTACCTTGTGACTCTATTTTTGGAATCCTACAGAGTCTTCCCTTACTTTGAGATATATGGTGTTTTATTCCTGCGTTGGGCACTTTTCCTTCTTTTATTTTCCAGATATATATGATTCTGTACCTTTTAGTGCTGCAACCCTGTGATAAAGTTCGACAGGCACCAAAAACACAGGATTCCAATGAGTCAAATTATCCTGACGGTAAGCCAACCAGTCCTTATCTCTATCCTCATAATGCTAATTGCCAGGCAAGGTGGCGATAAGTGCAAATTTCAAAAGTCTTTGGTTTGACTCAGCTGGGAATCAAACCCACGACCTCTCAGAAATGGGCACATTACCGACTTGGCCATCCTTATTCTCTGGTCAGAGAATTTATCCCGTGAATACATTAGCAAATATTTGCGCATTGAAATGTAACAAAATGATTGGCATAGACCCCTTTCAATGTTTATAAACATTGTGTATGCGCGCACAGCTTGGCTGCAGAACGAAGGCACACTGCCACTGAGTTTGCCGGTACACGCAGTGCAAAACGTATATTTTATTCAAAATTCATAGAAATGCAGAACCCTAACGTTTTAAATTTAATATAATCTATTTGTTGAATATGATTTCTATGAGTGTTCCAAGCGGGTTGCTTCTCGGTGGTGTAGTTTTAGAGATCTTTCACTTTTTCTGTATGAAGATTGCTCACGGCCATTGACAATGCATTGAGTTTGCCGATACGTGCAGTGCAAAACGTCTATTTGATTCAAAATTAATAGAAATGCAGAACCCTAACCTTATAAATTTAATATAATCTATTCATTGAATATGTTTTATATGTGTTCCAGGCGGGTTACTTCTCGGTGGTGTGGTTTTAGAGATATTTCACTTTTTCTGTATGAAGATTGCTCACGACCATTGACAATGACTTGAGTTCGCCGGTATGCGCAGTGCAAAACGTTAGTTTTATTCAAAATTAATAGAAATGCAGAAGCCTAACCTTATAAATTGAATATAATCTATTCATTGAATATGTTTTCTATATGTGTTCCAAGCGGGTTGCTTCTAGGTGGTGTAGCTTTAGAGATATTTCACTTTTTCTGTATGAAGATAATTCAAGATTGCTCATGGCCATTGACAATGCATTGAGTTTGCTGGTACGCGCAGTGCAAAACGTCTATTTTATTCAAAAGTAATAGAAATGCAGAACCCTAAAGGGGCTGTCACATTAGGTTTTTTTGCGGGAGCGTACGGCGGCGTAGGCGCGTTACGTCATATACGTCAGCATACGCCGCCATACGCTACGCATACGCTACGCATACGCTATGCATACGCTATGCATACGCTACGCATACGCTATGCATAGGAAGTTGTGTGCCGGCCTATGCTGTTGTACGCCACCATACGCTTTCTCCTGTCCGTCCGTCCAAATGTTTTTGTGCATGCTAAAAAAATCTTGACATATGGGAGCGTATGGTTCATACGCTCCTCATACGCTACTCATACGCCGGTGTACGCTCCTTGTACGCCGGTGTACGCTCCTCCTACGCTAGGGGTGCACCGGCGTAGGTTATGCATATGCTCAACTTGCGTCACCGGCGTATCTCTAGTGTATGTAGCGTACGCATAACCTACGAGTTACGTATGGGAGTGTAAAGCGTATGCACAGCGTATTCCAAGCGTATGCCATAGGTCTCGACATCGATCTTGACTCATACGCTACGCATACGCTATGCATACACTACGCATATGTTCCATATGCCAATCAAAACCGTCAAAAAATAGTAGACATCGACTATTGCGGGGTGAGGGATGGGGGGGGGGGGGGGGGGGGGGGGGGGGGGGGGGCGGGGCAGCCTCAATCTATTCAAATACAGATGTTTTGATTTATGCAAAACAATCATCTCTGACTTTTTTTTAAACCACATTCAAACATTTAAAGTTTAGGCAATTGGTCTTTCTGATTCCACACCTCGCTCTCTATTTGGGCATATTTGCACCGTGCGTAGAGCTTATAGTGATAGTGATATGGCAGACAGGAAGTGTGAACACTTATTTGTCTCTCATTTTTGTTTGTTTTTGGTACATTAGTTGTCCCAAGCAGGGGAAATTTCAGTCACAGACGACTGGTCTTCCCCACTCCACTGCTGGTCGATAGAAAGCCCGAGCCTACACTTTTACCGACCCAAGGGATTTTTAACCTCCCACACCACATAGACATGGTATGAGAGCAACCGGCCTTTGATGACGCTGTAAGTTATACACAGCGGTGGAAATCCAACTTGGCAGAGCAGGGGGCACTGGGAATCGAACCGCCGACCCTCAGATTAGGAGTCTGACCTAGAAAAAAGTCAGACACTCTAACCACTCCGCCACAGAGAACACCACACGCCACAGAGAACGTTACACACTGTGATTTTGAGACCAGTTCCAGACTTATTACGGCAATTTATGTAATGCGCATAGGATAATCTAGTATGATGCATATAATGTGGCTATATTTATGTGGCACATTGTGATGGGGTAATATAATAGTCAAGGCACTAAGATTATCCTCACACTGAGCCAACAAGTATGAGCCACCACCCAGACTCGGGGACCGGGCGCCGTGGCCGAATCGGTAGAGCGCAGGCTTCGCGTGCGGGAGATCGGGAGTTTGGTTCCCCGTCGAGTCAAACCAATGACTTATAAAATTGATACTTGTCACTTCCTAGCCTGGCGCTCGGCATTAATGACATAGGGCAAGGACTGGTTAGTGCAGTGTCAGGATAATGTGACTAAGTGGGATATCGGATCATGGTACTGGCGGACTGATTTCCCAGTGGGGCAACACTATAAAGTCATCATGAGTGTGCATTGTCACAAGTCGGTACCCATACTGATATGACCTTAGATGTTGCCAGGACTTAAAACTCAGAATAGTCAAACTTAGAATAGTGAGATACTGGTGTATTTATTAAGCATTTCCTGCTGCATAGAAAGTCAATTTAGTAGAACCTGTCGATGTTAAACTTAAGCTCATGGTATGATTCTTTTTCGGGTGTTTTTTTTTTTTTTTAGGGTACATTAGTTGATTCAGCACAGGAGTTTTCAGTCGAGGCCGGACAATAGGCGAGATCACTGTTCCGACTGTGCGTGCGCTGAAAACGGCGTTGGCAGCAAAGCAAAGGTGTAGGGCCATTGAGTTTGCTGATACGCATACGGTAAAACTTAATTTTTATTCAAAATTTAAAAAAATACATAACAATTTGGCACAAAGATGTATGGATGGATGCAATATAATAATATAATGAATGTGTTTAAGACACAAACTCTCCATAATTAAGCATTTTGAACTAAGACACATATAATTTCAGTCACTTTACAGGCTGACGTTTATATCACCATTGTTGATTAGACATAAGTTTTCTGTAATTCTTGTTCTAAATATTAAAATGTCAAATGTGTCAACAAAAACTTGTTTCAAAGAAATATATAACCAATGTCTGATTAACCCTTGAGCTTGACCTCTTCTACAGCCAGAAAGAAGACAAGATTTCAGGCTTCCCATTCGACTTTGACGCATGCTCAGTGTGAGAAGCCCTGTTTTAAACCGGGTACACTTTAAAACTGTGACACCGGAGCTGCTTCAGATTACCACCGGACCGCTCCTGCAATGCGCAATGTAGGAGCGCTGTGCAGTGTGTTCGTGGGTACACGGGAATGATGTGCTTCTGTGGGGTTTTTGTTTTTGTTTTAGGCGCAGTGCAGTGTACATGAGTAGTAGAGCGCTGCCTATTTAGGCCAGACATTAGGCTAAGAGTATTAGGGGGACTTGTATAAAGTCATCATCATCATGCTGTCGGTCGCAATGCGACAAAGACTGCTTTTATTTCTTAACCGCCGCTGTTCCATGCGGTTGTGCATTTCATAAAAGCTGCTTGCAAAGTGTTGAAGTGCTGCTGGCTTTTGCAAGTTACTAGCAGCACTCTCTCGGGGAGCAAATAGAGGTTTCACACCGGCAAGGACACGTCAAGACAGGCGGAAATTGTTTGTCCCTGCAGTAGCTGGCCGGGAGATGTTGGGAGTTCCCTTCATCACCGCCCTTAATGCTGCCACGGAAGCATGGTTTTCTGTTAGGGTTTGCTCCCTTAGCCGTTGATTCTATCAAGAACCTATACCACAAGGCAGTGGTTTATAACTTTGCAAGGCAGGGGCGTCAAACACCCTGAGGTATTTTAGCAGATAGGTACTGCATTACCCTCATACTATTAACACTATTAAGGTCCTGTCAGACCTTGCTGGACTGGGGAACCGGATGAGAACCGGACACTGTCCGGTTGTGTACGGTGATGTTTGGGTATCGTCCGGTAACCATCCGGCGGTGTCCGGTACAAGTTTTGAACATGCACAAAACCATTACCGGACACCACCGGACTGAGGTGTCCGGTTGGTGTCCGGTTTGTCTGGTACATGTCCGGTACCCATCCAGTACCCATCCGTACATGTCCGGTACCCATCCGTTGGTGTCCAGTTTGTCCGTTTTGTCTGGTACATGTCCGGTACCCATCCGTTATGTGTCCGGTTCTCGTCCGGTACATGTACGGTACTTAACCGGTTGTCCGGCGGCAATTAAACCCAATTTTACCCTCCATTTCGATATATTTTGATAGATTTCTTCACCGGACAACACCAGACTAGAAAATTCTTTGTCCGCTGGTCTCCGGTGCTCAGTCCGGTGAGGTGTGACAATGACTTTACTGTCACTACTACTATACTACGACTAATAATAACAAAAAGACGCGTTATTGCTGACTTGTATAAAGTACATCAAGCTTATCGGGGCCATTTAGACCCCCCCCCCACCCCCACCCGCCCATTCTACCTCCCTCTGACCAACCACACACAACATATGACCTTAGATGTTGCCAGGACATAAAACTCCAACATAACAAGCTCATCATTCATGTTTCATAGACAGTTATTTGAAAACAAAAAGAAGTAAAAATACATATTTCACATATTTTGGCAGCCATGTTGGATTTCTAAACCTACAAAAACATGCAAATAATAGACAAGCAGTTTGTAATGATTCATTTGACACCGACATGAAGTCTCTAGCCATATTATTTTGGGGGATATATCATTTTAAACAAATGCCCAATTCCTGATGGTGGCCATATTGGATTTTCCGTTTTGATGAAAATTGCTCACGGCTAAGAGCTCCACACCCATCTGAATGTCGTTACGGGAGTTTCAGACATAAATTATCAGCAGAGAAAAGAACTGTATCAGACAACACAAGATTCACCTCCATGGCTGCCAGACTATAGGGGAAACAGCCGGCTAGAATCAGACCCAGCAGAAGGATAAAAATAGATGCCAGCCTAAATAATATTCGCAGAACACATTATACTGCACATAATCTTTTGAAAAACGCATGCTTACCATTTACCATTTATAAAAGAAAAAGAAAAGGCAATTTCTGTAAAAGCTGATAGTATTTCATTTTAATTAAATAGGATATTGTGACTTTCTAATTTATTTCCGCTGGTTCGGCCGTCACAGGGATTGCTGAAGACAACTGCTATAGCTTGTTTGTATTAACACAAATAACTATAGTTAAATTTGGAAGACCCTTCGAATAGATTTACATCCACACCAGGAGGCAGTGGCGAATTTAGAGAGGAAAAAAACAACAATAATAGCCTCAATCTGGTAGTTTAGGGAACATTTTGTTCGGTATTGTGTCGCGAATCGCGATACAAGTTATGTAGACCGCCACGCAATGCGTAAAACGTGATGTGATACCCCAGTCACACTACAGCTTGCGACCACTTTGCGACCACCTCAGACCAAAGAATCAACACTCACCAGTGATGTCCTTGTGATCAAAACAACGGTTGCTGACATCTGGGCGTCACTGGTGACTGTGGGTTCTTTGGTCTAAAGTGGTCGCAAGCTGTAGTGTGACTGGGGCTTAAAATCATGAACCATATATACGGACACTGGAGCGATTGATGCGGATCTCCATGGAAGGTTAAGACTTGGAGCAATTCAATCCCAAGGCAACAACAGGTCGCTTCTTCGCATCTAGGCACCACCCGGTGTGGTGTTCTCTGTGGTGGAGTGGTTAGAGTGTCTGACTTTTTTCTATGTCGGACTCCTGATCTGAAGGTCAGTGGTTCGATTCCCCATGCCCCCACCTCTGCCACTTTGGATTTCCACCGCTGTGTAGAACTTACAGTGTCATCAAAGGCCAGTTGCTCTCATACCATGTCTATGTGGTGTGGGAGGTTAAAAATCCCTTGGGTGGGTAAAAGTGTAGCCTCGTGCTTTCTATCGACAAACTGTCTAATGGTGAAAACAAGTCTATTCATACTTGTGATATATGCGTAATAGACGTCTAGACCTGTGGTTAATATATGTTAACGATATGCAGAGTTGGGGACAAAGAGATATGCAAATGAGATGACATCATGGAAAGTTTAGCCGGCTGGTCAAGCGTGCCCTACGCCGTGAATAAACCATTCAGTAACCAGAAGTCAAAGTGTTCAGACGTTGTACTTTCACATGGTGTCAGATGTGGGGTCAATACTCCGTGGGGCCGATACAGGTAGACACGCTTGCCTTTTGGCATCAAAACAGCGGGCGACATTTTTATTCAGGAGATGCACCGTGTCATGGGCGACATAACAAGCGGCTCCGAGCTGTTTTGGACCGAGCTAGGTCGGTTAATCTTAAATTAAATGATGCTAAATCGTTGCTATGTAAAACTACAGTAAAGTATGTAGGTCATCAACTTACCCAGCAGGGTGTAAAGCCTGATCCAGACAGAATACAAGCAATAGTAGACATGCCAGAGCCGCGTGACAAACAAAGCGTCCAAAGGTTCCTGGGCATGGTTGGATATGTGCACAAGTTCATACCCAACATGTCCGAGATAGCTAAACCACTATGCACGCTCCTAGCCAAGGACGTGGCGTGGCACTGGCAAGCCGAGCAGCAAGGTGCGTTCGATAAATTGAAAGAGAAGTTAAGAACTGCTCCTGTATTGACATATTACAATGTTAAGAAGCCTATTGTAATTCAGGTAGATGCTTGTCAGTCAGGTTTGGGAACCGTGTTGATGCAAGATGGTAAACCAATCGCACTCGCATCTAGGGCGCTTAATGCAGCGCAGTGTGGATATGCCACTATTGAAATAGAAATGCTCGCCATATGTTTCGGATGCCAACGGTTTCATGAGTATATATTTGGCAAGGAAGTTCAAATTCAGACAGACCACAAGCCGTTGGTAGCCATAATGCAAAAACCAATACACAAGTTGTCGGCTAAAATGCAAAGAATGCGAATGCGATTGCAGAATTACAATATTCAGTTATGTCATGTGAAGGGCTCTTTGATGTTTTTTGCAGACACGTTGTCCAGGGCGCATACCGCCAAAGTAGGTCATGATAGCCTGTTCGATGACACGTTCTGCGTTGCTGCAGTGGACGTGCAGTCGTCGAGTCTGTTGAGTAAAATTGTAGCTGAGTATGAAAAAGATGTATCAATGTCTATGTTGATCTCACACATTGAAGATGGGTGGGACACTACACGTATACAGACACCACCGTGTCTGAGACAGTACATTCCGTACAAGCATGAGTTAACAGTTGAAAATAATCTTGTAATGAACGGCAATCGGGTGGTGGTTCCTCCAGCTCTAGAGGCGTTGCATGAGACGCATTTGGGGGTGACTAAGTCCAAGCAGTTGGCGCGGGACTGTATGTTTTGGCCAAATATTAACAAGCAAAATCGAGGATAAAGTCAGTCGGTGTGACACTTGTCAAAACAACCGAAAGAATTTGCATAACGAGCCATTGATAAATCACCCGATCGCCTGTCAGCCATATGACAAAGTGGGGGCCGATTTATTTGAGTTAAATCATAAGAATTACCTGATAACTGTAGATTACTACACCAAGTTTCCAGAGGTAACGCTTTTGGGCGATACGTCATCTGTCACTGTTATTGAAGCGTTAAAAGACAACTTTGCAAGGCACGGTATTCCTAGTCAGGTAGTGTCAGATAACGGTCCACAGTTCAAGAGCCATGAGTACAGGGAGTTTGCACTACATTACGGGTTCAAGGCCGTGTATTCCAGTCCACAGTATCCACGTAGCAACGGTCAGGTTGAACGGTTCGTACAGACAGTTAAGGACATGTTAAAGAAGTGTGAGAAAACTGGAGCTGATTTTCAGTTAGCATTGCTGAATTATCGCAATACTCCGTTGCCTGTCCTGAACGTATCTCCAGCGCAGTTGCTCATGAGCAGAAGGTTGAGAGGCAGCTTACCTATGGCAAAGGGTATTTTGGTGCCTGAAACGCAGGATCCTAAGAAAAGGCAGACAGCTCAGCGGCAGGGCAGTCAGAAAGCGTTTCATGACCGGAAGTGCGGTAAGGCGCACAAGCCCATGAAAGTTGGAGATAAGATAAAGTACAAAAATAATGCTGGGGAATGGAAAAAAGGTGTTATTTTGGGACGGACTGGGGTGTCCGGGAGAGAATATCAGATTTTAAATGAGTCAGGCAACATGTTATATCGTAACCGAGTGCAAATAATTGGAGCGCCAGTGGAGGGGCGACCCGAGTTAGTCATGCAGACGCAATCTGGGTCAGCGTCAACACCGAATGTAAACAGTACGGTTAATCTAAGTAGGTCAGGTCAGCTGATAAGGCCGGCGAGCAGGTTAGATCTATAGTAGGTCAGTGTGCTTCCGACTGTTGCAGGATTAACATGTGCATGTACAGTTAAGTTTATTTCAGCTTTTGTGTTTACTGTTGATACATATGAGATATCAGGCATTACGGCCGGAGTGTGAGGACTTAAGTGCATTGTGCACTCGGACATTTGCAAGTTAAGTGCGCATATATGTGATATTGTATATTTTGTGTTTCTTCATTGTTATTTTGTAACATTTCATGTTTCAGAAATACTTTGAGGGGGGGATGTGATATATGCGTAATAGACGTCTAGACCTGTGGTTAATATATGTTAACGATATGCAGAGTTGGGGACAAAGAGATATGCAAATGAGATGACGTCATGGAAAGTTTAGCCGGTGGGTCAAGCGTGCCCTACGCCGTGAATAAACCATTCAGTAACCAGAAGTAAAAGTGTTCAGACGTTGTACTTTCACAATACTTATCCATGATAGGCAGTATAAATCTTCAACAACAACAACAACCCGCCCTATCATTATGGACAAATATTTCCCATCCTGACGACATAGCTTCGGTGGATGTTGTCTCCAAGATACAAAACAGTGCATGAATTAGGCTCTCTCTTGTAGTTTCACGATGAAACGTCACACAATAAAACACAATAACATTTTGCACCAAAAAAAAGTGTTTATATCATACTTGCCTTAAAAAGAATTGCTCCACAAAATGAGCAATTGCTAATCAATTTCCAAATTGAATCATTTTGCAAATGGCACACCAAAATGCAAAACATTGGCTTTGTTTACTCTGTTTAAAGTTGCATAGTCCGATGGTTTTGAATTTCTGTATTTTTTCTTAGATAAATATAATAAATCGATCACTAGTACCTACTTTACATTAGTTCAAAGTTATTTTTATCTTAAATGGTGAACTCTTGAGATATTTTGAGTGCAAACATGGAAAATTAGTTTTGGCAAGCTTGTCAAAACTCTGACACCATAGACTTCTGCAGTAACAGGTTCTGTTAAATTGACTCAGTATTACCTTCTACGCAGAAACACATGCTTAATAAGTTCATCAGTATCTAAGTTAGATATGTAAAATCAATTCTAGATAATTGCTTTGGTTTTGAAAATATGATATTTCATCGGACTATGCAGCTTTAAGCATTGCAGAATAGCAGTAACATTAAATTGCAATAAATGATTAATGATTAATGAATGCACCAGTATCTAAGTCAGATACCTAAGGATCAAATCTAGTTAAGGATTTCGATTTAGAAAATGTTATGCTTTCGCTGCATAGTCCGATCCAACATCAAGTTTTCAAAAGCAAAACAATTATCTAGATTTGATTCTACATATCTAACTTATGCTAGGTACACACCTACCGTTTTTCCGCACCCACCTACCGTATTCGATCTAAAATTGCCCAAAAGTCTTGACATGTGCACTCTCCTAGCACACCTACCGATTGCGATTTGCGACTTAAAACTCAATTTTAGGGCTAAAAGTGCTTCCTTACGATTGCGATTCGCGATTCGAAAAATGAATCGGCCCGTTTTCAGTTTTAAGCGGGTCGGGTCGGGTCACGAGTTTTAGTTCGCGAGTCGTAAACGGTAGGTGTGTACCTAGCATTAGATACTAATGCACTTATTAAGCATTTGTTGATACAAATACAGGAACACTGAGGCAATTTAATAAAACCTGTTAATGCTAAAGCCTATGGTGTCAGTTTTGGCATGCTTGCCAAACACTAATTTTTCATGTTTGCACTTCAAATATCTCAAAACTGTGCCGTTAAAAATAAACAGTACTTGAAGCTAAAATAAGGTCGATTATAACAATCAGCCTAATATATTTATATATAAAAAAAGAGACAGAAACTCAAAACCATCAGACTATGCAACTTTAAGAGTCCCGAACATCAGCTTCGCCCAGTCTTCCGGACACCCGCCCACCTACCCACCCACCCACCCTCTAAATGTTATAATTCATCCATATCCTCTTACACCTTGCTGTTATTTTAGCCACGTGGAGTGTTTGCTTTGTGTGTGGGTTTTCTGCAGCTTTATGTTGTTTGTTTGTGGTTGTTTTAAGTCCTGGCAACATCTAAGGTCATATCAGGACGGGTACCGACTTGTGACAGTTCGCCGCACTCATGGTGACTTTATAGTGGTGCTCCACTGGGAGACCAGGCCACCGGCACCCTTATCCCGATACTGAGTTAACCAGTCATTTCCCTAACCTTGTAATGCCTAGCGCCAGGCAAGTATTAAGTTTTGTAAGTCATCGGTTTGACTCGTCCAAATTGTTAACTCCCGACCTTCCGCTCGGGAAGCCTGCGTGCTTACTGATTCACTCACCAGGTCTAGTTTTTGTTGTAGTTGTGGATGTGTAGCGGGAAACTGTCTCAGCTGGAGTAAAGCCTACCTTTGCCGGCGTAATAAACAAAACAAGGCGGAATGGCTGGACTTCTTTTGTAACACTTTTAACACTCATACTCACTGTTTACAAACAGTGGCCGGAACTCAAACTGCACCGATATACTGCCCGCTGTAACATTCACAATATGGGGTCAGGGTAGGACATAGATAAAAGATTCACCCGGTACTTGTAGTACACGGGTGAAGGACAACGTAGTGTAAATACCGGCGAAAATAGGTTTAGTATGGAACATGAACTAGAAACTGTGGCTCCAGTATCAAATGGCTGCTCATATAGGCACAGAGTTGGTGAAATGGGCGAGAATGCAAAAAGACAAGATGGCGGCCAGAGAACGCCGTCGATTTCACTTTTAAATTGCATTAAAGTATATGTTTTATTATATTTTCCAACTCAAAAGTAGCGGTTAACATGAAGCCATATACAAAGAATAAATGTTGCTTCTTAGATTGAGAAATTAGGCTCTCATAAAGACTCATTTCATTAGCCCGATTTTTCTACCGTTTTTATATAAGTCTGATCTTCACCCGTGTACTACAAGTACCGGGTGAATCTTTTATCTAGGTAGGACAGTAACTGGTTTTTGTACTTGCCCAACTGGGCAAGTAACTGAATTTTCTACTTACCCGAGTGGCAAAACTAATTGCCCAAGCCCAAGTCAGCCAATTCAAACTGAAATGTGCTACTGCAAATCAGAAAAATAATGACTTGCCCGTTTGGGCAGGTCACCGAGAACTGCACCTGCCCGACTGTGTAAACTAGGTGCCCCAGGCAACCGAGCAGTCCTTATTATCCTACCCTGCGGGCAGTCTGAGTTCCGCTGGTCCCTCATGAAGGACTGAGGCTGGGACGTAGCATGCCAAGTCACAGCTACAGTTTACATGGCAGAAGGTGGGGGACGTCTTGGTGGATAAACATTACACCAGGACACAAGAAGTGGTACTTTATCTCATGTAACATTACCTTACGACAATTTCACTGAAATCTACATTAGAAACAAATGTACGGCAATAGCCCTACCAAGTTTAGTCATCACGAGACATATGTGCAAAGTGGGTTTGCAGCATAGGACATAGATAAAAGATTCACGACGTATTTCTATAACATGGGTGAATGACAACGTTGTGTAAATACGGGCGAAAATAGCTTTAGTATGGAACAGGAAGTAGAATGCCTGTCTCCAGTATCAAATGGATACTTATATCGGCACAGAGTTGGTGAAATGGGATAGAATGCAAAAAGACAAGATGGCGGCCATAGAACGCCGTCGATTTCACTTTTAAATCTTATTAAACTAGATGTTTTATTATATTTTTCAACTCAAAGGTAGCGGGTAAATATAAAAACATCATATAAAGAATATATTTTGCTTCTTAAATTAAGACATTATTCACTCAATTAATTTCCCCAGCGCGTCAAAATTCTTCACCAGCTTTTCTAGTGGGTTGGTTTTCACTCCTGTACTGTCAGTATGGGGTGAATCTTTTATCTACATAGGACATAGAGTGAAGACTAGGCCTGGGAATGGCACCAATCTCAAATTCCGATGTGTCAGCTGTTACTGTGACCTGGCGTGTTGGGTCTCAGATTCAGTCCTTACCGAGGGACAACCAAAACATGAAATGCCCGTATTGTGATATAAGTCAGGCAGGATAACTGAATAAATTGATAGTCCACTGCTCCTTTGACTGGTCTTGAGTTCGAGTCCATGTTGAGTCAACCTATTTGCATAACAATTTATACTTATCGCTACCTAGCCTAGTGCTCAGCATTACTAGGATAGAGCAAGGAGTTGTGTAATGAGGAAGCTCAACAGTTGAAATTTTATATGCCTTATTCAACGAATGGAACAACAAATAATTCCCGTTGTATATCCTATAATATGTCATAAACACATATTTATGTTATGTATAACGTATTATGCGAGTATAAAGATACGGAAGGGAATATTACTTATTATTATAAGTATTGTTATACTCTGTAAGATGCAACACTGTACTGGTGGCGCCATCTCGGCCCACCTCTCCTCCCCCAACTGTTGACCAGTGTCAGTCACACCAGAGGATTTTCTCTCTCGCTATATATATATATATATATATATATACATATATATGTATATATTTACATATATACACATATATATATATGGGTCGTTCTCAGAAGTTGTGTACCAATAGTATGATATCAGTACCACAAAATCAAAACGCTGCCAAAGTCCTATAACCAAGTTTCCTCAATGTGTATGTCCTTTTGCATCTGAATAATTGAAAATAAACATATTCTGGCATTTTTAAGTAGGTCAAATGATGCTCACACCCAATAAATAGCACTATAGCATGGAAACCAATCTGACTCCAAAATCAAATATTTTCCACACAAAACTTGACATTTTTAGGACATTTCACATGCCACTTGCTTTATAAACAGTAGTAATAATAATTTGAAACCTCATTGCTATGGTTTTGTCTTATTTGTGAATATTAAAGAGAAAAGCAAGAAAATATTAGCAGAGTAACAGATTAGCAGAGTAACAAAGTGGAAACAACAATTTTACACAAATGTTCGGCTCAAATTTCAATGTTATGGGGCAATTTCAGGATTTATCTTTTACTATACCATAACTGGGTCCATGCATAGTGTCAAATGGTGAAAATAGTTCCTGTACTGTATCTGTACTCAGTGTTTGATACAGAGTTTCATAGTACTTGCAAGTGGAAACGAAATGTTACGATGTTAATGACTCCAGAAAATGTTAACTATTTCATAATTTAAAATTTATTTTTAGAAATAAATGTCTTCAACTTAATGAAGACATTGTATATGACCATTTGAAGTGAAATGAGCTGTTGTTCAGAGGTTTTCATTAGGTTTGTGACACTTTATTTTCAATGCTGTTGACAATGTCACAAATTAGTGATGTAATTTTCTATGTATTTAGCTACATCCATCCCAATAAGATACATAATACACAATATTAACATTTACTTTTGATCTAAACTATCTCCCACATTATTTGGCTAACTGATGAAATCTAAATATTGACACTCCAATAAAGGGTTTCTTTGAAATATGCATTTCTAGTAGACTACATCAAGTGGTACACAGTTTCTGAGAACGACCCATATATACATGTATATGGGTCGTTCTCAGAAGTTGTGTACCAATACTGTGTCATCAGTACCACAACATCAAAATACTGTCAAAGTCTATATATACAAGCTACCTGAAAGTGTGTCCTTTTGCATCTGAATAATTGAAATAAACATATTCTGACATTTTTAAGTAGGTCAAATGATGCTACCACCCAATAAATAACAGTATAGCAAGGAAACCAATCTGACTCCAAAATCAAATATTTTCCATACAAAGCTTGACATTTTTAGGACATTTCACATGCCACTTGCTTTATAAACAGTAGTAATAATAATGTAAAACCTCATTGCTATGGTTTTGTCTTATTTGTGATGATTAAAGAGAAAAGCAGACAAATATTAGCAAGGTAACAGTCCAAGTGGAATCAACAACTTTACACAAATGTCTTGCTCAAATTTCAATGTTTAGGGGCAATTTCAGGATTGATCTTTTACTATACCATAACTGTGTCCATGCATAGTGTGTGAAATGGTGAAAATAGTTCCTGTACTGTATCTGTACTAAGTGTTTGATGCAGAGTTTGATAGTACTTGCAAGTGGAAACGAATGTTACGATGTTAATGATTCCAGAAAAGGTCAATTTTTTTTTTTTTTTTTTTGTTTAAAGAAATAAATGTTTCCAACTGAATGAAGACATTGCATATGACCATTTGAAGTGAAATGGGTTGTTGTTCAGAGGTTTTGATTAAGTTTGTGACACTTTATTTTCAATGCTGTTGACAATGTCACAAATTAGTGATGTAATTTTCTATTTATTTAGCTACATCCATCACAATAAGATACATAATACACAATATTAACATTTACTTTTGATCTAAAATATCTCCCACATTATTGGGCTAAATGATGAAATCTAAATATTGACACTCCAATAATGGGTTCCTTTGAAATATGCATTTCAAGTAAACTACCTCAAATGGTACACAGTTTCTGAGAACGACCCATATATACACATGTATATATAGTGGGGTATCGGGTCATGGTACTGGTCCTAATGACGGCAGCACTATAAAGTAGTTGCTATGGGTGCGAACTGGCACAAGTCCGCACGTACCCGTCCTGATATGACCTATTGTAAAATATTCCGATAAAATGCATTGGTGGGGAATGCAAATGGTATATTAATGTAAATGATATATAGGGCCAGGTGCATGAATGTATTTATGTAGTTGCTTGGGATCCTTTACTTATGGTCAATAGTCATTGTGTATTACGTAGATAGTGTGAAGGAGGCACTAGTGATAGTGTGTAAGGAGCCTCAAGAGATCTACTCACTACCCCTCCCCCCCCCACCCCCCAACTGTTAATCACGGATCACCACACACACAGCTCATGCAGGTGGTCGCCAAGCAGCCACACCGCATGGTGGTGGTGGGCAGATCACAGTAGCCATGGTGACACAAGAATGCTTACTGTTCATTGGTGGAACTATAAATGCTTGTTGCTCATTGGAGAGAATGGTCAGGTGGTATGCCATACCAGATCCATGTACCACTATATAATAATAAACCTCAGGGTACAAGCTCTCACTCTACTTTCATTCTTTATACTCTTCCTTTCTCTTCTTGCCTGTATTGATTTCCTACAGCCTGCCTACACAACCACAGATAAATAATAATAAATAAATAAAACATTTATATAGCCCTCGATCCAGCAAGCCGTTCTCAGGCGCTTTACATAACAAACAAATATACAGGAAAATAAATGTCACCTAGTTAAAAGCAGATTTAAACAAATGCAGATGCCAGCCGTCGACTTTACACTATGATGCTGCCAGGACGAAATACCCCCAATAAGTTCAAATTGAATGGTTGTTATCTTGCACGAGCAGAGCGTCGCGAATCGGCGGTGTCATCTGAACACGGACAGCCCTTGTCTGCGTCTTATCGGAAACATAACATTGTAAGCACCAGCTGATTGTCGTGACTAGAGGGTGTGTCAGATAAGTAATCTCTGCCTGAAAGTAGGATAGCTAGCCTGTAAAGGCCCTGTCACATTACGGCGTATGGCGGGAGCGTATGGCGGCGTAGCGGCTTACGTCATATACGTCGCCATACGCCGCATACGCTACGCATACGCTACGCATACGCTACGCATACGCTACGCATACGCCGCCAGTGCCGCAACACGCCGGCGTATGTGAAGCCTATGATGCATACGCCGCCATACGCTTTCATAAATCCGTCGTCCAAATTTTTTTGTGCATGCTCAAAAAAACGCGACCTATGAGGGCGTATGGCCCATACTGTCAAAAAATGTCACAGCACGCTCCCATACGCTCCCATACGCTACGCATACGCTACACATACGCTACGCATACGCTCTTCATACGCTCCTCATACGCTCAAACACACCCGAAAGTGGCACCCGATGGCGTACGTAGGTTTTCAATACGCTCCCGCCATACGCCGTAATGTGACAGCCCCTTAAGAGGATGGTTGGGCGGTGTTTCATAATGGCTAGAATTCTACTGGAAGTTAGACCGGACGGGATGGCCGACTGAATTAAAACACTCGCTTCCTGTGCAGGATATCGCTAGATCGATTCTCGGCTGAGTCAAACTTATAAACAACTTACCAAATTTTAACTTGCCCCTACATTATTGGGAAGTCAGTTTTATTCATAGGATATGGCAATGACTGGTTGGTTTAGTGTCAGGATAATGTGACTTAGTGGGATATTGGGTCAGGGTGCTGGTGACATGGTATCGCAGTGCATAGTACTATAAAGTCACCATGAGGGTGTGATGTCAGAGGTCTCAGCGGGTATGGATCCACTGACTTCACATATGAAGAGCAAGTGCGCTATTGATTTACTCTCCATATATATATATATATATATATATATATATATATATATATATATATATGTATATATATGTATATGTGTGTGTGTGTGTGTTCTAGATTATTCTGTGAGTTGTCTAGATTAACCACTGATTAAAATGCAGTCATATTCTGTGCTAAATAATCAGGTATCGATCTATATACATATATAATAAGAAGGAAGGCGACATCTTTCTGTGTAAACTTGAGTTTAAAATTAACATCCTTGAAGGTGATTTTTGGAGTGAATTCTTAGAACTAGATTGATATGTTTGTGAGAGGAGATTAATCCATACTTGAGAGGGTCATATTCTGTGCTAAATAATCAGCAATCGAGCTATATACATATATGATAAGAAGGAAGGCGACTATTTCTGTGTAAACTCGAATTTAAAATTAACATCTTTGAAGGTGATCTTTTGAGTGAATTCTTAGAACTAGATAGATATGTTTGTTAGAGGAGATTAATCCATACTTGACAGGGTCAAGACACTGTGCTTTCTAGAGTAAGCCGTACTATTTTGCTTAACTACCATCTAGTTCAAACTTGTTTAGCCCTACCCTATTAATAATGCTGAGAATGATATATGGTCGCAACACGTATCAAGACAGTAATAGTTGTTTAACTACTATCTAGTTCAAACTTGTTTAGCCCTATCCTATTAATAATGCTGAGAATTAGACATGGTAGCAACACATATCAAAGCCGTAATAGTTGTTTAACTACCATCTAGTACAAACTTGTTTAGCCCTATCCTATTAATAATGCTGAGAATTAGACATGTTAGCAACAAACCTCAAACATGACTAATACTTTTAAACTACTATTTTGTTCAAACTTGTTCAGCTTTCCCTATCCTATCAATAATGCTAAGAACTAGACAAGGTAGTGGACAAGTATCAAAACCGTAATATTTTTAAAACTACTATCCTGTCAAAACCTTTTTGCTTAATTACAAATAGATAACAAAAGTCTAGTAAAAGGTCCATCCAATTGTCTTTAGCCAGAAGACTAATACGCCAGAGCTGAACTTAATTATGAATAAATTGTCTGCAAAACAAGTGGAAAATGGGCTTGGTTTATTTGATTGAAGGCATTATGTGGACTTATTCAAGCACCACACACTGGTGTGTTCAAGGCCAAACTGCTACACAGAAGGCCTACTGCCTCTTATTCTGAACATGTCTTGGTCTAGTTTAATAGGGTTTTATGGCCTAGCAACATCATGGATCATGTCAGGATAGGCACTGATTTGTAACAGCGCACACTCATGTAACTATATAGTGCTGCCCCACTGGAAAACAGGGCCACCAGCACGATGACCCAATATCCCATTCAGTCACATTATCCTGGCACCCAGGCCAACCAGTCATGGTCATACCAAAACAATAATCCCAAGCACCAGGCAAGGTAGAGACAAATACCAATTTAGTAAGTCTCTGCTGTGACTCGGCTGGAGACAGATTCCATGACATCACACACAGGAAGCGAGGACACTCTCTATGCAGGCAGCCATTCCGTCTAGTCTAACTTCCGGTTAAAATCTGGCCATTGTAAATCAACTTGTGCACAGGGTGACAATTGTGAATACCTGCATGTGCCACTTTGCAACAGTCAGGTGTACCATGAGCTCCAGGTTAGAGTGTGGTTGAATGGGGGCTGTAGGGCCTACTATTGTAACCACAATCTGATAACCTTCTTTTATCGCCCACCAAGGTCAAGCTGGAAGGTTAGTACTGAGAACTGTGACTACAGCCAGGCACACGGCCAAAACTTAAACATTGCAATATATAAATATACAGTAAAACCTCTCTAAATCGACCGACCACGGGACTGACTTTAAATGGTCCATTTAGGGAGGTGGTCGGTTTAGGTGGTTTAAAAAATGGTATTTTATGGACGATCGTTTGGAACCCAAATAAAGTGATCGATATAGTGGAGTGGTCAATCTGTGGAGTTGGTCGGTTAGAGAGGTTTTACTGTATATATAAGTAAGCGTAGACAACACGGACGACTGAATGGAGGATACAGTTATTATTAAGAAGGAGCTCATACAATAATATATCAAATAAACTTTATCTGGCTGGGCAACCTGCCTTACCCAATAATAAATCATTTAAAAAAATGGGTTAGTACAGATGTCTGGTCTGGGCCCGTATGCATGGGCCGGTGGTAGCGCTCTACCCCTGGGGGTAGAGGGGATATCCGGGGTAGCAGCGAAAAGTCGCTATGCATGTGACCGGGGTACGCAAACCCCGGGGGGTAAAAGTCGGGTAAGCTACCCCCACTCCGTAGCAGGTATAAGGGTGGTGGTAGGGACCGACTTGGGCCAAATCTATTGAATGCGATCATATTCAACAGAATTACATACCCAATAAGTGAAATTTGATCAATTTAACCCTAAATTCGAACCGTTATTAAGGCTACCGCCGCATTGCCGGCGATATTAATAGTGTCGAATCGACGAATGTAAAGTAAACAAATCGCCGCCCCCGCCGCATGGACGTCGATATCCATACTGTCCATCGGCGGCTATATATTAGGCCCAAATCTATTCAATGCGACCATATTTAACAGAATTACATACGCAATAAGTGAAATTTGATCAATTTAACCCTAAATTCGAACCGTTATTAAGGCTTCTGCCGCATTGGCGGCGATATTAATAGTGTCGAATCGACAAATGTAAAGTAAACAAATCGCCGCCGCCGCCAAATCGGCGGCTATATATTAGGCCCAAATCTATTCAATGCGACCATATTTAACAGAATTACATACGCAATAAGTGAAATTTTATCAATTTAACCCTAAATTCGAACCATTATTAAGGCTACCGCCGCATGGACGGCGATATTAATAGTGTCGAATCGACAAATGTAAAGTAACTGCTAGGGTACCTACCTCCTCGCCGCTTTGGCTTCATGCATACCCCGTGACCCATTTCTTACCACCGGCGATAGCTACCCCAAACTCGGTCCTTACCACTGTGGGCGATAAATAATTCTTCATGCATACGGACCTGGTCAGAACAAGTGGAGAAGTGGTGTCACGGCACGCGTTCCTGGCCCAGGACGGAAGGGTCGGAGGCGCCACCTAGCAGGTTTGAACCCGCACATACATTAGTTAATCTTATTAACCCTAGAGGAGGCATCTGTGCTCTTCCTATACTGGTATATAGTGAATATACGTGGGTATATATCATATATATCTAAGTTATATACATAGATATAATGATAACGTAGATTTAATAGAGAGTTCCCACCAAGAGCAGGCATTCTATGGTGCCCCACAGTGAAGCTACAGGACAACGTTTAAAACTGCAATAAAAAGAAAATGCTGAAAAATGCATAAATTTCATTAATCATAAAAGGCAACATTAAAATATCTAAATATATGTAGTAGTCTGCACTGACCTCTAAGGCAAGGAGTCACATAGACACGTAGGTGTGGATAGGGACATAACATCAGGTAGCATAGGTGGTGTAATGGTTAGAACACTCGCCCAGAATACAAGAAGTATGGGTTTCAAACCTACCCTCGGTGTAATTTTTCCCATTTTCATCAACCCCCCCCCCCCTACCCATGACACTGGTTGCTGTGCCCAGGATCCTGTACAAGCTATGCATTGTATGGTTCTTGGACCTACCATATGTTTGTAGATATGTAAGCCATTTGAAAGACTTACAATTCCGAAGGGATGAGGGTAGTAGTCTGCGCTGATGTCTCGGGCAAGGACAGGTGGGTGTGTATAGGATGACGACATTAGGGCGTTTAGGTAGTGAATGGTTAGCACACTAGGCCGGAATACAAGATGTAATATGTCGGGACTCAGCCGTCTGAACCCCAAATATTACTATGCTCCACAGGTGTGTTCTGACAACTGTCTGTCAGGCCCCACCTGTAATTACTCTCAACAACTCCTAAGGAAGAAAGGAAGACAAGTCGCGCAAGATTGACAGTGAAGAGGTTGTGCTTTATTGGCATCAACTCCCGTTCACCTACTGGCAACCTATCACCCTCACTCCTTACCAATTGCCCACACAGATCCTCATGACTCTTGCTTGTGTATATCAGAATCATTGAACCTGAGTCCAATGGTTGTTGCACGCAGCTCAGTGTCTTCGGAATAGATGTTGCTAGTTTGAGTGTAGAAAGTGGAGTCCCCTCCCAGAGTGCTTCATGTGGGGGTCTGTGTGTCAGGTATAAGGAATGCAGGTGACTGGACTCACACAGCCAGCCAATCAGACACCCTCTACAGCCTGGATGGGTGACGCCCTAATAGGTGGCAGCTGTCACTCAACCCCGACTGCAAGTGGTGTCCCTAGTATATGCAGAAGGGCTGGGTGTGCTTGTCCAGCGGTCCCATGGTAACAAGTAGTCGTCAACAGTTACAACAAACATATATCGATGCTTCTCTCCTTCAATGGCACTCTTTCTGGTGTGTGAAGGGAACATTTAAATCATTATTAACTGTCTCTTAACTGTGAACATCGCATCACAATCTCGGTCGATATGTGTTATCAAATTTCCACATAGGCTCTTACGTCACAAAGCGAGTGGGGCACCCATTGCTTCTCTGTTACATAATCATGGTCCCCACTCCATCGCCCAAGAATAATAATGTTCTTTGCCAATATATAAATCCGAACCGAAAATCCGTATATTTTTACAAAGAGGTGTGGGTTCAAAAATCTGCTCTAAGTGCAATATTTCCTATTTTCATCACCCCTCACTATGTATATATATATACGCAGCTGGTATCAGGGTGCCCAGGAGCCACTCACAGGTGGCACCATAGTGGCAGAAGCAGGAACTAACTCCTATGACAGTCGAATAGTAGGTAATAACTAATATATAGAAGATAACTGATAAGTGGTAGTGTCCTTGTTTATATTCCCATAATAGATTCTAGAGCATATATATATATATATATATATATATATATATATATATATATAACTGCTCATATAAATACGATGTTATATATCTTTATATGTACACATGATACATACATATAGACATTCATATATAGTGTTTTATATGAGAAGCTTTACATAATGAGACTGTTTCAAAAGGTGACAACTAATTTATTTTCCACGTATCGACTGACATAAAACAACACAGAATCAGTTACACTGAAGACACAGGCTAAAGAGATTTGCTTAAACTCAATGTGTATTCAATTGAGGGAATATTTAGACTTGGAAAGTAGTGCAAACCCTACTATTACTCAAAGTAAATTTGAAGCCGTTGAGTCCACGTGATAACATATGTAAGTCCACCCTTCTCTTCCATGTGTGACGTCATAGAGCTATTATTAGTAAGTACTGCAGTACTGAGGTTCAGTCTAATAGTGCCGGACAGATTAATCCTTGCCTACTGGGGTTGGAGATCAAATAGCCCATTCTAAGTGCCATGTGGTTGATCTTTCTGTAATACAAATATTTTGTTGAGATATATCGAACATTCATGCAAGAAATACATGATGAAATCAGATTACCAGAGCATTAATCAAGCCTTGTTTGTTTTTTAACCAAGTAGTCATCATAATATTCCTGAATAACATATTAAGCAATTTGCACTTTTCAAATGAGCATAACTTTACTTTGAGCAGATGGGATGGTCGAATGAGTTGAGCGTCCGTCTCGCATTTTAGTAGACCGTGGGATTCAAACCTGGGTAGGCCATGGGATTTCAACCGAACAAATTTATACTTCTCAAAACCTAGCCTGGTGCTTCGCATTACTAGGATAGGGAAAGGAGCAGTGGAATGAGGAAGACCAATTGCGTGTGATTGAAATTTCCCCTGTTTAATCAACTAAATTAATGCACACAATAACAACAACAAATCTGGATTAATCTCACCTAATAAACAGGCATCTAGTTCTAAGAAAGCATACATAATAAACACTGTGCTCAAATAATTCTCGCAAAATCATAAAACTCTCCAGCCCCCACCGCAGTTTCTATTTCACCCGTGACCCTTAGTGACCCTTAAGGGGAAGACACAAAGGAGGGGGGGGGGGGTTATTGTGGTTTTACATCCTAGCAACATATAATGCTATACCAGTACAAATACCGACTTCTGACCATGCGTGTTCATAGTGACTTTGCAGTGCTTCCCGTACTGGGACGCTGGGCTGCCGACACCCTAACCCGATATCTCTCTCAGTCGCGTTATCGTACACTCAGCCACCATGCCCTCTTTGCGCGTCCTAATAGTAATAGTGCCAAGTGTGCAGCAAGTTAGCGACAACTTTTTGATTTTACAAGTATTCAGTTAGACTGAGGCTTGGTTTGACGTTAGTGTTAGTAACACTCCCCCACTATCCGAGCGTAAGTGCACGTTGAACTAACTTCTCACCTGGTTTGTTTAATTGGTTTGTTGGGGATTTTCATCCTAGCAACATCTATAGTAATATCAGGACGAGTACCGACTTGTGACAATGCTAACTCATGGTGGATTTATAGTGCTGCCCCACTGGGAGATAAGGCTGCCCGCACCAAGGCCCTATATCCAACTCAGATACACCTAAATCTGTTTGATAAGACACCCTGCTACGATTTTAACCCACCAATAGACTACATCACGGTTCCAGCGGCACGGTGCATTGTGGGATGCATCAGAGCAAAACATACCCCCCAAAAGCACATGGCACATGCTAATACACTGGGTGCAGCTATGAAATGTGCTAGTTTCAGATCATCTCAGCTCTTGTTTGAAACATAGAATACCAACTAAAAAAATATATATATAATAAATTAAGATATTAATCTTTTATCCAGCATTGCATTTACATCAATATAATCAGCACATCTTATGCCATGTGCAGTTAGATTTAGAAAGATCTAGGCACTCAGACTAGTGTTAGAGCCATAGCCAGAGTACTCAATGCATTGTCAATGGCAGTGAGCAATCTCCATCCGGAAAAAGTAAAATATTGATAAAACCACACCACCTAGAGACAAACCGCTTGGAACACATATAGAAAACATGTTTATCAAAAAGATTATATTAAATTGATATGGTTAGGGTTTTGGATTTCTATTAATTTTGAATAAAACTGACGTTTTTCACTGCGCGTATAGGCAAACTCAATGGCCGTACGCCTTTGCTTTGCTCCCAACGCCATTTTCAGCGCATGCGCAGTCGGAACCGTGATCTAGTTTATTGGGAAAGGCTGTAAATAATTGAACTTACAGTCCAACCAGAAAATTCTGATTATCTTTAATGGAGTATGTAGCAATTCCCTAAACGCCCTCTACCCCACCCCCAAACCTCTGTAGGCGTGATTCCTAAAACACTCACCCCTCTCACCGTGACATAGTTTCTGCATGGCCCTTACCTCGTGTAAATCCATGCTTGGGATTTAAGCATAATGACTGATTGAGCTATTTTAAAGGATCAGAAACTAATTATGCCTACCATTGAAATGTAAGTGTACTGCTCTTTGTTGCTGGTATTCAGCAAAACCTCTTTAACCCACCACCTCCACAAATCGACCACTCCCCTATATCGATCGCTTTATTTGGGTCCCAAAAAAATCCCAATACCATTGTAATGATCAAAAACTCCCTAAACCTACCACCTCCATAAATGGACCACTTATAGACGGTCCCATGGTCGGTCGATTTAGAGATGTTTTACTGTATATATATTTCTTGTTGAGCTCCTGTGGACTGGTCTCTCGGTCATGGAATTGCTATGGAAATAAAGAGCCTGACATTAACAAGCTGAGAGGTTCCTTTGTCAATGGTGATAGATATGCACGTACACAACACCAAAGACGCTATAATACTAAGACGGCTCACTCCCTATCTCTCCCATGGTAATGTAAATTTTGCAGTGCCACCTTGTGGTGGGTTTGATCAGCCCAGCTTCTGGTTGGTGTTTCACATGTAAACACATACAATTATATTATACATGATATACGTAAGTATGAATACACATCAATATGAAATTACTATGAACAAATACACATCATCATCAGCATCATCATCAGCATTGCCATCATCACACATCTTTCACATTCATATATACATTAATACATATAATATAGCACCTGTTTAACCAAGAGAACAGCCAGCGCACCAAGTGGTGGGTTTGATCATTTTGATTACACAGTACAGGCTGAGTGAGCCGTCTTAGTATTATAGGGTCTTTGACAACACATAGGCTTGATTGGTTGTTGGAGTCCTGGCAGCATCTTAGGTCATATCAGGACGGGTACCGACTTGTGACAGTGCGCATTGATGGCGACTTTATAGTGCTGCCCCAGTGGGAGACCAGGCCACCAGGACCAGGACCTGATATCCCATTCGGTCATATTATCCAAACACTGAGCTAACCAGTCCTTGCCCTATCCTAATAATGTCGACCGCCTGGCTAGAAAGTGACAAGTATTCATAATGTAGTGGTCTGCACTGACCTCTCAGGCAAGGAGCCACATAGACAGGTAGGCGTGGGTAGTGTGTTGATATCAGGGAGCCTAGGTGGTGAAATGGTTAGCACACTGGCCCGGAATGCAAAGAGATGTGGGTTTGAGTCCCGCTCTAGGTGCAATATTTCCCATTTTCATCACCCCCACGACACTGGTTGCCGTGACCATGATCCTGTACAAGCTATGCGCTGTATAGTTGTTGAACCTACCCTGTGTATGTAAGTGTGTTGCATTGCCTGTATGTATGTTATTGTAAGCATTAAAAGACTTACAATTCCAGGGGGACGAGTGTAGTGGTCTGCACTGACCTCTCAGGCAAGGCGCCACATAGACAGGTAGGCGTGGGTAGTGTGTTGATATCAGGGAGCCTAGGTGGTGTAATGGTTAGCACACTGGCCCGGAATGCAAAGAGATGTGGGTTCGAGTCCCGCTCTAGGCGCAATATTTCCCATTTTCATCACCCCCACGACAATAACATACATAACTGACAAGGATTCATATCATAGATATGCCAATGCATACCTAATACATACACACCTAATATGCATATTTGTATAACGTACATATATAGGCTTACATATATAACATATATACATACATGAGACACAAGTATAATCAAATAGCTGCAATGCATATATCATACATAGAGGCATACCCATCTACTGACATGCAGTTACATACATACCTACATACATGTGTAATATATATACATATATACCCACACAGATATCTATCTACATACAACCAACATATATATAGGCATTCATTTATATTTACATACATATCTAAATCTAGATATTATATATATACCAATAGAAAAGATCCTCCGGTGAACTGACAGTGGTGAACATCCGGTTGAGAAGTGGGCCGACTGAGATGGTGCCACCGGTACATTGTTGCATCTTACGAAGTATAACAATAATCATAATAATAAGTAATATTCCCTTTCATATCTTTATACTCGCATAATACGTTATACATCACATTGATAGATATGCTATATAAGAATTATACAAGTATAATAACCCGAAATATCCCTCCTTTCCCTCATCACTCACTCAGCCCCGTGGACTGAGGGAGTCTGTCCTAGTCATCTACTGCTCCAACCTCCCCAACCCCAGCTCGGATGGTGGCGCCACCACTCCTGCACACTATAACCGCCACTCACTGTACCACTGAAAATTAATCAATATTAATATGCTGAATATTAATAAATAGCTAGATGAATAAAGCTACTATATCAGTATATGTGTGTTGTGTGTATGTGTGATGTGTGTGTGTGTGTGTGTGTGTGTGTGTGTGTAGATTGTGAACGTGCATTCATACACGCCAGCCAACATTCGGAGATCAATGAGTCAGTCGGGTATCCTGAAACCACCGACGCCACATTGCCTGTCCACAGGTCAAGCCGCCCGTTGACCTCAGTACTAGCGGTCTGAGTAATCTGATCAAAGCCAGGCCGTGGTAAGCCGCTTGTTAGCGCTTAAATCTCACCTTGTTGAGTTACCTTAGTTTATTTAACCACAAACATGTAGTAAAATGTAACTTGTATTGCTTCCCCAAGGGGCGATATTCCACCTGAGCAATGAATGTCACATTAAGTAAAGTTCTTACTTATGCAATATACATTGTTACAACAAATCGCCAAATGAAATATATATATATATATATATATATATATATATATATATATATATATTTATATATATATATATATATGGTCACAGGACAAGTGATGTAAAAGCTACATAATAGGTTTTTTTTCTTGAAGATTTATACTGCCTATTATGGATAAGCCTGAATAGACTTGTTTTCACCATTAGACAGTTTGTCGATAGAAAGCCCGAGCCTACACTTTTACCGACCCAAGGGATTTTTAACCTCCCACACCACCATGGTATGAGAGCAACTGGCCTTTGATGACGCTGTAAGTTATCCACAGCAGTGGAAATCCAAATTGGCAGAGATGGGGGGCACGGGGAATCGAACCACCAACCTTCAGATTAGGAGTCTGACCTAGAAAAAAGTCAGACACTCTAACCACTCCGCCACAGAGAACACCACAAAATAGTGATTCCATGAATGGCCTTAGCTAATTTGTTCCTATTTTACAAGACATTTGTCGCTGTAATTTGCATGCGTATCATAACTCCCGCACCAGGACAGCATATGTATGTTACCAATGTAAATAAAGCATACCTGCTTTGGCTGGGTACTTTTAAGGGGTTAGAGGGGGGGGGCTATATCCTAGCAACCATTAATGGCTGGTCGAGTCAAACCAATGACTTACAAATTTATACTTGTCGCTTCCTAGCCAGGCGCTCGGCATTATTAGGACAGGGCAAGGACTGGTCTGCTCAGTGTCAGGATAATGTGACTGAGTGGGATACCAGGTTATTGTGCCGGCGGCCTGGTTTCCCAGTGGGACAGCACTATAAAGTCGCCATGAGTGCGCACTGTCACAAGTCGGTACACGTCCTGATATGACCTTAGATGTTGCTAGGATATAACACAACAAACAAACAAAAAGCATATCAGGACTGCAGTAGAATGGTCATATTCCCCATTCATCAGGTCTGGCTAAACCCTCTTGCAAGGCACAGTGAAAGGGGGAAGAAAACAAGGCGGGCAAAGGAAGAGGTGGGAAGACAACATCAGGGAATGGACAGGCCTGGAGTTCGGCAAGTCTCAGAGGGCAATGGAGAACTGGGAAAACTGGAGTAAAGTGGTTACAAAGTCATCGTTGGTACCCCAACGACCTTCATTACTGCTCTTGCCCTATTCGAGTAATGCTCTGAGCACCAGACTTGGTCGCAAACACTTAATTTGTCAAAAGACCGGTTTAACCCAGCCAGGGTTCAAACCCTAAGTCTGAATACCAAGACCTGGCACAGAGGATATTGTCGGACTATGCAGCTTTAAGGAGGCCAGTGATATCTAACTTCGCAGCTTCAACGCTAGATAAGTGGGTTTTTTAAATGTTTTAAAATATTAAGTTTTCATTGGATTATGCAAGGTTAAATAGTTACCAACTTTAATAGAACGATGTTATTTGTTAGTGAGGTGACCGAATAAATAAAGCCTTGGTGATTCACATCCTTGAGTTCGCCAGTTGATACAATCTTCTGTATGTTTTTGTTTTGTTCTTGCCTTGCTGATTTGCTGCCGTGAGAACAATCGAGGCTTGACTTCTGGGGTGTTTGTAACCTTGCGACGGTTACCGGCTGCAGAACTGCAGCATTATAGAGAGGCACCGATAAATCGGCCCAATCTTTGGTTGAAGATTAATCTTCTGGTGGGACGGTTGTAGAAGCTGGGGGATGTCTTTACAATGAGTAAACGACGAGTCATTGGGGCGGCCCCGAATCACTCCGGTCCGGCCATAGCACAGCAGTTGTATCCAGCACACAGCAGCAAGGGTTTCGGAGGAAGGGACGGGTAAACATGGGTCCAGCGGTTCCAGCAACAAGAACAAAGCGAGAGAAATGAAAGGTAAAGGGCCCCACCCAAGCAAACAACTCCCTTGATCAAGGGGAGAAGTAAGCCTGGGAGAGAGAAAAAAGGTAGAGTATAGGAAAGAGCAATTAGGAGAGTTGAGTCAAAGGACCGTGTCTATTTGGTCTATAATGACCAGCCGGCGAGCCAAAGACACGGATAGAGTAAGAGTAGAAAGTGAAATGCTGGGAGGCTCCCCCTCCTGAAACTCTTTTCAGACTATATCAAGGAGGATCATGGCCAACGGAGAGGAGATAGAGAGAGGTGTGGATGAAGTGTGGTCCGGATAGCAAGTGACAATCGAGGCGGTTTGATCCTGGAACTTGTAAGGGTGACAGCCGGTATCAGTGATGGGTGGGAGAGCGGGGAGGGAGAGAAGGGAGGGGGCAGGCGTGAGGGGGAGGGGAGGGGAAGGGGAAGGGAGGGAGAGGAAGAGGGAGGGTGTAGGGGAGGGGATGAAGGAGGGGAGGGTGAGGAGGAGGGGGAAAGGGTAGGCGTTGGGGAGGCGGAGGAGGGAGGGAGGGGAGGGGGAGGCGTGAGGGGGATGGGGAGGGGAGGGGGAGGGGTAGGGGAGGGGGAGAGGAAGGAGGAGGGAGTAGGCGTTGGGAAAGGGGTAGGGGAGGAGGGAGGGAGATGAGGAGGGGTAGGAGGGAGGGACGGGGGTGGGCAGGCATGAGGGGGGAGGAGGGAAGGGCAGGGGGTAGTGGAGGGGCAGGCACGAAGGGGAGGAGGAGGGGAGGGGGAGGTGGAGGGATAGGCGTGAGGTGGAGTGGAGGGGGGGGGGGGCCTACGTGCCGAAACATGGGAAAAGCCAACCGGCCTGTAACCTTCACGCACTGCAGAACACAGCAGTGATTGCCTGAGGAAAGTTTTACATCCTACAACAGCGCAGGTCAAAGCAGGATGTGTGTACGACTCTTGCAGCAGTGTGAAGTCATAGTTGCTTTATGGTGCTGCCACCATTGGGATGCAGTAGCGCTGGCTGGCAATGTTGACTTGATATGAGTCATATTATCCTAACAGTTGAGCGAACTAGTTCTTGCTCTATCCTAGTAATGCCAAGTGACAGTTTGATTTAAGTCTTTGGCTTGACTCAGCAGGAGACTTGTTCGATGGTCTCTCGCTACGGAGGCGGACGCTCTAACAACCCTGCCCTCCTATTCAGTCCCTAACATAGAAAGTCAGTATTGGATTTAGATAGCGAACATGGAACTGTATTGGACTAAGATAAGACAGTGTGCTGTTATCTCTTGTCTCTACGACTGAACATGCTTGACACAGAAAAGCTATTTGATTCTCCGGCAGTAAACTTCAGTGAACAGAATTTGAAACTCAAAGGTATTTCAATATATAAGCTGCAGTTATAAACCAAACGCAGAACAAATGCCGAAAAAGAACTCAATCCAATATATCACACAGGGACCAGTCTAATATCAGTGATATCACACAGAGACCAGTCTGATATCAGTTATATCAAGCAGGGACCAGTCTGATATCAGTTATATCACACAGGGACCAGTCTGATATCGGGTTACATCACGCAGAGACCAGTCTGATATCGGGTTACATCACACAGGGACCAGACTGATATCAGCTATATCAAACAGAGATCAGTCTGATAACAGATATATTACACAAGGAGCAGTCTGATATCAGTCATATCACACAGGAATCAGTCTGATATCAGTTATATAACACAGGTACCAGTCTAATAATAGTTCTGTCACACAGGGACCCGTCTGATACCAGTTATATCACACAGGGACCAGCCAATGTTATGATGCAGGTGCGGTTAGGAGTGAGAATGTGGGGTAGAGCCTGGTGAATGGTGAACCTGTAGTCTGTGAGCGATCATTGACCCCCACTCCGATACACACACACACATACAGCCTGTTGAATGGTGAACCCACACACCATGTCAGCCGGTATCTTGTAATCTGTAGTCTGTGAGCGATCATTTACCTCCCCCCCTCCACACAAACATCCCGTTGAATGTTGATCCCACCCGGCATGTCAGCCGGTATCTTGTAATCTGTAGTCTGTGAGTGATCATTTACCTCCCCCCTCCACACACACAGCCTGTTGAATGGTGAGCCCACACGGCGTGTCAGCTGGTATCTTGTAATCTGTAGTCTGTGAGTGATCATTTACCTCCCCCCTCCACACACACAGCCTGTTGAATGGTGAGCCCACACGGCATGTCAGTCGGTATCTTGTAATCTGTAGTCTGTGAGTGATCATTTACCTCCCCCCTCCACACACACAGCCTGTTGAATGGTGAGCCCACACGGCATGTCAGCTGGTATCTTGTAATCTGTAGTCTGTGAGCGATCATTTACCCCCGCATTCTCTCCACACACACAGCCTGTTGAATGGTGAACCCACACAGCATGTCAGCCGGTATCTTGTAATCTGTAGACTGTGATCCATTATTTGCCCCCCTCCCCCATCCTCACCACACACTACTGGTACATAGTACTATGTAGGTATCTACCGGTATCTCCCAGTATATACCGTATTCTCGCGGGTTAACACCCATGTGTGGATTAACGCCCACCCCACACGTGGCCAATATTTCATAAACGCCCACCCTATAGATGCCCATGTGCGGGTAAACACACCCACCCTCACTACTTCACCCATGGTGTTAACCCGCGAGAATACTCTTATGTTCAGTAAGTTGCACTCACCTCCCCAGGTGAAATGCCCATACACAGTTAGGCGTGGGTCTAGGTTGATTGATCACGGAGTCTTCATGATCAAATTGGTAGGATTTTCACCCGGGAATGGCAGAAACATGGGTTCGAAACTAGCCTATGTGTTCCGTTTGTTGCCACCCCTTGAACAACACTAGTCACGTGACTGCCGGATGCACATGTTACACACTGCATGGGACTCGCTTCCATATACGCAGATACGCAGCTGCGTACCACCTGAGATTGCAATTAAAAACATTTTTTAAATAGATGTTGTTTTATAGCTTTTGATTCCATGGCATTTTATTCCAATAGCGTTTTATTCCATATAAGTACCACCTGAAAATCCCAAGGTAGGCCCCTGCACTGCATAGTGTATAATCTGGCTTGAGTACTAACAGAGGTTCAATACCTAAATATCTATAATCGTAAGCATTGTGCTACTACTGGAACTGAGCCAGCAGTCACCGGGCACTAGGTGCATTTAATGGTGAACCCACACGGCGTGTCAGCTGGTATCTTGTAATCTGTAGTCTGTGAGCGATCATTTACCCTCCCCCCCCCCCCCACACACAGCCTGTTTAATGGTGAACCCACACGGCGTGTCAGCTGGTATCTTCTAATCTGTAGTCTGTGAGCGATCATTTACCCTCCCCCCCCCACACACAGCCTGTTTAATGGTGAACCCACACGGCGTGTCAGCTGGTATCTTGAAATCTGTAGTCTGTGAGCGATCATTTACCCTCCCCCCCCCACACACAGCCTGTTTAATGGTGAACCCACACGGCGTGTCAGCTGGTATCTTCTAATCTGTAGTCTGTGAGCGATCATTTACCCTTCTCCCCCACCCCACCCTCACACAGCCTGTTTAATGGTGAACCCACACATCAGCTGGTATCTTGTAATCTGTAGTCTGTGAGCGATCATTTACCCCCCCCCCCCCACGACACACACACACACAGCCTGTTGAATAGTGAACCCACACAGCATCTCAGCCAGTATTTGATCATATGTGTGAATTATGTATGCATGTGTGTATGCATTAGTGTACACCATCTCATATCGTCAGTGGCCGCATTGATATGACCTAAGTTGTAAAGCCCCAGCAAAAGCCGCAGCAGTCACACGTGCCCACATACATGCCCTTTTCGCCTTACTTCTGTGTCCTAATCAATAGAGCGCAAGCTTCCCGTGCTGAAGTTTGGGAGTTCGAATCCCAGCTGAGTCAAACCAATGACATCTAAAACTGATACTTGTCACTACCTAAGCCTGGTGCTCGGCATTAATAGAATAGGACAAGGACTGGTTAGTACATTATCAGGATAATGTGACTGTGTGGGATATCAGGTCATGGTGCTGGTGCCCTGGTCTCCCAGTGGAGAAGAAGCATTATAAAATCACAATGACTGTGAACTAATATGACCTTAGGTGTTGCTAGGACTAAAGCAACAACAAAGAAACGTTCCTGATGTTGAACTGTTGGTTGAGAAGGCACCAATATGGGCCAGTTTAGTGAGCTAGTCAATTCATGTTGTAATAATGCAGCATTGTTAGTAAAGGCCCTGTCACATTACGGCGTATGGCGGGAGCGTATTGAAAACCTACGTAGGTCCTGCGCGTGCCGGCCTATGATGACATTTGGTGACCTTTCGGTGGTTTTGAGCGTATGTGGAACCTACGAGGAGCGTACGAGGAGCGTATGAGGAGCGTATGGGAGCGTGCTGTGACATTTTTTGACAGTATGGGCTTACGCCCTCATAGGTCGGGTTTTTTTGAGCATGCACAAAAAAATTTGGACGGACGGATTTAGAAGCGTATGGCGGCGTATGCTCAACGCTTCACATACGCCGGCATCTGGCGGCATCTGGCGGCGTATGAGTAGCGTATGAGTAGCGTATGCGTAGCGTATGAGTAGCGTATACGGCGTATGCCGACGTATATGACGTAACGCGCTTACGCCGCCATACGCTCCCGCAAAAAACCCTAATGTGACAGCCCCTTTACCAACGCGCTAGTAGCCTGTTGACTGGTCGATATGGCCTGTCCAGCTGAGGTGCAATGCCCGTCGGAGGCCAGTGTCTTCGATTGGGTGTTGCAAATCCCAGCCGAGTCAAACCAATGACTTACAAAATTGATACTTGTCACTACCTAGCCTGGTGCTCCGCATTACTGGGATAGGACAAGGACTGGTTAGCTCAATATCAATGTGACTGAGTGTGAAATTGGGTCATGGTGCTGATGGCCTGATGGACTTCCAGTACACGGGTGAAGACCAGCCTTATATAAAACCGGTCGAAAAATCGGGCTAATGAAATGAGTCTTTATGAGGGCTTAATTTCACAATCTAAGAAGCAACATTTATTCTTTGTATATGTCTTCATATTTACCCGCTACCTTTGAGTTGGAAAATATAATAAAACCTATACTTTAATGCAATTTAAAAGTGAAATTGAGGTGTTCTCTGGCCGCCATCTTGTCTTTTTGCATTCTCTCCCATTTCACCAACTCTGTGCTGATATAAGTAACCATTTGACCCTGGTGCCAGGCATTCTACTTCTTGTTCCATACTAAAGCTATTTTCGCCCGTATTTAGACTGTGTTGTCGTTCACCCGTGTACTCCAAGTATCGGGTGAATCTTTTATCTAGGCAAAGAGTAAATCCGTCTACATGCTGCAATAAAATAGGGACGACCCCTGGTTTGAAATTGAAGCGAATCTGCGGTGTGTTGTTCTTTCTATGACTTTAGGGTTGTTTCTTGGCGTTTTACGTCCTGGCAACATCGAAGTTTTATCAGAATCGTCTGTGCCTGTGACAGGTCCGAATCTCCCGAATCTCTCCTCGCCACTGTCTTGACACTGTCACTGTCACTGACACCCCCTAGTGTCACGGGCATTAATACAACGAAGACAGTTGGATACCCACACCCACACCCACACCCACACCCACACCCGCACCCACACCCGGACCTACAACCACACGCTCTGTGTGAAGGTTCGACACACTGACAGTGTGTCAGACCCAAGACAAAGCTGGTGATCTTGTTCCCCCCGTGTTATTTAATGCATTGCTTTAACCTGGTTGATTGGGCGATAAAACGATTGGCTACAGGGAAACTGGATCGTCCGGCGAGAGACCCGGCTGTTGAGGGGTTCAACGTGCGTGTGATATGTCATGTGATAGCACTTTCCAAACGGAAAATCCACTCAGTTAAAATAGGGAATGGGGCACCAATTTTTCACTTTTTTTTTGTTCTTTTCAAATTAGGTTCCCTCTCTATTTCTGCTACTTCATCTGCTTTTTGCTGTAGATCGAAATGAATTTGCTTGGACAAGATACTTGTGAGCCATTTTCTTCTCGGTTTCACCATTTTGGAGGAGCCCGTCAGCTGATTATTTTACCTCAAACAAGAATTCAAGGATATTTGCAAATTATTCAAGGGATTAAAAAAAAACTAATTCAAGGACTTTTCACAAACAAAAGCTAATATTTAACAAATTCAAGGACTTTTCAAGGACTGGTTCGGTTTTCAAGGACTTTTCAAGGCCTTTGCGAACCCTGCCCTAGGCTGAGCTCTAGTAAACCATATTTCTGTATGTTCTCAAGCCCCCCCCCCCCCTCCCTAGAGTGTCTGACTTTTTTCTAGGTCAGACTCCTAATCTGAGGGTCGGCGGTTCGATTCCCCGTGCTCCCACCTCTGCCAATTTGGATTTCCACCGCTGTGTATAACTTACAGCGTCATCAAAGGCCGGTTGCTCTCATACCATGTCTATGTGGTGTGGGAGGTTAAAAATCCCTTGGGTCGGTAAAAGTGTAGGCTCGGGCTTTCTATCGACCAGCAGTGGAATGAGGAAGACCAGTCGTCTATGATTGAAATTTTCCCTGCTTAAACAACTAATGGACCAGTATCAGTTAACTAGTCTCGTACCAGACACGGTGGCCTAATCAGGAGAGCACAGGCTTCCCGTGCGGAAGGTTGGGAGTTGAATTCCCAGTCGAGTCAAACGACTGACTTAAAAAATTGATACTTGTCGCTACCTAAAGTGTCGCTCAGCATCATTAGGATAGGGCAAGGACTGGTTAGCTCAGTATCGGGTTAATTTGACAGAGTGGGAAATCGGGTCATGTTGCCAGCAGCCTGGTTTCCCAGTGGGGCAGCACTATAAAGTTGCCATGAATGCGCCCTGTCACAAATCGGTGCCTGTCCTGATATGACCTTCGATGTTGCCAGGATGTAAAACTCCAAACCCAAACTCCAACTACAAAACCAATCCAAATTCTCGTAATCATAGCATACATACACAAAGCCTCTTGGGTTCCTTATTATTAATATGTCACACACAGCTCGGCGCGTACCATCATTGTATTCACACAGATCCTAATCAGGCTGGTGTAACGCACATTGCTAAAGCCCCAGTCACACATAGCCAGACAAGCCCCCGGATTTTGAGCCGGACCACCCATGGACCAACGGCCCGGACTGTCCGGGACCGCCACGGATAAAATCACTGTTTTCGTTGATTTTTGCCTCGCAGTCACACTTTCCCGGACGAGGCCCTGATGAGCCCCGGACCGCCCCGTACCACCCCCAGACTGCCCCCGGACTGGGCCGGACCGGCCCCGGACGAGGCCTGACCACCCCCGGACTGCCCTGGACTATCCCGGATCACCCCCGGACTATCCCGGATCACCCCCGGACTATCCCGGATCACCCCCGGTCTTACAGGGGCAGTCCTGGAGTGGTCCGTGGCTAGGCCGGGGGTAGTCCTGGATAGTTTGGGGATGGTCCGGGTCAAAGAATGGCTCAAAATGACCCCGGACCACCCCCGGACAGGCCCGGTCCACCCCAGACCACCCCCAAAATACCCGGACCACCCCCGGATCAGGCTGGATTGAGCCCGGATCGCAAAATCCCCCGGACCGCCCCGGATGTTTTAAACATTTTAAAACATCCGGGGCTGAGCCTGGACGGCACCGGAAGAGCCACGGTTCAGGCCGGATCAGGGGGTGTTGGCACGGACGAGCCACGGATCAACCCAGACCACCCTGGATGGCGGTCCGGGGCTCGTCCGGCCACTGATCCGGGTATGTGTGACTGGGGCTTAAGAGGTGAAACCAGACAAAACCAGATTGCTTTCCAAGTAACCAGCCTGCGCATCCAACAAGCAGGTGACTTTAATGAAAGCTGCATAATCCGATAACAGTATCAGATTTTCGAGACCAAAACACTTATATATAATCTAGAATTGATCCTCCATATCAAACTTGACCCGACGGGATGGCTGAATGAGTTAAGCGTATGTCTTCCATTTTGGTAGATTGTGGGATTCGAACCTACAAGTGCGAACCCTGGTCGAGTCAGACTAATGACATAAATATTTATACTTGTCGCTTCCTAGCCAGGCGCTTGGCATACTGGTTGGCTCAGTGTCAGGATAATGTGACTGAGTGGGATATCAGGTCATGGTGCTGGCAGCCTGGTCTCCCAATGGTGCACCACTATAAAGTCGCCATGAGTGTGCATTGTCACAAGTCGGTACTTGTCCCGAAATGACCTTGGATGTTGCCAAGACATAAAACTCCACCCACCAACTAAAATCCATATCCAACTTAGATACTGGTGCACTTAGTTAAGATATATTGCTGCATTGAGAAAATCATAAGTCAATTTAATAGAACCTATCACTGCTGAAATTAATGGTGTTAGAATTTTGACATGCATGCCAAAATTTATTTTGCCTGCTTTCACTTCAAATATCCCCAAAGCTACTTACAGATTAATTGACAGGTCATTTCTGGCTGATCTAGGCCCTAATGGGCCTCTAATTCCCGTTATGGCAAAAATAACTGCTTTTTTTGCACACATATGTGGGTCGACAGTGCCCTGAAGTCATATAATTGTGGGTGTCCTTGCCAATGTCTGTCCAGCCTTCTCTCCAATGCTTCTACCATTGGTGTTTCAACCACTTGCTCTGGGAGACTGTTCCATGGATCTGTGACTCGAAAAAAAAATTAGTGCTTCCTGACCTCAAGCTAGCCATTTATAATAAAGGTTACTTCAAACTAACATAAGGTAGATTATGATGATCCACATGTTTTATCTCAAAATATGACAGAAACTCAAGACCATCAGACTACGCAACTTTAAAATTGCATAATCTGATAAGACCGTATAATTTTCTAAATCAAAGCACTCACTTAGATCCTATATATCCAACTTATAATTACATTAAGGCCCTGTCACACTACGATGTTTCCCCCGGCGCGCCGCCAACGCGCAAGATATTTGCTAGGGCTCGAGACACATCCAACTTTTCGGAGTTGTGGGAGATAGTTTGACGGGTTGCAGCGTGCTAGTGGTGTGTTGGTGGCGCGTCCGTAACGCCCCCTCCAACGCATCGGTGCGCGCCGAAAGTTTTGCGCAAGCACAAAACGATCGGCACGCGCCGACGTGTCCATTCACACATTGCTATCACTCAACGTGTACCGATGTGTACCGACGCACCGTTAACGTGCCGGTAACGCGCGCGTAACGCTTCCCGATGCGTGCCGACGTTTCGCCCAAAAAGGCAACACGTCGGCGCACGTTGGTGAGAAACGTCATAATGTGACAGGGCCTTAAGTGGCAGAAAGTGAGACCAAGCTTATTAGTGACTTTGCTTCACGGTCTCAAGAATTCAGATAACATATAAATAGCAATATTACCGAATACAGCTAATATATATGACCAATCATATATCAAGAAATTAAGACATGTAAGGTATCATTGTACATGTGCTAGTTTGTTGCCGGGTTGCTTACTGCTCAGTCGAATGGCACTAGTACCAATATGAACTCACTAACAATATAGCGAAAAACTCCATAAATATGCAACAACAAATTAAGTTTTTTTGTTGTTGTTTCATGTCCTAGCAACATCTAAGGTCATATTAGGACGGGTACCGACTTGTGACAGTGCGCACTCATGGCAACTGTATAGGCTGCCCTACTGGGAAATCAGGCTGCTGGCACCATAACCCGATGTCCCGCTCAGTCACATTATCCTGACACTGAGCTAACCAGTCCTTGCCCTATCCTATTAATGCTGAGCGCCAGGCTAGGAAGTGACAAGTACCAATTTTAAAGTCATTGGTTTGACTCGACGGGGAACCGAACTCCCGACCTTCCACACACGAGGCCCACGCTCTACCGATTAGGCCACCGCGCCCGGTAACACACAACAACAAATTAAAGATTGTACATACTCGTAGCGATCATAATAGTCCTCGTGGGTGGGCGGCGGAGTGATTTCAAATGGACCTCGGGCTTTGCCTTTGACCCATGTGAAATCACACTGCCCACCCATGAAGAAATCTTATTTATGTATGCCTACATCTATATAAAATCATGTTGATTGATCTGAAAGTGGGTCTTAATTGAACTCGTACATTAAAACCAATTCTTATCAATATGAAAGGCATTACAATAGTCACTATCTGGCTTAATTCATGTATATTATTCGTATATAGATAAAGACTTCACCTTGGGTGGTATTCTCTCCATTATTCATATTATTGTTGAAAGTAGAGCAAATACCTTCCTTGCTGTGAGCGAAACGAACTAATGCATTGTTATGTAGGGGATCAAATTACATCATGAATATATGAGACTGTCTCAAAAGGTGCTAAGCAATATGGGACGTATGTCCATTGAAACGATTATTTTTGTTTGTTTGTTGTTTTACGTCCTAGCAACATCTAAGGTCATATCAGGACGGGTACCAACTTGTGACAGTGTGCACTCGTGGCGAGTTTGTAGTGCTGTCCCACTGGGAAACCAGGCCACCGGCACCATGACCTGGTATCCCACACAGTCACATTATCCTGACACTGAGCACACCAGTCCTTGCCCTGTCCTAATAATGCCGAGTGCCTGGCTAGGAAGCAACAAGTATCAATTTTTAAGTCATTGGTTTGACTCGACCAGGGTTCGAACCCACGATCTACCAGCACGGGAGACGGACGCTCTAACTCATTCGGCCATCCCGTCTGGTCCCATTTAAACGATCAACACACTATCTGCTTATGCATTTGCTCAGGATAAACTTATTTGTTTTTTACATGGTGTTTCATAATCCCAATAGAATACTATATTGATTTGAAGCAAATGTCCTTGTGTTTTCAGTGTAACCATTTCTGTGCTGTTTTGTGTCAATCGTTACAATGGACAAAAAAAAAAAGAGTTATCACGTTTTGAGACAGGCTCATATGTCATATTTTAATTTCTTTTAATTTTCCTGCCACGTATTGGAGTAAAGCTGATTTCATTACAGGTATTGAGTTACTTAAAAAAAACTGAAGCTGTGACCCCCCCCCCCCTAGCCCCCACCCCGACCCCCACCGCTGTCCTTCACTGTAGACCAGGGGCCTAGCTTTGGATTTGCAGGTGGTACTTAGACCTTTTCAGTGATGTAATGAAATGTTATTGGAATAACACGTGATGGAATAAAATGCTATAAAAGATTATATATATATTTGTTTGTTTAATATATATTTGTAATCTCAGGTGGTACGCAATGGCGTACCTGCATATATTATATTTGTTAACAATTTTATATATATATAGTATATATTCCATATAAAAATACCTGCCAGTCTTGAATATAACTATATATATATATATATATATGAGTATAATAACGTAGATATACTTAAATTACAAATGTGAAATGGGATATATATATATATATTATATATTTATATCTTATATATTAATACATTTGATTAAATATATATAGTATATATAATATACATCGCATATATAGCAATATGTCAATACATATTAATCTGGAATAAATAGAATAATAGAATATATTATCTCATTAAAATTAAAACTTTATATTATATATCTGTATATAAAATATGCATATATATTTAATAATATAAACATATCCATACATATTAATTGTTATTATATATTAGTAAAAACCTATCTAACCGACCACCTTCACAGATCGACCACTCCCTTATATCGATCGCTTTATTTGGGTCCCAACAATACCATTGTAACCATATTCTAACTCCCTAAACCGACCACCTCCGTAAATGGACCACTTAAAGTCGGTCTCAAGGTCGGTTGATTTAGAGAGGTTTTACTATATATAGATATAACACAGACACCCTTAAGTATGCAATACATAAACAATACAATATAACCGTCAAACCTAAAATTACAAAATTGTGGCAACTCACAAGTCTTGAATCCCATGTCTGGTTCGCCGGTATCAAACTCTTCCATCATCTTGACGTAGAGGATGCCGAAGGTGTTGAGGATACCGAACACAGTGCCGTTCGTCCAGAAGGATGCCAAGCACACCACCCATCCCCACCCGCCATCCGGCGGCTGGAACTCCTGGGGCCCTGGAGGGCCCTTCGACTCGTCGCCGTTCAGGAGTAGCTCCTTGGTAATGTCCTTCTGGTCTGTCACAGATGCTGTCGCAGATGCCATCGTCGTCGCAGTGCTCTTCGAGTCGCTGCCGTTCGACACCACCACCGTGGGGAGAAGTCCCTTCTGCAGCTCGCCACCACTCGACAACTCTTTAGCAGCCTCCGAGTCCATCTTGTCAGCAAATGAGGGCCTTTCGGAGTCGGCCTTCTGCAGAAGCTGATCGCGCAGCTTACCTAGCCGTGTAGTATACGTGCTGTAAGCTCTCAAGTCTAAGTGCACGGTTTGTGAGTGTGTTTACTTGTTTGGATGTGTCAGTGTTTTGTGTGTATTGTCCAGAGGTGTCTGTGTGATTCTATGAGTGAGTGTGAGTGAGTTCGGTTGGGTTAGGGGTGGGGTTGGGGCTGAGGGGGGGGGGGAAGGATGGTGACTTGAAGTTTAATAATTCTCTTCCCTAAATTCCGGTAGTGTGATTATGTCGTCCCACCACCCTCATGCATTCATTATGAGTTGCAGTGTCATCAACTCGAAGCGGCGAAATGATCAAGGAGGGTGAGAAGTTATTGCCAGCACTGCTTGGTCACTTACATCTTGCCGGTGTACACAATACCTCCACTGTGCATCTTTCTCACTCTCTCAGCTGTCTGTAGGCTGTAGGTTGTGTGCCGTAGGCTGTAGACTGCAGGTTGTGTGCTGTAAGCCGTAGACTGTACACTGCAGTCTATGCCGTAAGCTGTAGGTTTTACACTGCAGGTTGTGTGCTGTAAGCCATAGGCTGTACACTGCAGACTGTGTTCCGTAAGCCTAGGTTGTACACGATAGGCTGTGTGCCATAAGCTGTAGGCTGTACACAGTAAGTTGCACACTGCAGGCTGTGTGCCGTAAGCCCCAGGTTGTACACTGCAAGCTGCGTTCCGTAAGCTGTAGGCTTACACTGCAGGATGCATGCTGTAAGTTGTAGGTTGTATACAGTAAGTTGCACACTACAGGCTGTGTCCCGTAATCCCTAGGTTGTACACTGCAGGCTGTGTTGTAAACTGTAGGTGGTCCACTGCAGGTTGTGTACTGTAAGCTGTAGGTTGTACCCAGTAAGTTGCACACTGCAGGCTGTGTGCTGCAAGCTGTACACTACAGGTTGTACGTCATAAGCTGTAGGCTGCACACTGTAGGCTGTGTACCATAAGCATAAGCTGTAGGCTCTACACTGCAGGTTGTGTGCCGTAAGCTGTAGGCTCTACACTGCAGGCTGTATGCCGTAAGCTGTAGGTTGTACACAGTAAGTTGTAGGCTATTGGATGTAGCCTAGGCTGTAGTCTGCAAGCTGTGAAACTGTGGGTTGTAGTAGACCAGACTGTAGAATGTAGGATGTAGACTATACACTGTAAACTGTAGATTACCTACGTGTTGTGTGATGTAAGCGGTGGTTATGATGTGTGCCGTAGGTTGTGTCCCACTGTAACAAGGTGATGAGCATACACACAGACAGACAGACAGATAGCTAGCTACCCTCCTCTCTCCTCACGTGCAGACAGGGCGAGACCACGTGTGGCCGGCACACTTCCTACTGACTGACTGGTTGCTGGTGGGCGTCTAACCCTCACTGGTATCACAGCGACGGTCATATATATATAAATAAATATATATATATATGTATATATACATGCGTGTATACTAGTAATGTCTGCCGAGGATCATTCACGGGGCCTGTCTCCAGTGTAGCTAACTCCAGGACTTCCCGCCAGCCGACTGGACCAGTCGCACTCCTCCACCACCTCCCGGCCACCTGACTGCTCCGGGGTAGGTGAGCTTCCTCTCGACTCCTCCAGTACCCAACAAACCAGTCGAGCACTCCCTCACTCCCTCACCTCCCTCACACACTGACGTGCTTTGCCTCCTTGGTCGCCCCGTTCCACTCAGTCACTCAGTCACTCACCCACTCACGTCAGTCCAGGCCAGATCAGGCCACGACCGGTGCAAAGAACGAGCCCACGAGCCCAGCCGTCCATTTATACTATAGGATGCGATCCGATTAGCTGGGGGTCAACAGATCCATGCTCAAGTGTCGCCAAAGCACTAAAGCCGTGTTTACACGGGGAATTGTGAAACGTTCTAGACAAGGCGATTTATATGATGCGTTTTTGAGGTGCGTTTACACGGACAGAGTTTAAAAAGTGTTTTGGCGCCGGGAACCAGCAGCCTGTGGTGCGCCTGTAGCCGGTGAGCACTGCTATGTGTTTAGTTTACACTCGTCGATTCGACTCAGATGTAGCTGCTACGATAATATCGCTTGGAATTTAAGGTTAATTTAATTAAATTTAATTATTTGAGTATGAAATTCTGTTAAATATGATCGCATTCAGTAGATTTCGGCCTAATCGGGCCCTAACACTGCCGGGAACCAGCTGAAACGCTTCATCTATACTACCTCGGGAGGTGGTCTAGATGAAACGTTTCATATGAAGCGATTCAGCCCTAAAACGCCACAGAACCGCGTCTACACGCCAAATGTGAGTCGATCTAGGCAAGTGGGTTCATATGAAACGTTTTAAATCGCCCATGTAAACGGGGCTTTAGACCTCGTTCTCCAACTCACTATCGCGGCCTGGTGCCTTAGAGGATATATATATATATATATATATATATATATATATATATATAGTGTGTCTGTGTGTGCGTGTGTGAGGAGAGGGGACGGAGCAGTATGTATGTCGCACAGCACACAGGGTTGTGTGCACATGCACATGGTACTCACTGACTCATTAACAGACTGAGTGGCTTATTAACAGACTGAGTGGCTTACTAAGTGACAAACTGGCTTACTGGCAGACTAAACTGGCTTACTGACAGATCGACTAGCTTACTGACTCACATACTGACTCACTGAGTAGCTTACTAACTCCCCCACTGGCTGAACTAGGAGTTTACTTACCCACTGGCACACTAAGTGGCTTACTGAATGGCTTACTGACTGAGTGGTTTACTGACTGGTTTACTGATAGACTGAATTGCTTACTGACTCACAAACTGGCTGACTGAGTGGCTTACTGATTGAATGGCTTACTGACAGACTGAATTACTTACTGACTCACAAACTGCCTCATTAAGTCACTTACTAACTCCCTGACTGGCTCAATTGTCAGTTCACTGACTCATGGTCAGGCACACTGAGTATCTTACTGATTGACTGGCTCACTGACTGAGTGGCTTACTGACTGGCTCACTGACTAAGTGGCTTACTGACTGAGTGGGTTACTGGTTGATTGGCTTAGTGACTGTTGATTTGCTGACTCACTAAATTACTGGTCTGCTGACTGGCTGAATGCCGGCTTGACTGACTGTCTTATGAAAGGTTGGCTGATTGGCTCTCTTACTGACTGACCGGCTTACTGACTGACCAGCTTACTGACTAACCAGCTTACTGACTGACTGGCTTAGACATATCAGGTTCCTAACTGACTGGCTTCCTAACCTGCTTACTGACCAACTGACTTACTGACCAACTGACTTACTGACCAACTGACTGACCCGCTTACTGACTGACCTGCTTATTGACTGAGTGACTGACTGGATCACTGACTAACTGGCTTTCTGACTGACCCATTTACTGACATACCTGCTTACTGACAGACCTGCTTACTGACTGGGTTACTGACTTAGACTGGCTGGCTCACTGACTAACTGGCTTTCTGACTGACCCACTTACTGACTGACCCACTTTCTGACTGACTTATTGACTGACTCAGGGACTGACCAGCTTCCTGACTGACTTACTAGCTTACACACTAGCTGACTGACTGACTGACTGACTGGTTTACTCTCTGACTGATTCATTCAGCATCTGCACTCAACATTAGGCCTACCAGAATAAGCCAAGGTTGATTCATCACCAGGATAAAGAGACTGAGTTAGATAACGTGTCATGGTACGATGACGACTACTAGCATTAATAAAGTAACTGTGGCACACTGTCACAAATCGGTGCTTGACCAGATGTAAGCTTATGTTACTAGGATGTAAGACCCCCACTCAATTTACTCATTCACTAGTCATAGCCAATGTGCTTTGGTCCAACTATGCAGGCATGATCGCGACTGTAAATGCTCGGGTGTTCGGCTACACACTATACAGCTGCAACCTGGGGGGTTGGCAGTTGCATATAGAGGAGTGCACGTGACGTCATCAATCACTCAGCAGTCAGCGGTCAGCCATCTTGGATTACAAGCGGATGCAGATGCAGTAAAAAAAATAGTTTTCTTGTGTTCTGGGAGGTTCTGGGCAGTTTACATCCAATGCATTTACTTTAGCAACAACTTCTGAGGCCAAACTGCTCAAAACAGTGACAAATAAACCAACAAATCAGTAAATAAGCACAGTGTAGGCAGTTGCAAGCCTTCTGTATGTAATCCGATATGGCCCCCGAAAGTTGTCTTGTGACGTCATTACACCCCCTCTATTATACGTATACACTAGCGCGCAGCGGCGAGTCTTACCGCCAGTAGTTTGCGTGTCTACGCGCATGGCGTGGAGGGGTGAGGGGGGGGGGGGGAGATGGGGGTGACCTGACCTTAGCGTAGAGAGCCCCGCCTAGCGATAGAAGCGGCACAGCACTAACTGGTTTAAGCCAGTTGCGGACGGGTTAGCTCAGTAAATGGCGAATGGTGAATGGTGACTGGTGAATGTAATGTTGGCATGGGCCAGTGCATTGTTTGGCCTGCTCAAATTAAAAGTCATGTTGAACAAGAAGAAGTACAACAACAAGTTGGCCGCCCCACGATGCGATCACTGACAGGGGAAGACGGGGCTGTGTAGTCAAGGCTGCTGCTGCCCCTGCTGCCGCTGCTGCTACCGCTGCCGCTGCCGCTGCTGCTGCTGCCGCTGCCGCTGCTGCTACCGCTGCTGCTACAGCTTCTTCTGCTGCAGCTTCTGCTGCTACACAGTGTCGATTCTCATTCACAACAACCCAATCGCCGACAAGACAGAGAAGATGCCCTTAGAATACACATTCATCGCGGTTTGACACCACTCACCCCCCCTACCACTACCCGGCCGCTCCGATCCTTCCTTTAATCCGACGGTGGCCCAAGCACCCATCCAGGCACCCACGAAATCCGCGACTCAGTCACATCCACGCCTATAGGCTACACCACCATAATGAGTCGTGGTCCCTTGGTGAGCTGCTCCGCGCCTCCCACTGTCACCTTGACATCCCCGACACCCTGACAGTCAGCTGATCGGGACGCCGTGCACCGGCTGGTGCGCCGGGGATTCCCGGGGCTCCCCCTCCCCTCCCCTTCCCCCGCACCCCCACCCCCCGACCGCCCTCCCCCCACCCTTCGCCCCTGACCGCATGACGCTCACCGGGATCGATAGGCGTGGAGTGGGCGTGGCCTGCTGCCGGGTTGGCAGGGGCTTTCCCCGGCGCCACTCCGCCTGTTGCCACCCGCCCAAAATAGCTCTGCCACATGGCAACGCCGATCTGGGTTCTTGGTGTTGTTATTGCTTATGTGAAGATACTGATCATGAAAGGGTTTACATCCATTTTGACATATCAAATTCTAGGACTTTCCAGGACCTTTCAGTGGAAAATTCCAGGATGTTTTTAAAGACATTTATTAAATTATAGTACGTGAAACATGGCCGTATTCATAGTCAATTCACCGTGTAAGATGTGATGTGGAAATAAGCATACAAAAATAACAATAAACATATATGTATAGTTTTAATATAAAAAATCAAGAGGTGGGGAAACAAACCCACAAAAATCACTGTAAACACAAAACATCACCCATTAACATTCTGGAATGTCAGTTAATATATGCTTTTAAACAAATGTAGTCGTAATCTTCTATTTTCATGGATTTTCAAGGATCTTTAGACAAATTTCAGGACTTTCCAGACCTGGAATCCTGAATTGTCAAATTCTATGACTTTCCGGGTTTTCAAAGACCCGTAGGAAGACTGTAATGATTTTGTTTGTTGTTGTTTTACGTCCTAGCAACATCTAAGGTCATATCAGGGCGGAGACTGTGATGACGATGATGGTGATGACGATTGGTGATGGTTTTAAGTTGTGATGATGATGATGATTAGTAGTAGTAGTAGTAGAGTAGTAGTAGTAGTAGAGTAGTAGTAGTAGTAGTAGAGTAGTAGTAGAGTAGTAGTAGTACTAGTAGCAGTAGTAGTACCAGTAGTAGTAGTAATAGTAGTAGTAGTAGTAGCAGTAGCAGTAGCAGTAGTAGTAGTAGTAGTAGTAGTAGTAGTAGTAGTAGTAGTAGTAGTAGTAGTAGTAGTAATAGTAGTAGATAGAGGTCTAACTTGGGGTTTTCAGGTTGTACACAGCTGGAATAAAACGCTCTTGGAATAAAACCCAATGAAATAAAATGCTATAAAATATTACCTATTTATAATTTGTTTAAATATTGGTAATCTCAGGTGTTATACAGCTGCGTACCTGCGGATATGGAAGCTAGACCCATGGGTTAGTAGCAGTAGTAGTAGTATTTAAAGCTACGCAACCAACATAGATACTAGTGCACTTACAAGTGCTGCACGGAAGAGAATACTAAGTCAATTTAATAGAATCTGTTAAACCTACTGCTGAACCCTATGGTCCCCGAATGTTGACACACATGATAATATGCATGTTTTCACTTCAAATACTCTGCTAGCCATTTATTACAAAAGTTACTTCAGATTAAAGTAAGGTAGATTATATTGATCAGCCTAATATATTTATTTTTACAAAATTACAGAAATTCAAAACTATCAGGCGATGCAACTTTAACTAATGCACATAATTATATAGAATTTAGATAGATAACGCACATGTATGGAAGATACGAAATTTATCAGGCTACACCTCTTTCCTATAAAACCAGATCGTTATTCAAATTTAATTTTAATTTTCTGGTAAGCTACACCATATGCAGCCATTGACACTGACAGTGTGTAGTATATTTGGTGTTAATATAGGCTACTTATGTACATACCACAATGGGAAGCTTTCATGAGCCATTTCTCTCGCTATGCGCTTGGTGGCAGCACCCTTTCCCGGTCCAATGGTTGGATAGAAGCAGTTCTTCTACTATCAAGTGTGTGTAATTTAAACCAAAAACCACAAATCTATTCACTGCTACGATCTAATTCTGTTATTTAGAACCATGAATATTCACTCGGGGGTTGAAATAATGTTATTTAGGAGCTTAACTTACTCAATAAGTGAAATTCAGTCAAATTAAACCCAAAATCCAAGCGATATTATTATTAAGGGCGTGGCCGTATCGACAGGGTTATTGCCATTGTCGCTGTACTTTCACTCAGATTTTGGGTTTAATTTGACCAGAATTTCACTTATTGAGTAAAGTCGTGTTTACACGGGCAATTGTGAAGCGAATTAGACAAAGCGATTCATATGAAGCGAAGTAGCGGCGCGTTTACACGAAGCGAGTTTGAAAGTGTTTCGGCGCCGGGAACCAGCAGCCTTAGTTCCGCCTGTAGCCGGCAAGCACTGCTATATTTGTTTAGTTTACACTCGGCGATTCGACGCCGATGCAGCTGCTACGTTAATATCGCTTTTAATTTAGGGTTAATTAAATTTCATTATTTGAGTATGTAATTCTGTTAAATATGATCGCATTCAATAGATTTCGGCCTAATCGGTCCCTAACACTGCCGGGCACCAGCGATAGTTACAGCTGTGCATGTAGCCGGCGAGCACCGCTATTTTACACTATTGCCGCCCGGGAACCGACTGTATCGCTTCATATAAACCACCTCTCGAGGTGGTGTACATAAAGTGAATCATATGAAGCAAATCAGCCCTAATCCGCCTCAGAGTCGCGTTTACACGGCGAATGTGAGGCGATCTAGGCAAGGCGATTTATATGAAGCGACTTAACTCGCCCGCGTAAACACGGCTTAAGTTATGCTTCTAAATTATAACATTATTTCAACCTCCAGGTGAATATTCATGGTTCTAAATAACAGAATTAGATTGGCAGCAGTGATAGCTGAGAGAATGGTGAAACACGCGACATGCAGCATTACACGGGACCGGCATGGTGCGCCATCTGACGACAGAGTCATACAAACTGGCTCCTCATTGATATGTTCTTTCCTATCGGTACAATAATAGGGACCATATATTTAGCCAACAGTGAGCATTTAACTATAAAGTGACCTGTTGTCCTTTATACATTTGTATTACACATTAAACAGGTTAAGTGCGTATTATGTAACATTCCTTATTCAATAATATGTATGCATGAGTGGTGTTATTATTATTATTAATATATTATTATCATTTAAAGGTGTGTGTATGAATAAACCTAACTCGCATGCAGCTAGTTAAGCCTACCTACCAGGCATGATTTCATATATTTTCTTCAATTAATTATGGTGGTTACGTGGTTCGGCCTCCCCTATACACTGAGTCGGAACAAATAAGCAGGGCTGACCATTGAATAAGACCAATAATGTTCTACGACTATATCCTGTGATACCTCGATGTTAGTTATATGTTTCTGCTTATTATTGACACAGTGTTAAGACTAAGATTATGATAAACAGAATTAATGAAGCGAGTCTAAGGCATTACAGTATGAAATTGGTAGATTTAAGATGAAGACATATGAACAATGTATGTGTGTTGTATATCAAATGCATGTTACTGACATTTAATTGGAGCAATGAAAAGGTGCAGTTGAACCCAAAGATAACAACAGTCGGTTAAACAATGAACACTTGGGCAACAAAGAACTCAAAATGAAAACCAATATGGGTCACGATGTATTACTATTATTACTAAATTTGCATTTGTTTTGTTTTTCGCTTCTCATTTTATCGGTGAGGTCATTGTTCGTTTAATAAATTAATAAATTGTACAACCACCACTAATTATAATTTTATTTTTTTAAGAAGAAGAAGAAAATACATGTAAAAAAAAAGAAATTTAATTTTTTTTTTTTTTTAAACAAAACAAAAAACACGTAGATCACTCAATGTGGTAAGCCACATTGGGATAAGGGAAAGTTGTCATAAGGTAAAACATGAAAAGACAGATCATGGTGAGTGGACATTACAGTGTAATAAGAGTTATCAGTAAAATATAACATCCTGAACACTCTGTAACAAATGTACATGAAATGAGTATGTGTCATCACCGATGTCCGTATTGTACATGAAAGGGGGATGTCATATATATCGGTATCAATTTACGCGCGAAGGAAAGACTGGCGGAAACGCCCACCGAGGTGAGTTGGGGTCGCCGATAATAAAACCACTTGTCAACCAGATCTCAAGCAGTTCAGACGTCCTTTACAATATGTTCATGGTTTACTTTGTTTAACGAACCCCAGCCACCCAAGCCCAAAAGTAGACATCGGCTATTGGGGGGTTACTGGTTTCCAGTAACTTAATTTTTTTCTAGGACAATTAAGCTAAGATTCCATACACGCGGTATACGGCATGCGGTATGCGAATGCAAATGTGGTGTGCGGCATACCTACCCATGCCTACCCCCAATACCCGATGTCAACTTTTTGTGCTGGGGTGTCGTTAAATAAACAACCTCCCCCCCCCCCAAATATACCCATGCCATTTTGGGGGTTTTTTGCTCCAAATTTGTGAAGAAACATCAAAGTTACTGTGGTTTTCTATGGGAAACGCAGCCGTATTCGCATTCGCATTCGGACCGATCGGTCCATGGGTTGATCCATTTGCCGCATCCGCATAAATTTGCATTCGCATTCGGACACATGGAAGCACCACTATTCATTTACATGCTTTTGATTTTCTGCCACATTCGCATTCGCATACAGCGTATATGAAATTATAGCTTAATGGTGCTGTCACACTATGACGTATCTCGCCGGCGCGCCGCCAACACGCAAAATCACTTTTTTACGTCGAGACATGTCAAACTTTTCGGCGCGATGGGAAAAGTTTGACTTCAGTGCAACATAGTGGTAGCGTGCGCCCGACGTGGTAACGTATATCGACGTGTGAGAAAAAAAAAAAAAAAAGGTGGGCGCAACGTGTGTGAACGAGCCTCACATAACGTTATTCCAGCGCTCTGCTAGCGACCGGCCGATGTGTTGCACGACATATAAGACCGTTGTGCCAGCGCGTGATCAACGCGTGACCAACGACACTCCAGCGTGTTTCGGCATGGCGCCAGCGTGCAATCAGCCCGCCAACGTTAAGCGAGCGGCAGAGGCGTGGCCAACACGTCCAAAACGTTGAGACACGGTGGAGAAACGCCAACAGTGTGTCGGCCATACGTTATGCATACGTCGGTAGTATGTTACCGACGCGCTGACGGAACACTCGCTGTCAGAGGGAAAAATAGTCAACGTATGACAACATCACACAACGTCAGAACAACTTTCCTCCAACACGCGTCTAACGTATCTCGACGTCCCCCTAACGTCGCCATAACATTTGCACCCACGTGTTGTCGTACGTCGAAAGTTTTGTGCAAGCACAAAACTTCGCTGACCCCCTGGCGCGCGCCGCCGAACATTGCCGTAGATCAACGTATACCAATGCGTGCCTAATGCGCGTGTAATGCAAACTGACATATCCCGACATAGTGCCAAAAAATCACATACATCGATGCACGTTGACAAGAAGCGTCGTAATGTGACAGCACCATAAGATATATTAACAAATCTACCACCGCCCACATGATACAGTGTTGCGGGAGTAACTAGTAGTATTATTAAGTATATGACACACTGTGAAAGTATGCCAAGTGGATACCACTCGGTCTCCGGCTTAGATATTTTGTGCTCGGTACAGACGCAAATACGTCTGTGAGGTGAATTACTCACAGTTTTTCTAATGAAGTGGAGCATTATGTCCTATATTAGAATAATAATCATAATTGTTATGTTAATTAAAATACCCACCTTCATTCAAATTTGATTCATAGTTGTCCACGGAACCCTGTCGCCACCGGGCTGCAGGAGTAACTCTAAACTGGACAGTCTACATCGACTATAATTAATCTCCCATATTCTTTTCCGTCCATGTTCATAACTACCCAATTGCAACTATATTGTGGCGATTGTAAGCAATCTTGGACGTGTTTTACATTTGCGTGAAAGGATCTAGAAACTGTGTAAACATTTGTTGAGCGTCGTTTGCTTTCCCACAGGTCAAAGTTATGACAATGCTGCCACCTAGCGGGAAGTTTCCGCACTATGAGACCATTGTTTCATGTTTTCCCGTTAAGTGGCGCCACTAAAGCATATACCGCTTCCAACGATTATCCTTGAGTTTGATGCCTGTTGTCAGTGTGCTCGTGTATAACTCTAGGATTCCATATACGCGGCATGCGGTATGCGAACGCGAATGTGCATGAGGTATGGGGCGACTTTTCGCTATTTGTATTAAAAATAGCACACTCGAGTTGCATTCACACCGATCACTACGGCCGACATGGATTAATCACCTCTAATCAGCCCAACCATGTAAAGGGGCTGAAGCTAAGATTCAATATACGCGGTATGCGGCATGCGAATGCGAATGTGGTATATGCTACATAAGCCCTGTTCACACACGAGTATTAAGTCGCCTCAACTAGTTCGCCGTATCTAAGTTGACTCACATTGGTCGTGTGGACGCGATGCTGAAGCGAATTAGGGCTAAAGCGGGCATTCCTAACACACGGTATGCGGTATGCGGCATGCGGCATGCGAATGGCATGATTCCTTACACGCGGTATGCGGTATGCGCTATGCGGTATGCGCTATGCGGCACACGACTGGCTATATTTAAAAAATAAAAATAAACAATTATTCTCCATACTGCTCTGTATATGACCAAATATTGCATTTATATCTATGTACCTTTTTGTACGTCACATGTGGGTTCCTACCTTTATTATAACCAAATTATAGATAAGTATTCATATTTCTGTGCATATGGTAGCATTTTTAGCTTTCCCCTAACCGTATGTCTCCCGGGTGCCCAGCTCACCATGTGTTTCCCCTCCTCACCCCTGTGTGAGACCGTTCCGTAATGCTCAGTCGCCTCTCCTGGTGTTAAACTAATGGACACATCAGACTCAGGTTTCTATTCGCACCCTGCGCGTCGCATACCGCTACATGGACCGATCGGAAAATGCATTCGCATGCCGCATGCCGCATACTGTGTGTAAGGAATGTAGCCCATAGGCTTCAGGGCGTTTCAATTTTTTGTCACATTCGCATTCGCATTCGCATACCGCATACCGCATGTAAGGAATGCCCCCTTTAGTCGATTAATCTAGTTCGCCTCAAGTACACCACGTCGCGAGGTGGTTTATATGAAGCGAACTAGCTTAAGTCGGCCTATCTTGCGTGTCCCAGATAGCACACAGCCGTCGGGTTGACGTCGGCTATTGGTCGCACCGTCGCCATAGACTTTCCACTGTCGGGCCACCGTCGGGCCGACGGTGGTAGTCCGACGTTGGTTTTCAATCCCTTTCCACTTTTGAGCCACCATCGGGCCACCGTCGGACCGACGGTGGTGTTCCGACATTAGGTTTCAATCCCTTTCCACTTTTGAGCCACCGTCGGGCCACGATCGGGCCTTCGGCGGTAGCCTGCCGCTGGTTTGCATTCATTTTCCACATTCGAGCCACCGTCGGGCCACCGTCGGGCCTACAGTGGTGTTCCGACGTTAGGTTTCAATCCCTTTCCACTTTTGAGCCACCGTTGGGCCACCGTCGGGCCGACGGCAGTAGCCCACCACTGGTTTGCATTGATTTTCCACATTCGAGCCACCGTCGGGCCACCGTCGGGCCGACGGTGTTGATCCGCACATGCGCAGTTCGTTAAATATGTTTTCCAGCTCGAGTCGCCATCGGCGCACGTGCGATCGTTGAGCAGCGTTCTTTTTCAACAAATAACTCCAGAAATCGGAGGAATTTTAAGGAATTATTTAACAGGTTTGTTTATTAATATGTTTAGATTATTTTGTAAAAGTTTTGTAATTTATTACGATTTATTAATGGAATTATTTGTGTTAATATGATTTGAACTACCTGGTACGGAATGTTGACGAAGGACCGCCATCTTGTTTTTTTCCGAGAAGACACTGTCACTATCGTGTCAATACGTACAGGTGCAAAATATTACTTTTATTCAAAATTCAAAATTAATAGATATCAAGAACCCTAACCTTATAAATTTAATATAAACTTTTTGGTAACGATGTTGTCTATATGTGTACCAAGCGATTTGTTTCTACGTGGTGTGGTTGTAGACATATTTCACTTTTTCTGTATTTAAAAACAAATCGCTTGGTACACATATAGAAAACATCTTTACCAAAAAGATTATATTAAATTTATAAGGTTTTCTATTAATTTGGAATAAATATATTGTGTCGGGTCTACAGCGGCAGCCGCCGTCGGGCCTACGGCGGCAGCCGCCGTCGGGCCTGCGGCGGCAGCTGCCGTCGGGCCTACGGCGGCAGCCGCCGTCGAGGCGACGGCGGGGGGTAGGACAAAACAACGTCGGCCCGACGACGGTTTCCACCGTTGGCCCGACGGAGAGGCCGCTGTCGGGCCGCCGTCTGTGTGCTATCTGGGGTGTGGACGGTAGCGGTTTACTTGAGCACGTCACACTCACGCACAGTCGAGCGCTGAGTTTGTTGATTTTCCGGTCGATCAAAAGCACATATTATTATATAATTTGGTCTATGAAACCGCTAGCTGTGCACAGATATTTTTTTCATCATTTAATTTTAGGTTTTCACTGCCCAGCAGAAGTTTTGACCGTTCCAAAACAATATGACTCAGTCCATACATATCTAGGTCGAACCCACACTCTCTCATGGTGATGTCGACTAACCGAAACTGGTGCTGGTTAGTATGGACGTGCTCATGCGCAGATATCGATTTCCGCATTAAACCGCCCCAAGTACTAGATGTGTCTACTCGACACACTTTCACGCCTAGTTCCCCTCATCTAGTTCGCCTTATCTAGTTCGGCCTAAAGTTGTGTGTGTGAACAGGGCTATAGATATATGCCAACCCCCAATAGCCAATGTTTACTTTTTGTGCTGGGGGATGGTTAAACGAACATACACACCAACAAAGTTACCCATAACTTTTTTGGGGGTTTTTCCTCCAAATTTGTGAAGGAAGATCAAAGTTACTATTGTTTTCTATGGCAAACACAGCAGTATTCGCATTCGCACCGATCGGTCCATGGGTCGATCCATTTGCCGCATTCGCATTCACGTTCGTATTCACATTCGGACATATAGAAGCACCACTATTCATTTACATGCTTTTCGAGTTTTTGTGGCATTCGCATTTGCATGCCGCATACCACATATAAGGAATCTAATGGCCCTGTCACACTATGACATAACGCGCCAGCGTAGGGACAACGTGAAAATAAATGTAACACGTCGAAAAAGCAAACACGGGCCCAAGTTGGACGTCAGTGCTGCGTTGGCGACGTGAGCATTACCTCAGTCTAGCGTCGCGCCAACGAGTGAGGACAAAGGAATTATTAATTGTGTCAACGTGAGGCTAGCGAAACCCCAGCACGTGCGACGTCAGTCTATCATGACAGTTGTGGTGGCTTAGCATCGAGCAGGCGTGATCACGCCAGTCCTAGTGTAGCCACGTCCGACTCAACCGTTTTCCCCGACATGAATCGATGTCGTCCCACTGAGAGGCTAGTGTCGGGACCGTGATCTCGGGGCCGGTGCTGTCGCAGGTCGGTCCCCTTCCTGGCCCCATGACTCAGACCGTGTGGCCCCCCCCCCCCCCCCCCCCCTGTGTGACGCCTTGCTACTCCTCTTCGTCAACGTCGAATACTTCGTCTTGCCAGTCACTGGGTTCCAGCCCCACCCGCACAAGTGGTGACACCAACCACCAGCCGGGACCCCCTGGGCATCGCAAAGCAGCGAATATATGCAGCAGCCGCTGCAACCTGCCCCGCTGCACCCTGCCCCACTGCTGCCGATGCTGCAGGCCCCGACACCGGCAGCGTTCAGGTTCCCCGGACCCACAATGGGTCCGCCCACAACGCAGTCTTCTTGGTCACCATGGCAGCAGCCTGCAGCACACACGAGTGGCAGCGCATCAACATCAGCCTGGGTGCTCAACCAGAGTGCCAGTACTCCAGGGGGAACCACAACGACAGCCCCGGAGGGATTCTTGAATCTCTCCGGGCTGTCTGGGATATCGAATGTGTCAAACATGAACATTGAGGCGCAGGACCTCTTTGTGCCCGAGGACCCGGACACCCCCCCCCCTCAAAGGGCCCGGACCATGCCCCAGATAAGTGAACAGAAGTGACAGTATTTATTGTGTGCATGCCTGTACATATGTATATATTTGGTATTATTTTTTTCTGATTTGATGTGTCTGCCTGTACATATGTATATATGTGGTATTCTTTTTTCTGATTTCATGTCTTATTTTTGTGTGCCTGCCTGTACATATGGATATTTGGTATGTGTGAGGAATCTAAAAAATTGTTCTAAATAAAAAACTATTATTGTATGCAAGATTTTGGTCTCTGAGTGTATTGCTTAGTAAACATTATCATATCATTATTATAATAAGTAACACAAGTCCCCCCCCCCCAAATAGAATTGAAATAAATAAGGCCTTTGCCAATATGGCATTATATGAGAAACCTTTTCTCCCCCCTCTTAAAATAACTGACATGTAAATTTTGTCAGTCTAATTAATTAGAGTAATCTTCCCCATGCAAATATATAACTGACATGTAAATTTGTCGGTGTTAAATGGGCCTTAAAAATAAAGTAATAATATCCCCCCAACCAAATATATAACTGACATGTAAATTTGTCAGTGTTAAATGGGCCCTTAAAAATAAAGTAATAATATCTCCCCAACCAAATATATAACTGACATGTAAATTGTCAGTGTTAAATGGGCCCTTAAAAATAAAGTAATAATATCACCCCAAACAAACTTATAACTGACATGTAAATTGTGTTAAATGGGCCCTTAAAAATAAAGTAATAATATCTGCCCAAACAAATGTATAACTGTAAATTTGTCAGTGGCAAATGCCCCCCCCCCCCAGCTAAAGACAGTTATATCTCCCCCCCTCCCCCCCCCCCCCCCCCCCCCCCCCCCCCCCCCCCCCCCCCAATATAACATACACATAAATTAAGGTTTGATATCAAAAACAGATTGATATCTTTTATTTAACCGAGCTATAATATCTGAACATCTCACATTTTTGCATATCACGCAGTACATTTCAGAAATGACATTTGTACATATCACATGTATTACATATCACACAGTACATTTGTCCATATCACATTTATTACATATCACACAGTGCGCTTCAGTAATGATGACACCACAGTACATAGATATCCCAGTGCCCACCCTTCATATAGTCATATCATATTCTCCTGCCATTCCACTGAACCCGCTGGTGAGTTGACCCAGTCTTTGAGGACATTCCGCTGTTCCTTTCCTGCCCTGGAGCCAGTGTTCCGGCCAGGTAATTGTATTCCTATGCCCGGCAGGTTTCTGCCCTCTCTCCATGCTCCGGGGATGAAATTGTGGTTGACGTCCCCTGGACGGTCTAGCTGCTGATTCTGGAGTGTGGGATATCGGATCCTCATCAGGTTGTGGAGGCCCATGTACACTGTGACGATGAGCTTCACGGTGGAGGGGTGGTGCTGCATCGTGCTGAGCAGAACCTGAAATCGGTTTACCAGGATCCCGAATGCATTCTCCACGACTCTCCTAGCTCGGGAAATCCGGTAGTTGAAGATGCGTTCCTAATGTGCCATACCCCTCCTGCTGTACGGCTTCATCATCGTCGGGCGTAGGCCGAAGGCATCGTCACCGATCAGGAAGTATGGAACACTCCTCTGGCCGGCCACAATAGGCTTGGGTTCCGGGAAACCTATGGTACCATCTTCAGTGCTGGCTTTCAGCTCAAAAGCATTGAACACCTGCGCATCTGATAGGAGCCTGTACCACCAACATCGGCCCAGATTAACTTGTAGTCTGCATCAACGAGTGCCATGAGAACTATGGAGTAGAATCCCTTATAGTTGAAGTACAGGGATCCACTCTTTGGGGGACACTGGCAGGCCACATGCTTCCCATCAAGTGCCCCGCAGGTATGGGGGAAGTTCCACCTCGCCAAGAAGTTGTCGGAGATGGCACGCCATCCCTCCGGAGTGGTGGGGCAGGTCAGCACCTCGTCGATGTACTCTGCAATGATGGCCTTGCACACCTCTCTCACAATGAGAGATTCGGCGTTGTGTGGCACCCTCCACTCAAACTTCACAGAAGCGTACTTGTTGCCCGATGCTAGGTGACACAGAGTGAGGGCCAGCTTCAGGCCAGGCTCGAGTGGCTTCCTGTAGGTAGTGTAACCTTTGGTGATCCGCGGACCCACTCTGGCTAGCATCTCGGCGAACATCTGGGGAGGCATCCGGATGAAGTTGACGAAGGAAGGCGTGTCCTCGTTACGGAGTTCCACCAGAAGCTGGTCATACAAACTCATGCCGCCTCCCGATCCACTGCTGCATCCACAATCGCTTCGGCCAACATTTTTTCCTTCTCCTAGCCTCAATATACCGCAGTAACACCGCATTTATTTCATGGTGAACTTTGAGAATGGCCAGTTGGTAGTCTTGCATGACCCACTCAGGCACATGAGTCTGCTGCGAAGAGCTGACCACTTCTGCTGACAGGAGGACATCATAGGTCTTGATATACTCGAAGGCAACACATTCACACAACGTTCACAAAACATTCGGCAGAAAAACGTCATCGACGTTATGCACATGCTAGACATTCATCAACTACGTCAGGACACGTTTGCGGAACGTTACAGCTACGTTAGGCACGTGTCACAGACACGCTTGACCAACGGTGTGTTATGTTAACCCAACGTTGTCTTAGTGCGGCCCTGTGGGTCAATATGACGTAATGCAACATTGATCTAATGTAGCCGACGCTGCCCTCCCGCATGCCTAAGGACGTAACGTGAGTGTAATGTCATCCCAACATAACTGCATCATGTCGAGCTACGTCGAAAGTTTTGGACATGTCCAAAACCTGAACGCGCGCTGACGTAACTGGACGTAACCTGACTTAATTCGACGTCAGTCTAACGTAAGCGTGATGTAACTCGACGTACCTCAACATAATGACCAAATTCATCTACGTCGGCTTACGTTACCTCCTTACGTCGTAGTGTGACAGACCTATCAGCTTTACGATGCATCGCCCCAATGCACGCCAACGTATGTGATTTTTGTCCTTTATGTCGTTATGCGTTACGCGTGCGTTAGGCGCTTGTTGGTATATGTCAATGTACGTCGGCGTTCATTGAGATACGGCATTGCGCATCAGGGGGTTAGCAAAGTTTTGTGCATGCACAGGGTGAATCCTTTATCTACATTCACCCTAGATAAAAGATTCACCCTGTACTCGCAGTACACGGGTGAATACGACCCCTATATAAAAGCTGTCGAAAATGTGGGGAAATGAAATGAGAGCCTAAATCCACAATCTAAAAAGCAATATTTATTCTTTATATATGTGTTAATATTTCCCCGCTACCTTTGAGTTGAAAAATATAATAAAACATATAGTTTAATAGAATTTAAAGGTGAAATCGACTCTATGCCCGCCATCTTGTCTTTTTGCATTCTCTCCCATTTCACCAACTCTGTGCCGATATAAGAACCCATTTGATACTGGAGGCAGACATTCTACTTCCTGTTCCATACTAAAGCTATTTTCGCCCGTATTTAGACTATGTTGTCGTTCACCCATGTACTGCGAGTACAGGGTGAATCCTTTATCTACATTCACCCCTACTCCGGATAGTCACAGTATCTTTTTATTTAGGATCAGCGGCAGAAGGCATTAAACATGGTCTGGTTCTCGTATTTGACTAGAACAAGGGGCAGTGGAAGAACCAATAGTCCGCGTTTGAAATTTCCTGACCTTTCAACGAATAGTAGAAACCAAAAGAAAGTTACATCTTTCCGCCATGTTTTGATAAATATCCCAACCGAATGAATGGAGGCATTCAACTGGGACCTTTCCATCCACAAGATTTATGCTGCGTTCATACGGTCCTCATGAATATGGTGAACTTCCCTCTTACTGCCGGTGAACACGACCATGTAAATTGAGAGCGTTCATTTGGCAATTAACGGTAAACACGTTTCATGCTGGGCGATAATTGAGGCAAACTACAATAATACGCAAATAACACGTAAATAACACATAAACTGCACGTTTTTGGTAGATAGTATCCACCACCATAATGTATGATTTGTTTTAAGATGACATATCATAGACAATGGTTTCATTACAAAGATATTTTTTGTCAATTTATTATGGAACATGCAACTTTCTTCACAAGTGGTGAGTACCGAGCCGCTTAAAAAATCTTCAGTTCACAGGTGGTTTCACCAGTTGTGAAGTCACTTGAACGCAATTCACCTGTTGTGAAGTGGGAAACACCATATTCACCAGTTCATATGAACGCAGCATTATGCTCTGCCCACCTGCCCAGTGAACTAGGTTTTCGAATGCAAAGATGACCAGTCAAATGGCTTCAGTGGTTTCAGCTAATCAGAGCTGTTCTCTTCCATTGCAAATGGCTGCCCTTTATGGGGGCAGCCATTTGCAAATGAAAAGAACAGCTCTGATTCACCCTATTCATGCCGTGGCCATGTTGAAACCAGACCGAGGGCACTTACGCGTCTGCGAGGTGCCGCTGTATGTAAAGTAATGTGAATACTTTTTTGTCCACCAAAACCTCTCAAAATCACTCAAATTTGAGGGTATTCATTTTTGAAAGTAACATCTTCATCTTTGCATACCTGCTTTCTATCTATTGGCCAATTTTCATGAAGATGTGCTGACCCTTGCATGCATGGTGATTTTTCCCGTTCTTTTTTGTAAATATAGTTTATTCATTGAATAAAGTCTTTTGTCAGTGCCGTGGCACTGGTCTTCCAGCCATGTGACAATACAGTTATTTACAATATATGCAGCTAGCCCAAATCCGCTGAAATAACAATATCAAACATTCAAAGACTTACATATGGTATAGTTTGACAATTCACATACAAAAATAGCAGTTATATATGTTGTATTCCTACACACTTGATACATACATGTGTATTGATTAGACCTTTACATTACGGAGTGGTTAGGTGCATAGTTTTCCTTCATAGGTTTGTATGCCTACTATGTTGTTGTTGGAGTTAACATTTTGAGATGGAGTGAGTGTTAGTAGAATGGTTTGTTTATTCTGTTAGATAGAGTGTGGCTAGCTTATAGGGTTATGCTTAAAAGGTTAATACCTCAGGTGTGTTTTTTGACTATATGAAGTAGTTTGAGTAAGTAGGTTGTTAGTAATGATGGGATAAACAATGCTTGGAGGATTGTATGTTTCAGTCATTTAGTAGTCTAGTACAGACTTTATTAGTGTCTATAGCTGTGTTCACACGGGCAAAATATAAAGCGAGTTAGACAAGGCGAATCATATGAAGCGATTTCACACGGGCAGTACTTGGGCCGGAAATCGATATCTGCGCATGAGCAAGTCCATAGGAACCAGTGCTTAAGCTAGTTCGCTTCATATAAACTACCTCGCTAGGTGGTTTATATAAAGCGAATCATATGAATCGATTCAGCCCTAATCCGCCTCACATCGCGTTCACACGGCAAAATGTGAGGCAAACTAGGCAAGGCGCTTTATATGAGGCGGATTAAATCGCCCGTGTGAACAAGGCTTATGTTTGTACAAAGACCCTATAATACCAAGACAGCTCACTCAGCCTGTACTGTGTAATCAAAATGATCAAACCCACCACTTGGTGCGCTGGCTGTTCCCCCGGCCAAACAGATGCCACAATATATGCACAAATGTATATATGAATGTGAAAGCTGTGTGACGATGGCGACGAGGACGACGATGATGTGTGCCTGTTCATAGCAATCCGATATTGATGTGTATTCACGCTTACCCGCCTCATGCATGATATAACCGTATGTGTTTACATGTGAAACACCAACCAGCAGCTGGGTCGATCAAACCCACCACAAGGTGGCACCGCAAAATTTACATCACATGGGAGAGATAGGGAGTGAGCCGTCCCAGTACCATAGGGCCCCCGGTCTATAGCAATACTACCAGACTGACACACCTTTCCGAATTTGCTGGGAAAATAATTTGTACGGTGGATAACTTGGTTTGTTGGCAGCAGGCAAAGGAGCGTGTGAGTTGGTTTAACTGCAATTAATGTGACTGTCAACTTCAAGTCAGCATAGTTATGGTGGTATCATGTAATGCAGCACTGTCAGCGTAGCTATCTGTGCAACCCAGTTAAAGAACTAGTTTTAGTACTTACAAATTAATAAAAGCTTTAAATTGGGTTAAAATATATTTGTTAAATATATCTATATTAAAAAAGTTATGCAATTTTGAATTTTAAAAAAGATTGCCAGCCAAGGTGAGTGACTTTGTTGACATTGCCTACTGAAATGCATCTGATCATCACTCAATCTTCATGAAAATTGACCAATAAATAGAAAAAAAGTAAACAAAAATGATTATGATAGTTTCAAAAGTTAATATCTTCAAATTTTACTCCTTTAATTTATGTAGTAGTTCATACACATCCAATACCGACGCTTACTCAGCCTCGTTCTGATGCCTAATTAGGTCGCGCGTGAATAGGGCGAATTGGCTGAAATAGCGAATTGCTTGAGTGCAGGTAAATAAGCAACACAAGGAATAATTAGTAGCATGTGGTGAATAAGGAGTCAAATTTCCCTGGATCATCAGCCCATGCCTTTTCTAATCTGTTCTTGAATGAATTTATTGACTCGGCATCAATAACATTTTGTGGAAGACTGTTCCATATATTTATGATCCTGTTTGAGAAACTGTGTTGCCTTAACTTTGAAATGGCTCTGGGCTCTTAACTTTGAAATGGCTCTACATTCTCTTTTATTCAAGGTGAAAAGTTGGTTCATATCTATTTGATCAAAACCTTTCATAATTTTAAATACTTCAATTATGTCACTTCTTTTCCTTCTGTAGGAGAGGGTAGGAAGTTTCAATTCCCTAAGCCCTTGTTCATAGGGTAAGTCCTTTATAACTGCAACTAATTTCGTTGCACGTCTCTGAACCTTTTCGACCTCCAGAATATGTTTCTGAAAAATTGGGCTCCAAATTTGTGGACAGTATTCCAAAATTGGTGGACACTGAATCTTTCAACCTTTCCATATCAGCCATCTTGAAATACACCATGTGACCTTATTGGTGGAGCCACAAGACACATTCGATTCACTTCCGGTCCCAGTCGAATAGGAATTTGTAAAGAAATATTTTGATATGCTTAAGGTGCGGACAGACAGGACGCGTGCGTCAGGCGTGCGTAAAGTACAAGCGTGCGTCATGCGGTTCTCACGCGTAAATAGCGAACAGACTGGACGCGTCTGCCACGCGTCTAAAGGCCGGTACACACGTCCCATATAAAACCCCCATTCCCCCCTCTTCCATTCCCCCTCCATTCCCCCCTCTTCCATTCCCCCATTCCCCCTCTTCAATTCCCCTTCTTCCATTCCTCCTCTTCCATTCCCCCCTCTCCCATCCCCTCTTCCATTCCCCTCTCTTCCATTCCCTCTCTTCCATTCCCTCCCTTTCCATTCCCTCCTCTTGTGTTCCCCTCTTGCGTTCCCCCCTCTTTCGTTCCCCCTCTTTCGTTCCCCCTCTTTCGTTCCCCCTCTTTCGTTCCCCCTCTTTCGTTCCCCTTCTTTCGTTCCCCCTCTTTCGTTCCCCCTCTTTCGTTCCCCCTCTTTCTTTCCCCCTCTTTCGTTCCCCCTCTTTCGTTCCCCCTCTTTTGTTCCCCCTCTTTCGTTCCCCCTCTTTCGTTCCCCCTCTTTTGTCCCCCTCTTCCGTTCCTCCTCTTCCGTCCCTCCTTTTCTGTCCCTCCTCTTCCATTCCCCATTCTCCATCTTCCGTTCCCCCTCTTCCATTCCCCCTCTTCCATTCCCCCTCTTCCATTCCCCCTCTTCCATTCCCCTCTCTTCCGTTCCCTCTCTTCTGTTCCCTCTCTTTCGTTCCCCCTCTTTCGTTCCCCCTCTTTCGTTCCCCCTCTTGGGGAATGAAAGAGGCGGAATGCAAGAGGAAGGGAATGCAAGAAGGGGGAATGAAAGAGGGGGAAAGCAAGAGGGGGGAACAGAAGATGGGGGAATGGAAGATGGGAAATGGAAGATGGGGAATGCAACACGGGGAACGGAAGATGGAGAATGGGGAATGGAAGAGGAGGGACAGAAGAGGAGGGACGGAAGACGGGGATTGGAAGAGGGAGAATGTAAGAGGAAGAATGGAAGAGAGGCGAATGGAAGAGGGGGAATGGGAGAGGGGGGAATGGAAGAGGGATGGAAGAGGGGGAACGGAAGAGGAGGGACAGAAGAGGAGGGACGGAAGAGGGGGAACGAAAGAGGGGGAACGAAAGAGGAGGAACGAAAGAGGGGGAACGAAAGAGGGGGAACAAAAGAGGGGGAACGGAAGAGGGGGAACGGAAGAGGGGGAACGGAAGAGGGGGAACGGAAGAGGGGGAACGGAAGAGGGGGAACGGAAGAGGGGGAACGAAAGAGGGGGAACGAAAGAGGGGGAACGAAAGAGGGGGAACGAAAGAGGGGGAACGAAAGAGGGGGAACGAAAGAGGGGGAACGAAAGAGGGGGAACGAAAGAGGGGGAACGAGAGAGGGGGAACGAGAGAGGGGGAACGAAAGAGGGGGAACGAAAGAGGGGGAACGAAAGAGGGGGAACGAAAGAGGGGGAACGAAAGAGGGGGAACGAAAGAGGGGGAACGGAAGAGGGGGCATGGGAGAGGAGGGAATGGAAGAGGAGGGAATGGAAGAGGGGGAATGAAAGAGGGGGAATGAAAGAGGGGGAATGAAAGAGGGGGAATGAAAGAGGGGGAATGAAAGAGAGGAGATTGGAAGAGGGGGGAATGGAAGAGGAGGAATGAAAGAGGGGGAATGGAAGAGGGGGAATGGAAGAGGGGGCATGGGAGAGGAGGGAATGGAAGAGGAGGGAATGAAAGAGGGGGAATGAAAGAGGGGGAATGAAAGAGGGGGAATGAAAGAGGGGGAATGAAAGAGGGGGAATGAAAGAGGGGGAATGAAAGAGGGGGAATGAAAGAGGGGGAATGTAAGAGGGGGAATGAAAGAGGGGGAATGGAAGAGGGGGCATGGGAGAGGAGGGAATGGAAGAGGAGGGAATGGAAGAGGGGAATGAAAGAGGGGGAATGAAAGAGGGGGAATGGAAGAGGGGGCATGGGAGAGGAGGGAATGGAAGAGGAGGGAATGGAAGAGGGGAAATGAAAGAGGGGGAACGAAAGAGGGGGAATGAAAGAGGGGGAATGAAAGAGAGGAGATTGGAAGAGGGGGGAATGGAAGAAGAGGAATGAAAGAGGGGGAATGAAAGAGGGGGAATGAAAGAGGGGGGATGAAAGAGGGGGAATGAAAGAGAGGAGATTGGAAGAGGGGGAATGGAAGAGGAGGGAATGGAAGGGGAGGGAATGGAAGAGGAGGGAATGGAAGAGGGCAAAGTCGGGCAAAGTCAGGCAAAGTCGGGCAAAGTCGGGCAAAGTTGGGCAAAGTCGGGCAAATTCAGCCAAAGTCAGGCAGCTTAAGCTGCGAACACACTGGACGCGTATCTCGCGCGTGCGTCAAGCGTCGCGCGTGCGTAAAAAATCAAAACGTATGTAATAAAGAGAACCCGAACACACATGCGCGTGCGTTTGTCGCGCGTGCGTCAGGCGTGCGTCACGGATCGCTTTTGGAGCGATTATTTACGCTTGACGCGTGGTGACGCGTGGCTTTTGACAGAATTTGCCCGACTTTGCCCGACTTTGCCTGACTTTGGCTGACTTTGCCCGACTTTGCCTGACTTTGCCCGACTTTGCCCGACTTTGCCCGACTTTGCCCTCTTTCATTCCCTCCTCTTCCATTCCCTCCTCTTCCATTCCCTCCCCTTCCATTCCCTCCTCTTCCATTCCCCCTCTTCCAATCTCCTCTCTTTCATTCCCCCTCTTTCATTCCCCCTCTTTCATTCCCCCTCTTTCATTCCTCCTCTTCCATTCCCCCCTCTTCCAATCTCCTCTCTTTCATTCCCCCTCTTTCATTCCCCCTCTTTCATTCCCCCTCTTTCATTCCCCCTCTTTCATTCCCCCTCTTCCATTCCCTCCTCTTCCATTCCTTCCTCTCCCATGCCCCCTCTTCCATTCCCTCTCTTTCATTCCCCCTCTTTCATTCCCCCTCTTCCATTCCCTCCTCTTCCATTCCCTCCTCTCCCATGCCCCCTCTTCCATTCCCTCCTCCTCTTTCATTCCCCCTCTTCCATTCCCTCCTCTTCCATTCCCTCCTCTCCCATTCCCTCCTCTTCCATTACCTCCTCTTCCATTCCCTCCTCTCCCGTTCCCTCCTCTCCCGTTCCCTCCTCTCCCGTTCCCCCTCTCCCGTTCCCCCTCTCCCGTTCCCCCTCTCCCGTTCCCCCTCTCCCGTTCCCCCTCTCCCGTTCCCCCTCTCCCGTTCCCCCTCTCTCGTGCCCCCTCTCTCGTTCCCCCTCTCTCGTTCCCCCTCTCTCGTTCCCCCTCTTTCGTTCCCCCTCTTTCGTTCCCCCTCTTTCGTTCCCCCTCTTTCGTTCCCCCTCTTTCGTTCCCCCTCTTTCGTTCCCCCTCTTTCGTTCCCCCTCTTTCGTTCCCCCTCTTTCGTTCCCCCTCTTTCGTTCCCCCTCTTGTGTTCCCCTGTTGTGTTCCCCCCTCTTGCATTCCCCCTGTTGTGTTCCTCCCTGTTGCTTTCCCCCCTCTTGCGTTCCCCCCTCTTGTGTTCCCCCATCTTCCGTTCGCCATCTTGCATTCGCCATCTTGCATTCCCCATCTTCCATTCCCCCATCTTCTGTTCCCCCCTCTTGCTTTCCCCCTCTTTCATTCCCCCTTTTGCATTCCGCCTCTTTCATTCCCCAAGAGGGGGAACGAAAGAGGGGGAACGAAAGATGGGGAACGAAAGAGGGGGAACGAACGAGGGGGAACGAAAGAGAGGGAACGGAAGAGAGGGAACGGAAGAGAGGGGAATGGAAGAGGGGGAATGGGAGAGAGGGAATGGAAGAGGGGGAATGGAAGAGGGGGAATGGAAGATGGAGAATGGGGAATGGAAGAGGAGGGACAGAAAAGGAGGGACGGAAGAGGAGGAACGGAAGAGGGGGAACGAAAGAGGGGGAACGAAAGAGGGGGAACGAAAGAGGGGGAACGAAAGAGGGGGAACGAAAGAGGGGGAACGAAAGAGGGGGAACGAAAGAGAGGGAACGGAAGAGAGGGAACGGAAGAGAGGGGAATGGAAGAGGGGGAATGGGAGAGGGGGAATGGAAGAGGGGGAATGGATAGGGGGAACGGAAGATGGAGAATGGGGAATGGAAGAGGAGGGACAGAAAAGGAGGGATGGAAGAGGAGGAACGGAAGAGGGGGGACGAAAGAGGGGGGACGAAAGAGGGGGAACGAAAGAGGGGGAACGAAAGAGGGGGAACGAAAGAGGGGGAACGAAAGAGGGGAACGAAAGAGGGGGAACGAAAGAGGGGGAACGAAAGAGGGGGAACGAAAGAGGGGGAACGAAAGAGGGGGGACGAAAGAGGGGGAACGAAAGAGGGGGAACGAAAGAGGGGGAACGAAAGAGGGGGAACGAAAGAGGGGGAACGAAAGAGGGGGAACAAAAGAGGGGGAACGAAAGAGGGGGAACGAAAGAGGGGAACGAAAGAGGGGGAACGAAAGAGGGGGAACTAAAGAGGGGGAACGAAAGAGGGGGAACGAAAGAGGGGGAACGAAAGAGGGGGAACGAAAGAGGGGGAACGAAAGAGGGGAACGAAAGAGGGGGAACGAAAGAGAGGGAACGGAAGAGAGGGAACGGAAGAGAGGGAATGGAAGAGAGGGGAATGGGAGAGGGGGAATGGAAGAGGGGGAATGGAAGAGGGGGAACGAAAGATGGAGAATGGGGAATGGAAGAGGAGGGACAGAAAAGGAGGGACGGAAGAGGAGGAACGGAAGAGGGGGAACGAAAGAGGGGGAACGAACGCAGGGGAACGAAAGAGGGGGAACGAAAGAGGGGGAACGAAAGAGGGGAACGAAAGAGGGGGAACGAAAGAGGGGGAACGAAAGAGGGGGAACGAAAGAGGGGGAACGAAAGAGGGGGAACGAAAGAGGGGGAACGAAAGAGGGAGAACGAAAGAGGGGGAAGGAAAGAGGGGGAACGAAAGAGGGGGAACGAAAGAGGGGAACACAAGAGGAGGGAATGGAAAGGGAGGGAATGGAAGAGAGGGGAATGGAAGAGGGGGAATGGGAGAGGGGGGGATGGAAGAGGAGGAATGGAAGAAGGGGAATTGAAGAGGGGGAATGGGGGAATGGAAGAGGGAGGAATAGGGGGGGGAATGGAAGAGGGGGGAATGGGGGGAATGGAAGAGGGGGGAATGGGGGTTTTATATGGGAGGTGTGTTCTGGCCTTTAGACGCGTGGCAGACGCGTCCAGTGTGTTCGCTATTTACGCGTGAGAACCGCATGACGCACGCTTGTACTTGACGCACGCGCGACGCACGCGTCCAGTGTGTTCGCAGCTTCATAAGCCCTGTTAACACGGGGAATGTAAATCGATTCGTAGAAAGCGACTTGCCTAGTTCGCATCACATTTCCCGTGTGAACGGACGTCTGATGCGGATTAGGGCTGATTCGACTCACGTGATGCGCATCGTGTAGACCACCTCAGCGAGGTAGTCTACGTGAATCGATTCCTGTGATGCGGATAATTTTGCCCGTGTGGACGCAACCGACTTACGTGATGCGGACTAAGCACGTCGATCTATATACTATAATTTGGTCTATGATCCTGCTAGAGCTGCACAGATATTTTTTTTGTCATTTATTTGTAGGGTTTCACTGCCCAGCAGAAGTTTTGACCGTTCCAAACCAATACGAATCATTAAATACATATCTAGGTCGAACCCACACTCTCTGGTGCCAGCATTGTCGAACCCAAAATGGCGCTGGTTAGCCTGGACTTGCTCATGCGCAGATATCCACTTCCGCCTCACGCAGTGCCCGTGTGAACGGGCGCTAATGCGACTCCTTTAGTTCGCCTTGTCTAGGTCGCTTCACATTTTGCCCGTGTGAACAAGGCTTAGAAAGGCCCAGTCGAAAACGTCCAATGTCCCTCGTGACCTGGTTCCTCGCCGCCAGCAACCAGCGGTGACAGTCAGGAAGTAACCAGCGGAAGGAAGCAATCGTAGAATAATATTTCAGGTCGGAGCCACAACTTCTGGAGAAAACAACAACATGGAACAGTTAAAGAAAGCCTTTAGAGGAGATGATGACGCCGAACAAGGGATCGTATGTAATCTATATTGAGCTGGATTCAGGACCTGTCATGGGGACTTGCACTGGGGGGAAATGTAGAAACTCCCATAGCAGTGTTTGATTTTATATCATCCGGCACGCCGCATTTAGCTTTAAGTAGTTATCATGTCACGCGCGGCGTGTCAAAACGAACGCACCGTCGGGGTTGTGTCAGTGCTGTCAAGTTGACTAACGATTAGTAACGTTATTTCAATATTTGTAAGATACGTGTCTAATCATGGGATGGTACATATCTTATTTTTCTACTAAGACATAATTGTTAAGTGCTTTAAGTATATAGGGTATGCACTGACGTCACGCAAACCGGAAGTGTGGCCATTGTGGCGATAGTAACCACAATAATAAGACACTGTCACACTGCAAACTCAATGGCTATGAGCAATCTTCATACAGAAAAAGTGAAATATCTATAAAACTAACCCACCTAGAAACAAATCGGTTGGTACACATATAGAAAACATGTTTACCAATAAGATTATATTAAATTTATATGGTTAGGGTTCTGGATTTCTATAAATTTGAATAAAACTGACGTTTTGCACTGCGCGTACCGGCAAACTGCCCGCGAATTGTAAAATACGGCAATGCTATGTCTATGTGGAGCATTTATTTTTGTAAAATAAATTTAAAAGCTTTCATTGGATCGATTAAAAATATCTTAATGCGCGATTGAAGAGGAAGATCTGAAGTATTTAATGTAACCTAAGAGCAATTTACGCTGAAAGTATTAAAAACAGAGATAATAGTGAAAGTTGGGATATTCTGAGTGTCAGTGCCAGTGCATTGTTAATGGCCGTGAGCAATCTTCATACAGAAAAAGTGAAATATCTCTAAAACTACACCACTTAGAAACAAACTGCTTGGTACACATATAGAAAACATATTCAACGAATAGATTATATTAAATTTATAAGGTTAGGATTTCGGAATTCTATTAATTTTGAATGAAATACACGTTTTCCACTGCGCGTACAGGCAAACTCTATGGGATGTTTACTGGTTGATATCGCCACAATGGCCGCACATCCGGTTCGTGTCGTCACGTGAATACCCTATATTAACGCTTACTTGATATCTATCCCCTAGTCTAGAACGTACCCAGATAGGTACCCCAGTAACATTTTCAAATTATTCCAAACATTCAAATTATAATTTCATTGGAAGCTCCAATGAATCAAAAACAATATGCTTTTTGAATGTTTAAGATATTCTAAAAATTTAATGAGATATGTGCATTTGAAGTTTGTTGAATTTAAGATTTTTTGTATTAGCTAATGCATTAGAGAAGTGCCTTATTTAGGGCTGTTAAATAGACTAATTATAACAACATTTCTTTGTAGTTTCTTTATTAATGATCAGATCCTGATCAAACTTCACACCGAGGGTCTTCTTCTTATAGCAAATCAACCCAGCTTATCAAAACTGATATACAAAATTAGATCACAGGAAAATGTAGGTTTCCATGGCAACCATAATACAATCACTCCCACCTCCATGCCCGTTTAGTGTCCATAGAATCGTGAGTTGTTTATAGAATAACATGAAACGTATTTAAAACCTTTAGGACGAGCTCTTTAAATTGGTGCAATCCACTAAGCTCTACTCCTATTATCCTATGAGTATTAAGCATGTGCACATCACAGTATTTACCCGACTTTCACTCTGGCCGATAATCATGAATATTTATTATTATTTGAGGATATTAATTTTTTAATCTACCATATTCATTTTCGTATACCTGTTTTCTATGTATTGACCAATTTTCATGAAAATTGGGTGATGAGCAGATGCGTTGTGATGATGCATAATAGGTTGTGTGATGACTCACTCACCCCAGCCATAACATTCTGACCTAGAGAATCCAGTCAAAACTGCCTGACACTAACTTTTGGCCACCAGATTCTAGAGTTGCGATTCCAGTTGTAGTCATTGTATGACCATTTTTAGGAAGAAAAAATGCTATGGTTTCACATTCTGATAGTTAACATGCACATTCCTGGCAGTCTTACCTCTGATTTTTGCATCTGAAGACTAATGGCTTAGTAAAATGTCTTTCAAATGTTGTACAACACTGAAAATAGTCTCTATCTGTGCGTAAGTCTTTGGTGCTTCAAAAATGGATGTAACAATGAATGCAGTGTGCCTGTGCTTCATGTGTGGTGCCGTTTTCTGACATGACTGTGCCGCTCAGGAGGTCGCAAAAAGTTGTACGAGTTTTATTGGTCCAGCGACAGTGGCACTCCCAGCGGATTCTAGGGTACTTAAAGTGGGCTTTGGTTGGTACATCACATGAGAATTGTTGCACAGTACAGCAAATCGGTAGACAGACAGAGCTCACAGAATAGATTATAGTAGGTAGTGGCAGCCTGTCAAGTTTCCTCCCATCAACCTGAAAAATGCTCAGATTTTGCCTTGGTCGTAATGCGAGCATTGCGTTTGATGCGTGGAGAGGAAGAGACCCTCCCCCCGCCTCCCCGGCGTCGCGCAGCGTTCGCACCTCGCGCGACGACCGCCTCTCAGCTTTCTCCCTCCCCCTCCCCCGGGCCCGCTGCTTTCTCACCTCACCTGTCACTGCCCTCCCTTATAAGGCCGCCCGCCGGCCTCCCTCAGTCACTCGCCTTCCAGCCCTCCTCCGCGCTCTGCCTTTTTCCCTTGGCTATCCACCACTGCTGCTTCACCTCGGACCGCTGCATCCCCTCTGACCCCTCCAGCATGCCCGGACACGGAAAGGGAAAGGGCCACAAGAGCTCCCGGGCGACCGTCCTGGCCACGCCGGGACCCTCCTCGGGCTCGCCGGGAGGCGCCTCACCATCTTCGGCCCCGGCGTCCCCCTCGGCGCCCTCGGACCGCCCCTCGGGCACCGAGACGGCCGCGATCCTCGAGGCCCTGCACCGCCTGACTACCCGCATGGACGCCCTCGAGTCGGGGGGAGCCCGAGGAGCACCGGAGAGCCCCTCGCCTGCGCCGAGGCGCCAGGCCGCCTACATCACGCCGCCCGCCCCAGCACCTCGGGCGCGCGCCGCGGCCGGGGCCCGGCCCCCGCCGCCACCTCAAGCGACTCTGCCGGGGGCAGCGCACCCCCGGTACGAACGCTACAGCCGTCTCACCACCCAGGCCGCGCCCGCTCCACCCCCGGCCTACCTCCAGGACCTGGTCGAGCATACCCCAGCATCCGCGGCCGATGCCGTTCGCGAGATCCTGGCCTCCGCCGAGGCGCAACACACGGTCAGGCGCCAAGGTGTACCCACGGATTACATCTTCCCCTCGGACCTGGTGGAGAGGGGGCCCGAACGGAAGCCCGTGAAGAGGGGCGAGGCTAGCAAGGATGAGAACAGCCTTGCCCTCCTCACCCTGGTCAGCCATCCAAGTTTCCCCTCCCACTCCATCCAAGGCCTCCACCACCACCACCTCACCGTGTTGCGGGACAACCTCGTGTATCCGTGGCCTACCGTCCGCCGTTATTCAGAAACTATCTTCACGTGGATAGCGGACGGGAGGCTCCCCCACGGCTGGCACGACCCAGTTGCCCTCGACCTGCTGAGGGTGGAATCCCTCACCATGCCCGCCGCCCTCACCTTGCCCACCCCCCAGGCCGCCCCGGCAGCACCAGCCCCCCGAGGCGAGGACTTTCCCCGAGGCGCACACCTGCCCCGGGCCCAAGTCGACACCCGCATCGCCTACGACAGGCAGACTCACGGGGCCCCCTGCGCCGCCTGGAACCGTGAGCCCGCCTCGTGCGACCGGGCCCCCGTCGGGGAGACCCACGGCGAGGTGGGACACAGACACCGGCACGTATGCGCCTACTGCGCCAACGTGCGGCGCATACTCACGATGCACAGCGAGGCCGGGTGCCTCACTAAGCAAGCCCGTGAGCGCCAGACCCCGGCCGCCTCGGCGGGTTTTTGATCTGCACCTCCCCCCCCCCCCCCCGGCCGGCCCGGGGGGCCCTCCCCAGCGCCTCACCCACACCACTGCCGACAACCCCGTGACCACCACCGACAACCCCCCAGCGACCACCGACCGAAACGTCGCCCACACAGAGCCGGGGACCATCACCTCACACCTCAGGCCCCAGACACAGCCCAGCCTCACGACGAACCCTCCCCAGACAGCGCAGCCGCCGACCATCACGACCTCCACGACACCGCCTTCATCAACCCGCCCGACCCGACCCCCACCCCGCCCAGCCCTGAGGACTTCGCTGCCCCCCTGCTCGACCCTCGCCGGACCTCCTCACCGCAGCTCTCCAAGGAGCGGGCCTCCCCAACCTTTTGGCCGCCCGCTCCCTGCCCTCGTAGGCCCCGGACAGATCACCACACCCAGACCTTCAACTTCCCCAAGCCTCCGCCAAGAATGGCACAGGGGACCTGGACCTCTGGGGCGGTGCACGCACACGTGCCCCGCCTCGCCCCCTCGGGCGCGCCTCGAGCCCTCTCCTACGCTTTGGTGGAGGGCTCCTCGGCGCCCCCCCCCCCCTCACATGAACTCATATCACCGAACTCTGACTCCTGCTCCTAATGAGCCCCTTATCTAGCTTATTCATTGTTGTTGCTCCTCATGAGCCTTATCTTGCTTTTTATCTCTGTACTGTTGCTCCTCATGAGCCTCCTCACTGTTGCCCTGTTGCCAGAGGCGTCCCAATAAACGCCTCTTCTTTCCACCTCCGCCTTGCTTTCTTCCTCTTCGTGCATCGGTCGTAATGCGAGCATTGCGTTTGATGCGTGGAGAGGAAGAGACCCTCCCCCCGCCTCCCTGGCGTCGCGCAGCGTTCGCACCTCGCACGACGTCCGCCTCTCAGCTTTCTCCCTCCCCCGGGCCCGCTGCTTTCTCACCTCACCTGTCACTGCCCTCCCTTATAAGGCCGCCCGCCGGCCTCCCTCAGTCACTCGCCTTCCAGCCCTCCTCCGCGCTCTGCCTTTTTCCTTTTTACTTTTACACTAGAATTTCACCAGAACCACTACATGGATTTTTAGCATTTTTATACTGAAATAAAGTGCATTCATTCAACTTTTAAATGAGTCCTCCATTGTACTTCTTGTTTGAATGCCGAAAAAGTATTTAGTTGATAAGAATAAGTACTGACAGAAAATGTGAGTGCTGCTGTAGTAATAAGTTGTCGCGCCAGAGCTTAAAATTTGCTTGCTTCTTCCCATCGTGCAGCGTGCTTTCGACACAACCACCACACATCTATATTTAGTATCAGAAAAACCGCATTGAGCTAAGTTACATACCAGTATATAGTTTGATAGAATCAGTGGAAATGTTTGGTATACCAGTTGGTTTTCATCAAATTTCAGCCCCAAAAAGACAAAATAGGTACATAGTATTGGGTACCAAAAGAAAGAGCAATATTTAAACTTCAAAATAGTCCAGTTCGTCACTATATTCATACACTGTCGAGGTCAAGGTCATGAATCTGACTATGCATTCTCTCGCGAGACACTGCCGATGCGGTGGTGGCGGGCGGTGATTTGTTTTGCTTACATTCGTCAATTCGACAATATTAATATCGCCGCCGATTTAGCGGCGGTGTCAATATCGCTTCAATTTTAGGGTTATTTTGATGAAATTTCACTTATTGCGTATGTAATTCGGTTAAATATGATAGCTTTGAATAGATTTGGCTCTAATATATCGCCGCCGATGTGGCGGCGGCGATTTGTTTTGTTTACACTCGTCGTCGGACTTCATTTTTGCCACAGTACTTATTCTTATCAACTAAATACTTTTTCGAAATTCAAACAAGAAGTACAATGGAGGACTCATTTAAAAGATGAATGAATGCACTTTATTTCAGTATAAAAATGCTGAAAATCCATGCAGTGGTTCTCGTGAAATTCTAGTGTAAAGTTAAGGCAAAATCTGAGCATTTTGCAGATTGATGGGCAGAAACTTGACAAGCTGCCACTACCTGCTTGCAAACTCAAAATATGTCCGCAACTGCCAAAATGGCCTTTCACCCATTTTTAGGGCACCATATCATCGTTGAATATGATTTGATCACCGTGAAAAAAAACATTTATACTCTCTGTGTACAAGTCATTGTAAATTATTGATAATGACACTTACTGGATATTTTGGAATGAAGTTCTGTTGACTCAAAGTTGGTATATAATTGAATTACCATGTAATTGAACATATACACTTTTGTGTAATTTCCATTTTTTGAGAGAGCACTCTTCTCATATTCATTGGATGATGGCTTAGGCCATTTGTGTGCTGCTTCTCTAGGTATAAATAAAGATGATCCTCATTTATGAAGATTTTCCTTTGATATTTCATGGCGTAGTTGGGTGCCAAAGTTGGCTCATATAATTGATTTTTACATGATTTTTAGAGATGCTGCAATTTGTACCTTTAGAAGGCCATAACTCAAAAACTATTTGAGATAATAACATAATTCTTTTAAAATTCTGTTTGTATTGATTACTTCTTTAAAATAGACCCAAACTCCTAGTTTAAAAATGACAATACAATTTTGGCTGCCACTACCTAATTATAGGGTTTTTTAATTCGAGTAAATATGATTAGTCGTTCCAAAGTTATCTATGATTTAGTTTTCCTAGAAATCAACATTTTGTCCTATTGGTTATAGCTAATAAGTTGTGACCATTTGTTTACATCTGGGAAAATTTCTAGTGCATTAGGGGATACCTCTCATGGTTTTACAAGCTGTTGAAGTCAACCACTGTTGAAAAAGTCATCGAACAGATAAGTAAAATTTGAAAATCAAATGGGATGAGGAAATATGTCTGAGAGAATATGATCGTAGTACTTTCCAAGTACTCTATTGACCTACATATTGACCTATGTTTTCGTGCGCGATGAAAATCGCGGAGAAATCGGCATGAGCAGCTACTGCCGCGCCGATTCCACCGATGCACACACAAATTTAAAAGCACTGTAGTTTTTTCCATTCTTTATGGATTTTTATGAAATAAAAACTGAAACTTGTGCAATTTAGTGCCCTTCAAAATAGCACCAGATTCACGAGAATATGACCAGAGCTAAATCCCCGAATATGCATTTTCGTGCATGATGAAAATGTCGCAAATTTAACGCGAGCAGCTACCACCGCGGCCGATTCCGCGGCGATGCCACCGATGCACACACACAAATTTAAAAGTGCTGTAGTGTCTTTCCGAATGGATAGATATACACAATATAGGTATCAAATGAAAGATAAATAACTAAATATTGAGGATTGTCAGACTACTAGAATGATTTTCAAATGTTACTTATCTGTTCCATGACTTTTTCATCAGTGGTTGACTTCAACAGCTTGTAAAACCATGAGAGGTATCCCCTAATGCACTAGAAATTTTCCCAGATGTAAACAAGGTTATGATTGGTCAATTCTGATGACATCATGTATGGCAAGTCATTTGCATAGCATTTGTGAATGGGTTTTACAGAGCACCTCTGAATATAGGCATATAGAAACCAGGTCACAGAGTTCAGCTGTTGTAGTGGAGTCAGCTATACCATAGTGTTTGAACTATGATATATGGGTTCTTCTTTGCTGCTTGGTCCCACTGCTTCACTGGTCACAGATGGTCCAGTGTACTATTAACAACTCCACCCAAACAACATAATTCATAAACTCACATAACTAGCTTCATTAGAGTTACACTAGAATTTTTCCTAACAAACCAACATTTATATACCGCTTGCCTAGCTGCAACTGAACATTAAAACTTACTACAAGTTTACCAACTGAATACAGAAGATAACTTCTGCTTACATTCTAAATACTATGTAAATACTCACATTGATCTGACTAATATTGATCTAGTTATGTGACACTACTGTACCATATTGTTATGGAACTTTGGGTTTCAGAATATCATTGTGTTACATGGTGCAAATTGTCTATTCAACAGGCATTGTACACTTTATTCTATATACCTTTTGTGTAAATAACACTGAATTGACAAATGGCTGGAAGACCAGTGCTTCGGCACTGACAAAAGACTTATTCAGCGGAATAAACATATTTACCAAAAAAAAAATAGCGCCCCAAGCGGGATTTGATGTACCTAGCTATTGAGATTCCAGTAGCCTGGCTGGGTAGGGGTGACTTTTTTAAATATTTTTTTTTATCTAGCATTGGATAGATTATTACTAATACTAGATTATCATTAGTACTAAGTAGATAAAAGATTTGTAGGGATGAATCATGTCCGAGCAAAATACGCTTTGGTATTAAACAGATCTGGATCTCCTGGTTCCACTATTCCTACATTATTACTACCGGTACTAGTACTAGATCAAATGTTTTATATTCACCCCTGTGCTGGATACAGGGCTGAGGATAGATATAAATTCACTCCTAGTACCCTGGTAGATTATCTAACTCCGACCAAAAACTGGTTTGGTATGAATCGACTATGAACAAGCTGGTTCCAGTACACAATGTTTATCTACATTGGCATAATGTTGAGGAATTTGGAGATAATGTGAAAAAACACACACACAAAAATAAACACAACCCAAAATGGAGGCCACTGTATGCTATCGATTCGACTTTTAAGTTACACGATTTCGTCAATTGTCTACTTCAAAAGTAGCAGGCTATGGTAGATAAGTGTTTGAACTATGATATATGGGTTCTTCTTTGCTGCTGGTCCTAATTGGTTGGTCCCTCACATTGTAACTGTTTTCGTCAAAATTAATTCTCCTTTTCATACCAAATGAAGAAAATTCCTTTTATTATACCCCAAAGAAGCAATGACAGCAATCCAGTGAGAAAAAAATGTTTGGTTTATTTTTTATTGCAAAAATAGATTCATTTGTCACGCAAATATGAAATGGGAATCGTGAAACTGTACTACTTGTGTTGGAAACTACTTCATTGTAGACCAAAATATTCAAACATAGCTAGTTTATTTGCAAAGTTGTAACATGCAAAAATGTCAGAAAACTAATTTTAGGACTGTTGAGTGTCTGTGTGTAAAACAACGATGCTTGAAAGTGAGCATAACGCGTGTTTCATGAGATGTCACGTCATGAAACACACATTCACCTTCAATTTTCACAATATCCAACCATGCAAGCCAGGAAAAACCCTGCTGCTTTAAATAGGATAGCATCATAGATGCCTAGTTCTGAACACAAAAGTTATAATATTATTTCCTAAAATGCATTAAAAGTGAAATAAAAACTTTGTGTCACGGGTGAAACACATGTAATGGTGAAAATTTATTTTGCGATACAAAATCCAACAATGGATCAAATCTCTTCTCACCATGATTTTCAAATATATCATGGGCATCTACACACCTACTGATGATGTGGTGTCAAGTCATAAACAGGATGTTGCGCTATGATGCTATTAGTGTGGCCTGTCACACATTGATTAAGAAGAAACATGCGTAACGGCGAACATTTATTTTGCGATACAAAATCCAATAATGGATCAAATCTCTTGATACTGTGGGCATCTACACACCTACTGATGATGTGGTGTCAAGTTATAAACAGGATGTTGCGCTATGATGCTATCATGCGTTCACCTGTTGTCATCTTCATCCTCTAAGTCATCACAATATCTTTTTCTACATAAGAAAACTTATAACACTCAAAAGAAATATTTGCATACATGTAATGTGTACAAATAATGCCCTGAACAAATACATTTTGTGCATGCTATTAGCAGTGTCTAACCTAATTCATTATTGAGTGTCACATGAAACATGCGTTACATGTTACATGTGTTACAATTCCAAGAACATCAGAAGTTAGGGAAGTGTTCCAAGATTACTTTGAAATATGTCCACAGCATCAACAACTACTAAGCATAAATATTTTCATCATCTGTGGTGCTTGTTTCATCATGAAGGAACAACTTTTCCTTTCCATGTAACGCATGTTTCAGTGTCACAATTTTATATCTTCTCTGTTCTACTCTCAAGTGGACGAACACTCATAAAATTGCACTTAGTTACTCCTAGTGACTGCTGTTCAAAACCTAACTAGGAAATAATAAGGGTCTTGTTCTAAATATTACATAATGAAGGTTTTTGTGACAGCCGAAACACGCGTAACATTCTCCACTTGGTCATGTTTGAAGCCACCCTGACTTGTAGTCTGGGTCCAAATTGTTTTTGTTTTAAATTGTGTCTTAAAATTGGATGTATGTGGAACACAACAAGCCTAATTGGGATAGGCTGTAACATATTTCAGTTTTGACCTCCGATTCCCCCTTTTTAGGACCAAAACTGAAGAAGAACCCATTATAAGCAAAACTTGTAACACTCAAAAGACATACTTGCATACATGTAATGTGTAGAAATAATACCCTTAACAAAACCTTTTTTGTGTGCATACTTTTAGCAATTTCTGAGCCAAGTTATTATTGAGTGTCACATGAAACATGCGTTACATGTCACATGAAACATGCGTTACAACTTCAATAACATCAGAAGTTATGGAAGTATTACAAAATTACTTTGAAATATGTCCACAGCATCAAAAACTAATAGGCATAAATACCTTTTCATGCTCTGTGGTGTTTGTTTGATCTTGAAGAAAAAACTTTTCCTTTCCATGTCACACATGTTTCAGTGTCACAATTTTATAAGTCCTCTGTTCTACTCTCAAGTGGACGGACCCTCATGAAATTGCACTTAGTTACTCCTGGTGAGTGCAGTTCAAAACCGTACTAGGAAAAAATAAGGGTTTTGTTCTAAATCTGACACTAGGCGGTTTTTTGTGTCACACCGAAACACATGTAACGTTCTCCACTTAGTCAAGTTCAAAGCCACCCTGACATGCAATCAGGGTCCAAGCTGCTTTTCTTTTTATTGTCCCTTAAAATAGGATATATGTGGAACACAACAAGCCTAACTAGGATAAGCTGTGACGTGTTTAAGTTTTTACCCCCGATTCCCCCTTTTTAGGACCAGCAGCAAAGAAGAACCCATATATGGATTGCCAATTGATGTCGTTATTTCCATAACCCAGCCTTCCGACACTTTTTCTATCGCGTTGTCTAGCATATCTATCACAGAGATAGTGCTGCGGGAGTAACTAGGTTGCAGAAGTTACTAGGCGTTGGGTTGATTTACTGTTTCAAGTATTTTGAACTAACTTTAAATTCTATATTGAGAGATTACAGTTTGCATGAACTTTGCCTGGAAAATAAAATCTCTTTACCCATTGAAATAAAATCACATTTCCCATCTAATCTAATTCATGGGGATTACATTTTAAAGAGCACGATTTCGTGATGTCCGTAATTTTTGTGTGTAAATAAATGTGCCATTTGTATAATTTCTAAAATATTTAGAATGTAAAACCACAATGAAGAAACATTCTAATTTTATGTATTTTCTCCATTTATTGCCCAATATTAAAGAACAATTCAAGAAATACTTGAAGCATTTAGCTTTGATTCAGGCTTGTGTGACTAGTGTTGGGGCTCCTCTATACTGAATATAACCATGAAAACAATGACATTCACTCAGAGACTCAGCACTGTCAGAAAAATCAGACAAAACTGGAAGTAATCTTTTATCTAGTATTCTCCTCGCACTGTCCTAGCTCTATTCCACTGATCAGTCAGTACAGAGTCCTTGGAAAGCATTCTACTGTCTGGCTTTTGATTATTTTCTATCCCAACTCACCATCAATTTTTTTGTTTTTCCTCCGCGATTATTTTCACCCCATATATTGGAGAAGTTATGGCTATAATTACTAGGATAAGGATACTATTATTTGAATAAACACTCCGTTTTCAGTATTTCGATTATTTACAGATATCTCGGCATAGATTCCGATGTCAAAATTCTAATCATTTTGCAATATTTGACCGACATCGGGCTTCTGATATCCGACACATGGCGCTGCCCCGATGAAGAATGGGGTGTCACGTGTCTCGTAACCTGTCCACATATGGACGCGGTGGCCGAATCGGTAGAGCGCAGGCCTCCCGTGCGGAAGGCTGGGAATTCAATTCCAGGTTGAGTCAAACCAATGACGTAGAAAATTAATACTTGTCGCTTCCTAGCCAGGCTCTCAGCATTATTAGGATAGGAGAAGGACTGGTTGGCTCGGAGCCAGGATAATGTGACTGAGTGGGATATCAGGTCATGGTGCTGGTGGCTTGGTCTTCCAGTGGGGCAGCTCTATAAAGTCGCCATGAGTGCGCACTGTCACAAGTCGGTACCTGTCCTGGTATGACCTTAGATGTTGCTAGGATGTAAAACTCCAACAACCAACTGACATGTAAATTTATTTGATTACCAAGCAATATCAAAATATGATACAAGAAGCATCAGAGATGGTTGACAATGTAACCGTAGATGTTTACTACATTAAAGCCGCATAGTCCGATGAAAGCACAACATTTTCGAAACCAAATCACTTATCTAGATTTGATTCTACATATCCAACTTGGATACTAATGTGCTTATTAAGCATTTGTCTCTGCCTAGATGGGAATACTAAATCTATCGAATAGAAAATGTTACTGCTGAAGCCTATAGTGTTAGATTTTGACGTGCATGCCAAAATAAATTTTCCCGTGTTTGCATATAAAATATCTCCACGAAGTTAACCATTTAAAATAAAAGTTATTTCAAACTAAAATTAAAGTACATTACATAAATTTAGAATGATCAACCTAATATATCTCTATCTCAAATAGTGACAAACTCTAAATCATCGGACTATGGAACTGTAACTTAACTTTCCAGATGTGCAAATAATTTAATTATCATATGTAGTAGCAGTACCATTCGGTTCGTAGCATTCATCAAGCTAATACGAATTATCCTTTCTATTATCTACAATTGACTTGTATTTTTACAAGATTCCAAGTAAACCATATTCTAACTGTTGTTTCAGATGGGGGATGTGACGAGCCTGAGCTGGTCAACCAGAATCATCGGCTTCATTATCTGTTTTTCCCTGGGGATTTTCCTCAGTTTCATGGTGAGCAACCACTTGCTAATATAGTGTTTAAAAAAAAGTATATTATTTACAAAAAATAAAACTCCACACGGAATTCTCCACTTCAGTAGCAACCCTTGATTGAATTCTAGCATAGACATGATCTTCCATTTCAACCACTGAATGACTAATTGGGGTTTTATGTCTTAGTTATTTGACTGACATATTTGTGTGTTTTCGCGTTAAAAAGCAGACCACTTCTCATTGGTTTAATACGGGTATTCCTGGTTCCACTGGTCCATCAGTGAGGACTGAGGCTGAGACCCAGCACGTCAGGTCACAGTTACAGTTCACGCAGCAAAAGGTGTGGATAGTCCCTATCTATCTATATTCTTCACTATAGACTATACTTTAAACTCACTTTTCACCTATAACCATATGCCTCCTGATAACCAAACTTTATAAGATTATTGCCATACGTTTGTTTCTAATGTAGATTTCAGTGAAATTGTCATAGCAAATATTTTATATATAAAATACCACTTCATGTATCTTGATGCATGCACATTCACCACCTTCTGCCGCGTATGCTGTAGCTATGACCCGGGAATGCTGGTTCACAGCTTCAGTCCTTCTTGAGGGACAAGCGGAACTCAGAGTATGCATATATTTGCATGGTCAGTAAATCATGGACAGTTTCCCACAGTCAGATTTTTACCCATTTTTTGTCAGCACACCTATTGAATTCCACATGCGCAGGTAGGTGGAAGCACCTAGCGTATACAAACTTGCCAACGCAATAGAGCTTTCAATGGGAAATTCTACCTTGGGGTTGATGACTTATGGGAGAGTTTTAATGAGACGCATGTAGAAAATTGAGCCATAGCTTTATTTTTTCATTGCTTTTTCAGGGTTATTACTATTTGTTTTTCAAAAGAATTTTCCATGTGTACATTGAAATTTAATTTATATTTTGAGGCATCACGCTGTCTCGGCTCTTTTATCATTACACATCAATTACATGGTTTCATGTGAATTTGACCCAAGCTCCCAAGACATCAACATCAAGAACCCTGATGATAAAAGCTTATTCAGTCATTTGTCGAAGAGGGAAGCTTGCATGTTTCAAACCCCATCAGCTGTATTAGCAACTCAATATTAGATTTAGAGCGAATATTTCTATTCACCATTTTGCATGTAGGCGTTTTGTTTACCTAGTCATTGTCTATACTACCTTATATTATATAGATATTTACTTTAATTACATATATATATAGTACAGTAGTACCTCTCTTCAAAGGACAAATCTGCATCGAGGCCAGCGTTGTCCTGACATAGCAGGGCCACATTCGGGGGCGCCTCATAGTCGACTCCGAGATGTCTCCACAGCATCTTTTTTGCCATTTGTGTTCAACGCACGCTTCGGAGTTGACTCCCAGACGTCAGACTTTTTGAATAGGAGGCGAAAACGAACAATCGGTTGCGCATGCGCACCAAGCAGCAAGGGGGTGCACATTATGGAGACGGCCATTTTTTAGGCATTCAACTGCTAAACCGCTATTCAGACTAGCGCAGCATTTGGAATTTCTCGAACGCGCCTAGTTGAACGCGGCCCAGGTGTCTGTCATCGGTGGGACAGTCACCTGATACAAAAACAGTTTGTACATTGAACAAATTGTTCTCATGTGGCAGGGGTTCGCTGATCACTATCACAGGTGTCGCTGAAGACAGGTACTACCGTATGTTGATGTGCTCTCTTTCCATTCTTTACCGTACATTCTTTTACCTTCTAGGGGACGTTTTTGTTGTTTTTGCCCAACGGTCTGAAACTGTTTGCCCTGTTCTATTCAATGGGAAATATAGTCTCCCTTTCAAGGTATGTATGTGTTGTCTTTGGTCAGTGTTCACAATGAATCTAAGATGTTGTCCATTGTCAAGTACTGCACACAATGTTGATAGAATGCCTCCATGTAAAGCACCTACCTGTATTGTAACTCTTTTTCTATTTAATATTTGGTTGACCAGTAGACGTGCATATATCTTATGTGTTTTTTTATTCGCTTAATCCTATTATAGCATATTGATTATGGTTATTATGTAGCGCATAATATGTCACTGTTTACTTAAAGATGCATAGTCCGATGAAAACATCAAATTTTCAAAACCAAAACAATTATCTAGATTTGATTTGACATATCTAGCTTAGATACTAGTGAGCTTCTCGAAGGGAATACTGAATCAATTTAATAGAATTTGTTACCTCAGAAGCCTATGATGTCAGAGTTTTTGCCTGCTTGCCAACATTATTTCAAAATATCTCAAAAGTTAGCCATTTAAAATAAGATATTTAAAACTAAAGTAAGGTAGATTATAATGATCAACCTAATATAGTTATCGCAGTAAATTACAGAAACTCAAAACCATTGGATTATGCAACTTTAACTCAGAACAAATGATCCATGTAGAAATACAGCATGGAGAAATGGTTGATGAATTGATAAATGATGGTTGGCAGGATGTCCAAATGAGTACGGCACTCACTTCCCATTTGGGATGTGCGGGTTAGATCTGAAAGCCCCTGTCACACCTCGCCAGATTGAGGAAATGGATCGAGCCGGACAAAAATATTCTAGTCCGGTGTGATTCGGACGTGAAATGTAACGGACGGGGAACGGACAGTAATGGATAATAACCACATACGTCAGTCCAGTGCAATCCATTACAAGGTTTGTGCATGCTCAAAACTTGTAACGGATCGGGCCGGATATCAATGGATATGCAACAGACACAAACCAGACTTTGCCGGATATCAACAGACTTTGTTCGGTTTCTTTCCATTTCCCCAATCCGGCAAGGTGTGACAGAGCCTTAGTAGGATAGCACAAAGAGCAGTGTAATGAGGGAAACAAATTTTCCATGTTGAAATTTCCCCTGCTTAATCAATAACTTGAACAAAATATATTTTGATATTTCTATATCACGCTGCTTTGCTACGAATAGTACGATATTCACAATATAGTTGATATTTTATGGAACAAGGATCTGATTTTCCCGCCGATTCGCGGATTTCCGGAGTTTTTTAATAATGACATTGGTCATTGTGATTTGTGCAGATCTGGTGAAAAAAATATGTTGTGTTATATAAGGGGGTAAGGGTTTGGTTTGTGCCTGGGAAGCCACCTTTTTTTACTGGTAATACTGGATTGCATGAGGCTAGGGTATATTCAGTGGTTGACTATTTATGCTAGATGATGGGCCCTCATTGGGGCTCTGTCCCAGACACCCTGAGTCTGACTTTCACAGTTTTTTGCTCATGGTCTATCATATCTCTGATGGAAGGAATATAAAATATATATAGAAAGAGAAAGCACGAACAAGAGAGAGCTCGAGCGAGAGTGCGCATGTGTGAGAGAGTGTACAAGTGAGTGAGAGAGAGCGAACCCCGCAACCTGCCACATGGGGAGGAGACGCTCTACTCATTCGCGCATCCCATCTGGCTTAACTCAGTGTGTGTGTTTGTAAAGAATGGTATGGAACGCCATTTCTTGTTTCATTCAGTATTTAGACATATCATTAAATATTTAATGATATGTCTAAATCGATTTTACCATATCATATTAAATGTATTTAATGATCTGTTCAAATAATGTATGATATGTTTAAATATTCTATATTTGATGACATTATGAATTCGATTTAATGATATTATAAAATGCATTTGAAGAGATCATCAAATGCATTTGATGATCTCTCTAAATGGTACACCATTTAAACATATGTAAAATTATATTTGATCATCTATTTAAATCGATTCAATGATATGATGAAATAGACTGTATTTGAACATATGTTGAAATGGATTTGATCATATGATAACATCGATTTAAGCATATTAAATACTTCTGGAACTAACAAAAACTTATGCTTCCTATTACTGGAAGTATTTGAATAAATGAGAGGGAGAGGGGAAGGGTGAGCGGGAAGTGGAGGGGGAGAGGGGGGGGGGGAAGGACGGGGAGGTGAAGGGAGAGGGAGATACGGGAGAGTGGGCGACACGTAAGAGGGGGGAGAGGGAAATGGGGGCGGAGAGAGGGAGATATGGGGAATACAGGAGATACGGGGAATAAGGGGGAGAGGGGGACTGGGATATCATCAAATGCATCCGACGTCCAGGGAGCATTTTTATTTTTATTTTTTTTGGTAAAGTATTTATTCATCTGAACATGACATTTGTCAGCGCCGGGGCACTGGTCTTCCGGCCATCTTACTATTAGAATAAGTTTGATCAGTGCTGTATTAGTTACAGCACCGATCCTGTAGAATTAAGGGAGTGGCTCCTGCTGTATAATGTACAGCAACAGTCACTGTAGTTCATTATCTAGCAGTCAACTAAGTCCTATTTAAACAGATCATCAAATCGATTTGAACAGATCATCAAATCGATTTGATGATCTGTCTAAATACATTTAAACATATGTCTAAATGTAGTAAATTTAGTCATATCATGAAATGGATTTAATGATGTGATAATGGATTTGATCATATGATTAAATAGATTAAAAAGCACCCTGATTTAAACATGTTCAAATACATTTCATGAGATGATCAAATCGAATTAATAATATCATAAATTTTTTTAATGATATGTCTAAATCAAATTAATGAGATCATTAAATATTTAATGCCGTCATTAAATATTTAATATCATGAAATATTTTATGACATAATTCGATTTAGACATATCATTAAATATTTAATGATCTGTCTAAATACTGAATAAAACAAGAAATGGCATTCCATAGAATGGTGAAGTGCAAAACGTCAATGTCATAAACTTAAAACTTACATATGGCATAGTTCAATAACTTACATACGAAATAGTAATACATGTAACTAATGTATATAAACTATGTTAAAGTTAGTTATTCTTGAGGTGTACACCTTCTGGCATTTCGGATTACATGGTACCTTTCTGCCCTTTTGTTCGGCCCGCTCAGCACCTTCTTCCTGATGGGCCCGCTGAAACAGGCAAAGCGGATGTGTGCTGACACAAGAGCAATTGCCGCTATCATCATGGTGGTAAGGCCTTTTTCCCCGTTTAATTGTTTTTATTCCCTTTAAGCCTTTGTTGCCTGGAGTGCCAACAAGTTCCACGCGCTTACAGCCCGAGTGCGCCTGTAGTTGAATTGCATTTCTAGAAATGTTTTCCTCAAAATTTGTAGATTATATCAGAGATACAGTGCTACCTAATTGCAGGTGCAGTCAAGCTCCCGGACTGTGAGCGCACAAAATCTGTGGGCACACCCAAGCGCTCCCAGCCCCAATAGATTACCCATTATCAAGTCAGGCATACATTGGGGAGATATAAACTCTCACGGTTTAAAGAAAAGAAAATATGACAATCTATTAAAACCCATTACATAATCAAAATTTGACATGTGCTTTTTTATATTGGTTTCTGAATCTACAGATTCAGCAGAGCGGAGATCTGTCCGAAGTTTTCAAATATTTTTTCTAGAACTGAAGTTATGATTGTTTAAAGATGGCTCAGGTTGCCATGTCATTGAAAAACCAGAACTTCACAGTACATTCGCTCATTAATGAACACAGCGACTTCCGACAGGTTTTCTTAGACTGCAATACAAATGTTGATATGCACAACATTAACTGGGAGGGATCTGGAAAAGTAGTACACTTTGTCTGACTGAAAATGTTGGAAGACTTGATTAAGAACTATGCAGATCCCTACACGAAAGTAAGACTCATTGCTTAGCGCAGTTTATTTTACGTATTATGTCATATTTGTTTTAGTTCAAAGTATGTAACAGTTAAAAAATACTGTCTAGCCACGAAAATAAGCCATTAGACTTAACCGTTTTAGGCAGCATAAATACACCATCACCAAAATAAGCCCCAATAAAATTGCTTTAAATAAAAAAAAATAAAAACCCATATATTTACCGAATTTAATAGTTTTTTTAAATACTGGAAAAGTATGTCTCATAGCCCTGGAAACGTATTGGAAAATGGTCACTTTTGGTAGGCCTACTGGAAAGTTCAATTTCATCAACCCGGTAACTGCAAGTCTTGTTGAGGCACCACAGATTGCTTTGCAACCAGTTTTCTTCATTTTTCCCTGTTCTCCTCTACCCCCGAGACTTTCCAAATTCTAGGCCTGTCCATTCCTTGATGTCTTTCCACCATTGCATATTTCGAGAAAACTATTCAAGGGAGAGGAAACCTTTTTAAAAAATAAATATAATTTTCGCTGTTTAAGGTTAAGCATATTTTCTTGGTGCAAAGATCATGTTAAATATATTACCGCATGTGCATTACACTTCCAGGTGTGCATAGGCCTCACCCTGTGTGCAGCGCTGTGGGTAAGTATCTACTCATCTAGTAGTGCTGTCTTCGTGACGTTTCTGTCCTGTTGAATTCAACAGAAGATTACCTTGCATAATATGTAACTTCTGAGGTTCACTAGTTCAGTGCTGGTTCCCGGGTCATGACCACTGGGTCCCGGTGTTGCGGTTTCCCAGGGACACCAGTTTGCGAGGGACACATCGCTTCTGCACATGCGTCAAAATCAAACAGCATCGTCAGTAACCTTATAAATTTAATATAATGTTTTTGGTAAAGATGTTTTCTATATGTGTACCAAACAATTTGTTTCTAGATGGTGTAATTTGAGAGATATTTGACTTCTTCTGTATTTTCTGTATGAACATTGCTCACGACCATTGACAATGCCTTGAGTTTGACGGTACACGCAGTACAAAACGTTAATTTTATTCAAAATTAATAGAAATCAAGAACCCTAACCTTATAAATTTAATATAGTCTTTATGGTAAAGATGTTTTCTATATGTGTACCAAGCGATTTGTTTCTAGATGGTGTAATTTGAGAGATGTTTGACTTTTTCTGTATGAAGATTTGCTCACGGCTGTTAATAATGCATTTGAATGGAAGTGTCCCTGGCAAACTGGTGTCCCTCGGAATCCGCATCACCGGGTCATGACCACTGGCCCCCAGGTCACGACTGGTCCCTGGGTCACGACCAGTAGTACCCGGGTCACAGCGACTGGTTCCCAGGTCACGACCACTGGGTCCTGTTGTTCATTCCATCTCATCATCTCATCCATAAATAGTTCATATGCACCATAACTGCTAAGACCGGAAAACTAGCGCCTCGATGCTGAAAAAAAGATGTTGTAAATGAAATAAAAATGTCGAACAAACAAAAGGGAACCTGGTTGTATATCGACATTGTCCGTATTCCTTCTTAACTTCTAATCACCTTGAGGAATATCATGAATCTAAATTAAGTCTTTTTTAATGGCGGTTTGTAATGTGCTCTTGAGAATTAATTATATTGTAATTGTTAATATTGTTAGTCTGCTCGACAAAATGCTCATGGGTGAAACGTAGGAATTTTCGCCAATCATATACGTACAAAGTATTTAATCCTATGCATGAATAATTACATAAACATTTTCTTTATCATGGCTATCAACTTTTCCTTGGTTTATGAATGTAAGTATAAAATAATGATTCCGCTTATTCCTGAGAATATCCACAATTTATAATATAGCCTTCCTCACAATTTTTTTAATTTTTTGTAATGAGAGCCTAATATTAGACATTATTTCATTTCAGTGGAAAATCGCAATCCTTGCCATCCTATTTTGTGCCTTTCAATTTGCTGCGATGACATGGTATTCGCTGTCATACATTCCGTTTGCAAGGTAAGCTGCGTATTTGATCTTCCAATCCCACCTCCCTCCTCAGATTTATCTCAAAATCGTTTATTCAACAACCTCGCTAATCCAACACTGGGTGCTGGGAAAAGTAAAGTTATGTTTCATGTAACTTATGCCTGCCAAGTATGTTACCGGCTACACATCAAAACAATACAAAACAATATGGTTCAAATGAAATTACTAACTGAGCCTCACAAATACCTAAACTGTTTTTCATATATTTTTTACCTTAAACAACAAATTTAGAAAGCGAGTTAGCTCATGACGTCCCAAGTTTCATAGTTCCCACATGTATACAGGCCACAATTAACCAGACGGGCCAAATGAGTTGAGCGTCCATCTACCGTTTTGGTGGGTCGTGGGATTCAAAACCTCAGGTTTGAACATTTGTTGAGTCAAACCAATGTCTTAAAAATTGATACTTGTCGCTCTCTAGCCTGGCACTCAGCATTATTAGGATAGGGCAAGGAGCAGTGGAATGGAAAATACCAATTGTTGCAATTGAAATTTCTTCATCTTATTCACTGAATGTACATAAAACAAAAGAACAAAAAATATGGTTTGAATCAAATCACTAGTTGAGCCTAAAGAAAGCTGAATTGTTTTGTCTTTCCCAATTTGCAATTAACAGTAAACTGAAATTAACAGTAACTATGTTCTGTTTAAAGGGATGCAATCAAAAATTGCTTTGGGGCGTGCTTATCCGCGTAACCAAGGAACAGAGGTCATACCAGCTGCAGAGAGGTGATTATGAAGCAGGATAATCTAATTCTTAAAGATGGATTTGAAAGACAAGAGGAAGTGTTGACAGAGGGCATCATTTCCGGACACCAGATGAAGGAAGGCGGCGTGACAAAATCCTCCAGCGGGTGCCAGCTTGTCGACCAGCACTGAAAGGGGGTGAACCGATCTGAAGGCCTGAAACCGTTTAACGTTTCATAATCCAATAGCAACAGCGTAGCTACATTGTCACACTGTAAGCATGTGTGAACAATTTCTCTCAGCGTCATATTTTCCCCCCCATACTAAATCTTTTATAATATGCACTTTTTTATTTTTTGGTTATAAATTCCTGTAAGCTTGTGTGAGAAACTTTGTGCTTACAATTTTCAAATTTCTGGGCCCGTCCTGATATGACCTTAGATGTTGCCTGTACGTCAAAGATCCAACAACCGAACCAAACCATCAAATATCTGGCTGGTTTTGAGTTTCTGCATATATTTGTGATGAATCTATCAGATTTATCACTATAGCCTACTTTATTTCAGTTTAAAGTAACTTTTTTTAATGGGGTTAACTTTGGAGATATTTCAAGTGAAAGCGTGTTAATTTTGGTGTGCACACCGAAATGCTGGCCACCACAGCGTTTGCTTACCTGTCTAGCAGTGTTGCACAGGAGTACCAAACTGCAATAAATATATAAGAGAAAATTTAGGTAAGCATTTTTGTTTTCAAAAGGTGAATCTTTTATTGGATTATGCAACTTTAATATTGGACTAGAAGTGAATGAGTTTATGAGGGATATGTCACATTGGCTTCTGTATGCTATATCCAGCCAACTGGCATGTTGGGTTCCATCAGTTTCCGTGTAGGCTCTATGCCGTTTATGATGGTGCCATGTCACACAAATATTCACACACATTCACAAGTTTGCATTGTTCATTGTTCTGAGCATATATAAAAAAAAAACATTGCTATTTTATTATTGTAAAGCGGGGTGGTAATATTTTTGTGGTTTGCATTTCATTGCGCTGTTAAAATTAAATGGTTGATAATTGCAAGACTAATTTCTCATAGCTGGGTCATCTCGGTTGGATAATGCGAAGTGGTAGATTGTTAATTGACAAAGCAGAACAGCGGTACGCTAACCGATCTGCAAGAGACTGCTTTTCAAGACTTGGGAGTACTTATTCATCTACACTGTGTGCAATTAGAATATGTCGGCAGGCAGCATGTTAGTCTGCTTTCATACCATATCCTTCACATACCGTCATGTTTTGTGTTTCCCCCTCCCCTCCACCGTGTACTATAATTGAACTATTAGTACTATTAGAATCCTTTTTGATGCACCTTCACAATGTATCCAGGAATACTTGCGTTAAAGACCACTCTCAGGTGAAACGCAAACTGGTCAGTTGCCAATTAAGACCTTGTGGTTTATCTTTATTATTCGGTCTTCTGAAGCTGCCGCTGTGCTATTCTGATATCAGTGACTGATATCACGTATTATCAGGTTAAGACAATGTAATGCCTATCTCCTGATTAACAACCACTATAGACCTTGGATATATAATTACCCTAAAGCTAAGATTCCATATACATGGTTTGTGAAAGTGACAAAAAATGGAAAAGCATGTAAACACACGACAGTGCTTCCATATGTCCGGATGCGAATGCCTGGACAGCAAAGTGGATTGCTCAATGGTCTGATCGGTGTGAATCTGCATATGCATTTGCATTCAAATGCGTGTATGCATTCGCATTCAAATGCGCTTTAGCATTTGCATGCCACATACCGCGTATATGGAATTTTACCGTAAAACCTCCCAATTCAACTTGTGCCTCATAGATAAGAGAATTAACCCAAAATATTGTCTATGGGGAACACAATTCCAGAGCCACAGTGTACTACTGTCACATGTGGATAATCACGCAATACCTTAAAGCTGCATAGCCCGATAAAATATCAAATTTTCAAAACCAAACCAATTATCTAGATTTGATTTTACATATCTAACTTAGATACTGATGCACTTATTAAGCATTTGTTTCTGCGTAGAAGGCAATACTGAGTCAATTTAACAGGACCTGTTACTGCAGAAGTCTATGGTGTCAGAGTTTTGGCAAGCTTGCCAAAACTAATTTTCCATGTTTGCACTCAAAATATCTCAAAAGCTTACCATTTAAAATAAAAGTAACCTTGAACTAATATAAAGTAGATACTAGTGATCGATCTAATATGTTTATCTAAAAAAAAATACAGAAATTCTATACCATCGGACCCAGCAACTTTAAATACGGTCATGTTCATGGTTAAAGATTCCTGAAGAAGAAATGTTAGTTTTCACACAAAATTGTATTTTATCTGAGTGGTAATGACGCCATTTCTGAATCATTAAGTAAGTTTTCCATCCAATTTGACAACGTTGGTTGGTCACACTTAATTGGAGTGGTTAACTCAGTGTCGGGATAAACAAATTTTTAAAGTGTACAATATTTTTGGAAAGTACACATTTCCTTTCACTGGAGTACCCAAATAGGAAATTTGTGGTACGCAGGTCCACATTACATATATTTCTTGAGATGGTGTAATGTATTTTGTATGTAACTTGTAAGATGGGGGTTAGTCTGCTTGGGGCCCATACAGACATTCCCATGTAAAAGACCCACGGAATGGGCTTTGTGTATGTGACAGCGATGACAGTCCAAAATTCACTTTTGGATAGAGAAAGAAAATAAGCTGGAAATGCGATAATTGCTCTAGAAAACAATTGTCTGTTGACATCTTTTCTTTCCCTTTACTTCTCCAATCCCACACTCTCTCTCTCTGCTAACCACCCCCCCTAGCCCATAGTGTAGTTAATAACATGGCAGTTATAATTCATAGGATAGTGGTTCCAGCCCATGGCCTGGTTCCAGTCAATAACATGGCAGATCGAGTCCATAGTGTAGTGGTTCCAGTCCATAATGTAGTAGTTCCAGTCAATAGCAGGGCAGTTCTAGTCCATAGCATAGTGGTTCCCTAGAGGACGGAACTATTGATTGATTGAGGCAGGGACTACCTAACCCCACCACACACCACTGATGTGCCTGGATAAGTTTAACGTCAGTCCCAGGAGTGTACCCCCAAATATACAGTTCTGTAAAGCTTACTATTCAAAATCACTTGAAAAGTGCCAATCTCACACATGTGCCTTTTACAAATTAAACTTGTCTATTTTTTTGTTAATGGGAACTAGTTATGTGGACATGGTGTCTGATGTTTGCTTACGCTGTTATTAATGGAAGTTTTATATTTTGTACAGACAAATGAGCATATTCTCGTATTGTAATTGAAAAGTAGAACGCCGAATATTAGCATTGCGTTTATTATCTATATATCCAAGGTGAGCAATTACTGGTAGATCATATGCATTGATTTATGATCTTAAAGCTATATTGCTGTTCTTGTAAGGTGTAACTTATGTAGCAGCATCCAGTGGTACCTGTCTTCGAAGATAACTCTACAGTCAAACCCAATGTCGTCCTGTCATAGCAGGTATCCTGCAGTCGGAGGGACAGTCAAATGAAACAAAGATGGTATATATTTTGAAAAATTGTTTGCAAATGGCAGACGTCCGTTGACCATCATTGCCACCGAAGAAAGCGTCTACTGTACAGGGATTACTTTAGGGTGCCCTTTGCAAGTTCTGCGCATAAGAATCCTGCATCGCGCACTTAATTTCTCGCCGTGAATATGGCCTATGCTGCCGACACGGCATAAAGCAATCACCAATCAATCAATCAATCTTAATTTACAAATCGGAGCCAATAGTGCATACAAAGCTGCTGATTTACACATATATGGTCATCATAGGCCCATGCCTAATTCATCAAATTGTCCATGGGCCCACCCTTTCAGTTTCCACAGTGATCCCTGTGTATATATTTTGAAGGAGGAACAAAATATTATTGCGCATAAATGTATATTAGTGGGGGTTCTGAGAAAGCAGTTCAATTTGTGCATTTCATAATTATTATACCTGGGAAGTGAAGTGTTGTGATGGAAATGGGGAGAAATGGATTGGGCATTATTATTATTATTATTATTATTATTATTAATAAGCCAACCAGAAATATAACTCATCGGGGCGTGACGGGGACTAAGGGCTAGAGCACTGTTGTACACACAAAGTTAAATACTGGTGTTTGAATATGGTACTAAGGTTGCCTTAGTGGTTTGGATTGTGTAGTACCACTATAGGAAAAGAAATCATTGTAACAAATTGGGGAAACCAAGTGTTGAATATCTGAGACAATGGATTTAAATTAACTACTATTTCAGTGGTTGTTGCTAGTTGGTTCCGGTACACAATATTTGCATGTGTGACCTAGTTGACAATTATTGTTACAAGTTGATGATACATCAGTTGCATTTTATGTCAGAAGTAAATCCGAGAACTTAGAATTTGTTTATTGAGTTTAAACGTCAGCCATCAAAATGCAGTGTAACATATTATTCATGAAACTGCTGTAATATTGAAAATGTTTGGTTATTGTTGCGAACATCATGTCATATTACTTGCATTCAATATACTTTATTACGAATATCTATGTTATCAATATTATCGAACGAAGTTACATTCACTGTGCATTACATTCAAAATGTGTTACCAGTAATATGTTAATTTTATTCACTATACTATTACCAATAATATCAGACTTAATTACAGTAGGCCGTCCTGATATGACCTTAGATGTTGCGAGGACATAAAACAACAACAAACAAACACTCATTATGCATTATCAATAATATACTATTAGTTACGTTCAAAATGTGTTATCAGTAATATGTTAATTATATTCACTGTGCATTATCAATAATATCAGATTTAATTACACTCAGTATGCAATATCATACTATTAGTTACATTAAAAATGTTATCAGTAATATGTTAAGTACATTCAATGTGAGTTATCAAGAATATATCATGTTACTTACATTTAGTATTAAGCCCCGTTCACACAGCACAACTTTAGGCTGAACTAGATAAGGCGAACTAGGCGTCCTGTCCACACAAGCAGTACTTGGGGCGGTTTAAGGCGGAAATTGATCTCTGCGCATGAGCAAGTCCATACTTACCAGCGCCAGTTTCGGTTCATCGACGTCACCACGAGAGAGTGGGTTCGATCTAGATATGTATAGACTGAGTCGTATTGTTTTGGAACAGTCAAAGCTTCTGCTGGGCAGTGAAACCCTGAAAATAAATGATGAAAAAAATATCTGTGCACCTCTAGCCAGTTCATAGACCAAATTATATTATATAGTGTGCCATGCTTAATCCGCCTCAAGTAAACCGCGACTGTCCACACAGGCAAGGTGGGCCGACTTAAGCTAGTTCGCTTCATCTATACTACCTCGCGATGTAGTTTACTTGAAGCGAACTTGGTGATTCGGCTCATGCCTAAGTCGCACCAACATCACATCCACACGACCAATTTGAGTCGAACTAAAGGAGGTGAATTAGTTAAGCCGACTTAACTCGCCAGTGTGAACGGGGCTTTAGTTTTCAACAATAGTGGACTGTGTTAGTCACATTCAATATGCATTATGAATAATATTTGACTGGTAATTGTATTCTAGATCTATTTTCATCAATATCTGACTATGTTTTAATCAATTCAAAAATAGACCGTAGATGTTGCCAGGACCTAAAACTCAAACAAACAAGCAAACAATTAAATCTTGTAACTTAATTATTTGATGCTGAGAGTGGAAATTTCCCTAATCTACAATTCCATTAACAGGAATAATTAAGGTCACTTGCGGGTTCCTGTTATTGATGCTTTGTTTTTGGTATTGAGGCATTGAGTGGATCGTTATTTGTATGTCACTTGACAACGCCTGGCAATTTCTTGCATTTTTTGGCGGGTCCGCTGCCAATGTTGATAAATATACCAATTGTGGAACGCTGACCTATTTTTCTAACATAAGAAGTCATCCATGAATGAAAACATTTCAAATTTTGTTTTCACCAACATTCCAATTTTGATCATAACCAAGATTATAATAATGACCTGATTCATTTATTTCGATTTTTTTGTTCTTTTGCAAGCTGATTGTATTCTCGTAGCTAAAGAATTTAAATCAGTGTAACTGGTTCTGATATATAAATTAAATTGATTAATTAACAAAAAATCCCAACCAATTCAATTATTACTATTTGCAAGGATGAAAAGCCCTGAATTTCCGCTGATATCTATGGAAGATCAAACGGGTCCTTATAGTCTTAACCACTGCTGGAGAATCTCGGAAAATTGACTGGGAATTTAATTTATGCTTAAATATTTAATTTATTTAACTATAGTCTTTTTTTGTAAGAGGCGGTTTTCCTCTGAATATGAGATTGGGCAATCCTGACTGAGTGTTGGTGGTGGGTGTTTTGACAGTTGCAACTGTAAATGCACATTTTGCAACATTCGCATTGATTAATTATATTGTATGTCCCTATTATATTGTTTGCACACATAAATAAAAGTGTTAAAGGTATTATTGAGCTGTTGCCAATCTGTTTAAAATCTGTTGACTTGCCCTATAACTGGTAGTTGTTAGGTTGGTTGCCTGTTGTATAGCGATTATATAGCGAATGGTAGACAGGAAGTGTGAACACTTATTTGTCTCTCACTTTTATTTTTTTTGGTACATTAGTTGTCCCAAGCAGGGGAAATCCCAGTCACAGACGACTGATTTTCCCCCACTCCACTGCTGGTCGATAGAAAGCCCAAGCCTACACTTTTACCGACCCAATGGATTTTTAACCTCCCACACCACATAGACATGGTATGAGAGCAACCGGCCTTTGATGATGCTGTAAGTTATACACAGCAGTGGAAATCCAAATTGGCAGAGCTGGGGGCACGGGGAATCGAACCGTCGACCCTCAGATTAGGAGTCTGACCTAGAAAAAAGTCAGACACTCTAACCACTCCGCCACAGAGAATGACCTTTTTAAATGGTTGGCTTGCCCTATAACTGGTAGGTGTTCGATTGATTGCCTGTAGTCCTATAGGTATAAATGATCTGTTACCAGATGCGGTGGCCCAATTGGTAGAGTGCAAGCTTCTTGTGTGGAAAGTCGGAAGTTCGAAACCCAGCCGAGTCAAGCGAATGACTTGCAAAATTGATAGTTGTTGCTACCTAGCCTGGCACTCGGAAATACTAGGATAGGGCAAGGACTGGTTAGCTCAATATCAGGATAATGTGACTGAGTGTGCCTCAGCTGACTGGGTCACAGTTTGAGAAGCAGATGTCAGCATGCAAGTGCAAAATTGCAATCTGTTAGTTGCGTTGTTTACCAAGTTCCTAATTGGATCTGCACCTCCATGTGGGCATGGTACACTGACGACAAACTCATCTTAAACCATTCCCACACTGACCACTAGGTGGTCTTACACCATCACACACTGACCACTAGATATTAAGATAGTCTTACACAATTAAACACTGACCACTAAGTGGTTTTACACCGTCACACACTGACTACTAGGTTGTTCTGACACCATCAAACACTGCCCACTAGCACCAGACAGGATGGCCGAATGAGTTAGAGCATCGTCTCCCGTGCTGGTAGATCGTGGGTTCGAACCCTGATCGAGTCAAACCAATGACTTTAAAATTGATACTTGTCGCTTCCTAGCCAGGCGCTTGGGATTATTAGGACATGGCAAGGACTGTTGTGCTCAGTGTCAGGACAATGTGACAGTGGGATATCAGGTCATGGTGCTGGTGGCCTGGTCTTCCAGTGGGGCAGCACTATAAAGTCCCCATGAGTGTGCACTGTCACAAGTCGGTACCCGTCCTGATATGACCTTAGATGTTGCTAGGACATAAAACAAACAAACACTGCCCACTAGGTGGTCTTACACCATGACACTGACTACTAGGTTGTTCTTACACCATCACACACTGACTACTAGGTTGTTCTTACACCATCACACACTGACTACTAGGTTGTTCTTACACCATCACACACTGCCCACCAGATGGTCTTACACCATCACACACTGACTATGAGGTTGTTCTTACACCATCACACACTGACTACTAGGTTGTTCTTACACCATCACACACTGACTACTAGGTGGTTTTACACCATTACACACTGAACACTAGGTGGTCTTACACCATCACACATTGATCACAAGGTTCTTACACCATCACACTGACTACTAGGTTGTTCTTACACCATCACACACTGACTACTAGGTGGTTTTACACCATTACACACTGAACACTAGGTGGTCTTACACCATCACACATTGATCACAAGGTTCTTACACCATCACACTGACTACTAGGTTGTTCTTACACCATCACACACTGACTACTAGGTGGTCTCACACCATCACACACTGACAACTGGGCATGTGAGTGCGTTCCTGACGTTTAACCCTAGACTAGTGTGAAATTTTCCCTCCGGGTGGCGCCTGGGGTCATTGGATCGGCCTATTAATATGTCATATCTTTCTCTTTGCACATTTATACCTCCGACCACATAACTGTCACGGTTGAAGCCTGGGTCCTTCAGAATTTGTGAAAAGCTGCTGAATTGAGATAACTAGTGGGAGGGTGGGGGGTAGGTTATTTGTCAAATTGAGGGGGGGGGGGGCGGGGGTCAAAGCGGGGCTTTACATTATTTTCTGAAGGCGAGAATTTCAACATAGAAAATATATTGGAAAGGAAATATATGGGGTTAAATAAGAAGGGCGAGGTCGTCGTCTTTCTGTCTGACTTTTCTTAAATCCATCTTGCAAGGCATGGTGAAAGCGGGGGGTAGGGCAGGTAAGAAGACAAGGCGGACAAAGTCAGAGGTGGGAGGACAATATGAGGGAATGGACAGGTCTGGGGTTCGGCAAGTTCCATAGGGCAGTGGAGAATGAGGGAAAATGGAAAACCAAACTGGTTGCAAAGTCATTGATAGGTGCCCTAACTAGCCTACCCGTAAGGGATATGGTCAGGGGCCAGCTTGGGATTTTGAAGTGGTATGCAGACATAAAACGCTGTTGAAATAAAACACCATGTATTGTAATTAAACAAATTTATATACATATTTGTGTTCTCAGGTGGTACGCAGCTGCATACCAGCATATACAGTATAACCCCAGTATTGCTTTTTTATGTATACACAGTATAACCCCATTAGCTTGATTAATCCAAACTTTTTTCGGCGGCCCCGCAAAATACTACCATTTATCATATAAAAAAGTTGGTGGGGTCTCAGATAACCTTATAAGCACATGACAGTTTGGTTTAACTGTTCTGGAAGTGGTCCAGGGTCTGAACATTTTGTTTGGATTAACCGATAATTTGGATTAACCGACTTTGGTTTAACCAACTTTTTTACATGATAAATAGTATTTTGATGGGCCGCCGAAAAAGTTTGGATTAACCGATCGTCCGAAGAAGCATAAACTTTTCAAAGCCAAAGCAATTATCTAAAATTGATTCTACATATCTAACTTAGACAATGACGCATTTATTAAACATGTGTTGCCACATGAAACAGAATACAGAGGCAATCTAATAGAACCTGTTACTGCTGAAGTCTATGGTGTCAGAGTTTTGGCAAGCTTGCCAAAATTAATTTAACATATTTGCACTTCAAATAGCTCCAAACTTATCCATTTAAAATAAAAGTTACTTCAAACCAAAGAAAGGGATGCTATGCCAATCAATTGAATGTATTTATCTCAGAAAAGTGGTAGAAATTCAAAACCATCGGACTATGCAACTTTAACCGAGCTTGGTTTAACGGGTTATACTGTATATGGAAGCTAAGCCCTTGATGGTGTATTCAGATGTTAAGCTAAGATTCCATATACGCAGTATGCGGCATGCCATTCACATTCGCATTCACACCAATTGGTCCATTGATCGATCCACTTTGCCGCATTCGCATTCGCATTCGCATCCAGACATGGAAGCACAACCGTGCGCTTACAAGTTACCTGCTTTTTCATTTTTTGTCGCATTCGCATACCGCATATGTGGAATCTTAGCTTTAGCAGTGTGAGGTATTATGCTATAATTGACGCTCACTTTTGTCCCATTTGGAATATCGGACTGCCAGCTGACATTGTTGCGTTATTAATAGCACCATTCTCTCGCACACATGGCTGGCCTGTGTTTGCTATGGCAACTCCGTGTTAATCTAGTGTGCTGTATCCAAGCCCTCTGGGAAATGATGAGGTGATGCTGGCTGTGGTAGCTTGGACGTTGATAGTTGACCATGATGAGGTCAAAATCATGTTGACCGTCGAAGCCGGCTCATTCATTATAACCCACAGCAGCCACTGTCCTTACTGACATGTCGTCGAGATTAATAGAAATTAACAGGAAATTAGAAAACAGAAAGTTAACAGAAAACAACGGGATATTGAAACAACAAACATAAATCAACGGGGTATTATTATTTTTTAATTGCAGTAAATTAAGTTGAGACAATAGAATAACTGATAACGAGTGCAATATAGAAAATGATAGACAATTATTCGAAAGCAACGAGAATCTTCTAGAACAGGATATTAAAACAATATAAAATAGCAGGAGATTAATTGAAAGTAACAGGGAAGAAATGACAGATTAATAAAAGAAAATTTAGAGAAAATAACAGGAAATTCATAGAAAATAATCGGAGATTTAGACAAAATAATTGGAGATTTAGAGAAAAACAATTGGAAAATTATAGAAAATAAAAGTACATCAGGAAAAGAACACGAGAGTAATGACAGATTAATAACACAAAATAATAACCAGCCAACATATTGCCAAAAGTAAGATTTTTTAATAATGTGCTAATTTATTTTTATGTGCGTTTATTTTCGTCTAAAAATCTCTCCAAGCATCACTGTAAATGTCAGTACAGTAAACCCTCTTTATACCGACCCCTCCACAGATCGACCACACCCCTATATCGATCGCTTTATTTGGGTCCAGACAATACCATTGTAAGGATATTCTAACTCTCTAAACCGACCACCTCCCTAAATGGACCACTTAAAATCGGTCCCATGGTCAGTCGATTTAGAGAGGTTTTACTGTATGTGCATTCTGGTGTTAAATGACGAAGCCACAGTGAAATAAGACCGTCCAAGATGCGTTGTATGCCGCTGGTGTTGGGCTTTTACACTATGCCGTATTGCGTCAGCGTATGCCGACATCCGCTGTCATACAGCGGAATTTTGAACATGTTAAAAAATATTACTTATGCCAAACTTACCGATAACTTATCTCAGCGTACAGGAATGGGCTTTAACGAATACTACTTATGCCAAACATACCCATAACTTGTCTCAGAGTACACCAGCATACACCAACGTGTTGGGGCAAAATCACATATGTCGGCATATGCTGACTCAATAGACTACATCACGGTTCCAGCGGTGCGGTGCATTGTCCATGTTGCCGGAAACATGCATAATTCACAAACCCTGGCTACGGGCCTGATATGAGCAGCACCATAGATACCGTTCGTAGCCCGCGTTGCTACGCACTAAAATAACTTCCGGTAGTAGATTCAAGGCTTGTCCAGTTCTTACCTGGCCGCCGTCGTCGACGGTTCACCTGAGCGAGTTTACAAGATTCAAAATGGGAAGACCACGGGGAGTGAGAAGTGTAGTGGGTCGCTACTCACACGCTCTATTGAAGTCTATGGAGCATTCGGGTACGTCAAGTGATAATGTTGCTGAATGTCGATCAGTGATACGTGAGGATTCATCATCGCGTCTAAACATAGTCGATCTGGAAGGGGGCGTGGCTAAACCATCTCCTGTGGCATCAACGTCCCGCAAGAAAAGCATTTCGCTGGAGGATATAGCAACATTACTTGACAACAGGTTGGCGGCATCTCAGGCTCCACTACTGGAACGACTACACAGCCTGGAATGCGCCCATGATGGCGGTGCTGGGTCTATTATAGCCCCGCCGCCGGGCATGCCGGAAGTTTACGCAGAGGACGTCATGGGAGATGAATTGTCGACCGTTATGCGCACAAACGGTGGTGATACGCCGATTCGCACGGCGGTTTCGTGTAATGCAGAGCGCTCACGGCACACAACGAAAGGTAAAATGCTTGAACATTCTAATAAAACCGCCGTCAAAAGGTCGGCTACAGATGACCAGTTTAATGATAGCGACGAGGGTAGTGATGATTCTATGATGAATGAGTTACTTAGACTAACCAAAAAGCGTGCCAGGCGTTCTAAGAAACTGAAATTATTACCGCATAAATATGTAATACGTAACGAAAAAAAAGGGAAGGTCGCTCAAGGGGAGTCGACCTGGTTTGAGTATTTGGCAGCTATGCGTAGGATGGTTAGGCGGGGTGACGTACCTGCTGGTTGGGACGTCCACATAGATAATCACATAGAGTCGATATTGGATATGGCTCAGAACTACTCCTGGATCACTTGCCTCACTTACAGTGAGAAAGTTTTTAATATGATTGCCGATAAAAGACTGCCTGAGGGCTGGGATAATGAAGGAAAAATAGTTGAGATACGGCGGGATGTATGTGGCCTAGGCAAGCGACTTGACTCGCATCCTTTTAAGCACGTGAGTGGGAGTTCGTATACAGACTTTAAGAAAGGTGTGGATTCCCGGCCGTGCATCATATGGAACAAGGGAGGTTCATGTGGTTTCGAAGAGGATCATGGGGAGGGTTCAAGTCGTTTTGTCCACATCTGTGCATATTGTGCTTACAAACTCAGGCGCAAACACGCACATAGGGAGACGGAATGCCGTTCTAAAGCTCGTGCATCCGAGTTGCCTGGTGACGCTGTCGGTAACCGTGTATCGAGTTTTTGAATTGCAGTGGGCTGTGCGCTGCGATTTCACAAGAACAAGTGCGTATACCACAGGCCGGGCTGGTCAAGTACTGCTGCAAATCTACAGATGGCACCATCAGTCTTCCTTCTCCAGTTCACACGGGCGGCCAGTGCGTTAATCAGGTCGGTACGGTTGTTTCGCCGGTGTCATGTCGGCCTTCTGTGTTACTATTGTCGCCTCCACTCATCAGTTCCACCACTAGTTCTGAGATGTTATTGAGTGTAAAAGTTTTATCCCCCGAAATTGTAAAATCTGTGAATAATTTGAAGCCCATTTCTGCCCCATTTTCCGGAAATGCTGCTGTGTGTCCAGTGCGATTTAATGGAGAACGGCATACGCCGTATATCGGTTCGGGAAAGTACTGGAGTTGCAATAAATCACCGGGTTGGGGCGCCACGGATCGAATTATTGATGTTCATAAGCATCTCCATCGTGGATCCTTTTTGAGTAAAGTTAGTAGATCTAATCAGTCATGTCGGTGGTTTAATCCATTGTATAGATCCGCTATGTATCAGTCTCAAACACGGGAACCGAGTGGGGGCCGACATACAGTCACGATTGGTACGGTGGCGCAGCGAACACCACCGGCTCTGGGTTTGCCTCCGCCTGGGTACGAGCCGTCTCGTTGCCGTGACGAGGCAGATGCTTCTCATTTCCATGCTAGCATACAGCATGCACGATCGACAGTGTCTGATACACCATCTGATGAACAGTTGTCCATATCTAACTGCCATGAACTTGCATTGGTTGATCGGGCGGCCTCTCATGGCGCTAATCTTTCCACGTTACATAGTGTCTCTGGCACTGCTGTGTCGCCTGATATCAGCCCAGCCGCTGATGTATTTAATATTTCTTCTACCAAACCCTGTCAGCTGTCTAATGGGGATCAGCTTTCTTCTAGTGTTGTTGTTGAAGCTGGGACCTCAGTTTCCTCTGTTCAAGGCTCTGATGGGGAGTGGCTTACTATTAGTATTTCGGATGACACCAATCCACTCTTTCATGGACTGAAAAATGACATTAGCAATTTTGAGATTGCTAGGGGATCCAAGTTGGATCCCACCCCTGTGTAGTTACTAACCTGGAGAAGGACACTGGTATGGTCTGTCCCGTTAAGTTGTTTTCGTCACCTGTTGGTTTTGTTACCCCTGTTCATGTTGACAGTGTTGTTGAAAATCGGTTGAAGTTGGGATACACGGATGAATCAGTTGACTCTGACAGTCCAGGTTGGTTAGATGATTTTAATGTTACTCAGTATGACTGTTCAGGAAAACGTACATTCTCTGATACTTCCCCACGTAAATACATGACACATGTGTTACAAGTTTGGCCAACTTTGGCTGCAGTAGATCTTAATCATAATTTAGCTAATAACGCCTTATTCAAAACCTATGCATTTATTTATAATAAAGTCCGTGATACAGGTCTTCCAAATTATCTGTCGGCGAGAATTCCGGTTCCTTCAGGACTAAACATTAAAAATTGGAGGCGGTTGCTAAATGACTATGCGGATGGCGATCTGGTCGATTTTTTGGATTTCGGCTGGCCGGCAAATTTTACTGGTAAAGGTATCCCTACATCAACAGATATTAACCATGCACATTCAAAGGAAGACCTTTTTTGGATAGACAACTATGTTGCAACTGAATTAGCCCACCAGGCACTGCTGGGTCCATTCGATCACCCCCCCTTTTGTCCATGGGCACAGGTTAGCCCCATTATGACCCGCCCCAAAAAAGGTACTGATGAACGCAGAATTATAGTTGATCTTAGCTTTCCTAAGGGGTGTAGTGTAAACTCGGGTATCAATAAAGGGTTTTACCAGGGGAAACCGTACAAGTATAATCTGCCAACTATTATGTCACTGGCTAAGCAGGTGACCAAGCTGGGGCCTGATTGCTATATGTGGTCTATTGACCTTGCTAGGGCGTACAGGCAGTTAAGAACCTGCCCCTTAAGTGTGCCATTATTCGGTATTAAGGTAGACGGGAAATTGTATTTTGACAGCGCCGCCCTTTGGCTGTAGGACTTCCAGCATGGTCTGCGCTCGGACTACGGCCGCCGTGGTGCACTTGATGACCAAGATGGGTTTCTTTACACTATGTTTTTTGGACGATTTTGTGGGAGTAGAGAGTTCATTAGAGAAGGCACAAAAGGCTTACTCTTATATTTTACGGTTGACTAATGTTCTAGGCTTAAAGCTCTCTCTTAAGAAATGTGTACCGCCCACCCGTAAGTTGATCTGGCTCGGTTATGAGATAGATACGGTTAATTTAGTGATCCGTATCCCGGATGCGAAATTATTGGATATTTTGTTGGAGTGCCACAAATGGGTAATTGGTCGGTTAGTTACTAGAAAAAACGTCCAGCGGCTGGTCGGGCGCCTACAGTTTATTTCTAAATGTGTGACTCCAGCCCGTATTTTCATGAATAGAATTTTGGCCTTCCTCAGGGGTACACCATTTCTTGGTAAGGTGTTGGTTACACAGGACCTGGTTAGAGATATAGCTTGGTTCTTGCGGTTCGCAGAAGGACATAATAGGCTTGTTTTACTTCGCCATGTCCCTGCTCAAAAATGGGTGATCGAATGTGACTCCTCGTTGCTTGGAGGAGGTGCATTCAGTTTAACTCACTTTTATGCTAATAAGTACAGCCCCCTATTTCTTGAAAACGGTTTTCATATTGCGCAGTTGGAAGCGATAAATTTGGTTGTAGCTCTGAAATATTTATCTCCTGTTGACCCCCACCTATACCAGATTATCATTAATACCGATAATGCTGCTTCCCAACAGGTGCTGTCCTCTGGCACCGGTAAGGACCCGGTTTTGTGCGCCTGCGCCCGGGAGATTTGGAGGTTCGCCGCCGAATTCACCTGCCCGGTGCAGGTGATACACAAGCCGGGTAAGGACTTGGTGCTAGCGGATGCCCTCAGTAGGTTGTATACTGATAATAAATATAAACTTATAGCCGAGGATTTATGCCGGCAGATGTTGCTAACTGAGGTCAATGTCTCCCATGATGGTCATGTTTTAGATTTATCTTTGTGATCTCTCTGCCAGTTGATAATATAGTTTGTTGCCTTTATCAACTTGCAGGAGATAAGCGTGCGCTTGTGGGACGGCTAAGTGTCTACTTTTCGGCGGGATTATCGACTGGGACCTGGCATAATAAAAGGGTGCAGTTCGGGGAGTATCTTGGGTTTTGCAAAAAAGTTGGAGATAACCCCAAACGCCCCAGAATGAGGACGGTAATGTTATATACTTTACACCTAAACGATATATTAAAAACTGAAGGTGCTGTAAGAAATTACATGAGTGGGGCAAGGACATGGGTAAGGCTATTTAATGGTAACACGGAGATGTTCGATTGCTATGCACTATCACTGATTAAAGCTGGAATTTATAAGTTAAAGGAAAGTACTGTAAAGAGGGCGTTTCCCTTGAAGACTAAGCACATTAAAATGATGATTATAAAATTCAGAAAAATTGGAGATGACGGACTGGTGTTAATTGCTGCTTTGCTAATAGGTTACCTCTGTTTGTTAAGACAGTCTAATTTGTTCTATTCCGAGGTGACGGGAGGTGACGGTCACATGCTGCTCGGTAGGGACATTGAGGCGCATAACACACACCTGACAATCAAAGTCAGATCCACCAAGACCACCCACAAGCCTGAGGACGCCTACAGCATCGATATATCAGCGGGGTCGAACCATGCCTTCTGCCCAGTGTACGCTTGGTCCGAGTACATCAGCCTGAAGGCGATGCATGCGGACGCCCCAGCCTTCATGCTTCGAAACGGGCATCCACTGACAGCGATGATCTTCAGCAAGTGTATGCAAACTGCACTGAAAGCATGTCGACTCCCTTGGTGGCCGCTAGTTACTTGTCATAGTCTACGGCGCGGGGGAGCTCAGGCATACGCAAGAGTGGGCATGCCTATTGAGTCCATAAAATCTGTCGGTAGATGGAAGTCTGACAGCGTCTTCAACTACGTAAATAAAAACGTGGTGTAGGGAGGAACCATTATCTCTCGTGTTCCAATTTGGCTGAGAGATTATGGCTCCTATCCCCTTGTTATAAAAGTGCTGAATGAAATGAGTGGCGAATGTGTGTGTGTGTGCCAGATGTGAGCTGAACGTGTGACCGTGATCTGCCCGAGCTGCTGCCTCATGTCTTCTGTCAAGTTGTCTCAAGTGAACTCATAGAGCATCTGATATGCTGTAGCATAATAAATCATATGTCATATGATAGTATAATCATAGGCGCGACCTGCATACAAGTAATGATATGAGTAACGATTATTTGCTATCTAATAGATAACCTGCATATAAGTAATGAACCGATTAAATCCTTTCTAATGGATGATCTGCATATAAGTAATGGCTATTCAGAAGTGATAAAGGCACAGGTTGTACTACCTGCTAATCATAGAATAATGATAGCTAATAGTCCAATTGTATTATTGGAAAGAGCTAATATAACATGTTCACAAAGGTGTAGACATCAAGGCTGCTGTAAAATTTATTATGCCTGAGTAATAAATTTATTAGCCCATAAAAATGAATTATCTGTGTCTGGTTTTGAATTATGGGATGCATCAGAGCAAAACAAAGCCGCGAGAAGCACATGATGGTTGACCAACATGGATAATTTGCGCGTGAACGAGGAGCCCTATGGTGGCGCCACCTGGAGTCTTCCCCTGCTGGCCCCCTGCCGGTCTCACCAAGAACTAGCCACCCGAGACTCTGATGTCACGATCACGCCTCACGAGACTATGATGTCACAGGGCCTTTATAAGGATGCATCCAACCCTACCTCTCACTTCCAACCCGGCAGTCAGACGAGCAGCTCAACAGACCGACTCAAACTCAACAAGAACCGGAGGCATCGCGATACCTACAACACTCACGCGACCGCCACTACGACCCTCGCTGACCCTCACAGTATGACCTGATGGCCTTCCTCGCAGCCCTTGACGACGGCTTCGGGTCCCCATCTGCAGTCCTTAACTACTTCAGCGGTGCTCGGACCTGGGTCAGCCTCGTCGGGGGAGAGACAGCGGCCTTCGACACCTACGCGGTCTCCATCGTCAAGCGTGGGGTAGTAAGATCCTCCAACCACCGTCCGAAACAAGCCCCACCAATAACGCCAGAACTCCTCCACCACATCGCCAGCCGCTTCCGAGCTGCGGGCCCCAAGGCCCAGGTCATGACTGCGGCTCTCCTCATGGGCTACTCCACTCTCCTGAGGCAAGGCAACCTCCTGGTCACAGGCCGAACGGGTGACCTGGGATACACAATCAAAGGTCGGGACTTCCACGATGCCGGGACACACCTCATCCTGCTTATCCACTCGACGAAGACCACCAGGTCCTCGGCGGACACCTTCTCCATCATCGTCCGACCGAACCGACATGCCTCCATCCGCACGGTCAGGGCCTGCTGGGCCTACAGGAGGACTGCCCACACATCCCCAGATGCCCCTGCATTCATTCTCCCTGATGGATCTCCACTGGCCGCCCCCACCCTCTTGGCTGCCATCAGAGCTGCCATGCGCGCTGGACGACTACCTGACCCTGACTCCCACACACTACACAGTTTCCGAAGGGGAGGAGCCCAGGCCTGCGTCAAAGCCAGGGCCTCCCTAGACGAGGTCCGGGACCTGGGAAACTGGCGGTCCTCTGCCATCTATACCTATGTCCCCAGGGCCGCATTCCCCTCAGCAACACAATATCTGGTTGAGGGCCTGAGTCGAACATTCAAACCGTCTTCATATCCTCTGCTTACTGTACTTACTGTCATACATTATTGTTCATTAAAAATCCATAACATGGGCTCCTTGTTTGCGTGGTTAATTCTAATACACTGGGTGCGGCTATGAAATGTGCTAGTTTCAGCTCATCTCAGCCCTTGTTTGAAACAAAGAATACCAACCAAAAAAATATATCTAATAAATTAAGATATTAATCTTTTATCCAGCATTGCATTTACATCAATATAACCAGCACATATTATGCCATGTGCATTTTAGATTTAAACAAATCTAGGCACTCAAACTAGTGTTAGAGCCATAGCCAGAGTCAGTTTTATTGATATTATTCATGTTTTTATGTATATTCTATGGTTAATGACATATGTAGAAATAGAAAATCATAGGGTTAATCAGATATTGGTTATATATTTCTTTGAAACAAGTTTTTATTGACACATTTGACATTTTAATATTTAGAACAAGAATTACTTCTGGCTAATCAATGGTGATGTAAACATCAACCTGTAAAGTGACTGAAATTGTATGTTTCTTAGCTCAAAATGCTTCATTATGGAGATTTGTGTCTTAAACATATTCATTATATTATTATATTGCATCCTTCCGTCCATGTTTATGCCAAATTGTTATGTATTTCTATTTATTTGGAATAAAATGCCAGTTTTGCCCTACGTGTATCCGAAAACTCAATGGGTGTACTCCTTTGCTTTGCTCCCAACGCCTTTTTCAGTGCACGCGCAGTCACAACGGTGATGTAGTCTATACAGCATAGTGTGACAGGGCCCTTTTGTGTTGTTGGCTGGCGGTTGATGGACCCATCCATCACTTACTATTGTTTACTCAATTTTCATGCCCGCCTGAACAGCCAACCTGCAATGAGGGACCTCTGGGTGTGGGTGTATGTGTGGGTAGTAATACATGGCTCTATCATATCCTTTCACATACATTATGCTTTAACCGGCATTGTAGTATATGTATTATATAGTCACATTACAAGAGAAGGATAACAAAAATTGTATTTTTCCGATTATTTATATTTGCATAATTCCGATATACATACAGTAAAACCTCTCTAACTGACCAATTCCACAGATCGACTGCTTCCCTATATCGATCGCTTTATTTGGGTCCCAAACGATCGCCCATACAATATCATTGTAACAAAATGAAAAACTCCCTAAATTGACCACCTACCTAAATGGACCATTTAATGTCTTTTCCAAGATCAGTCGATTTGGAGAGGTTTTACTGTATATGTATATATCCATACGTATATTGTGCAATTCTTCTTATAATATATATACAATCACGTATATCCATATAATGTTACTACTTTATTGAAGGAGGACAATAATACTAGTACAACCTTCCGATAAATTATAATTGCATACTTATATATATATATATATATATATATATATATATATATATATTCATATATCATTATATTCATATATGCATAGTATATATAGGAATTATACAAATATAAATAATCAGAAGATTACTACTACCCTCCCCCAATAAAGTAACATATGCCACACATAGGCCTATATTATATATTTACATATATATGGATATACATTTACATTCCGTGATATTTATATCCGTATAATTCTTATACAGCACATAAACAATCGGAACCCTGCTATTGTTAATTGGAAGGTTGCTATTGTTATCGTCCTCCAATAAGGTAACACTATTGAGTATTGTATTAAAGTTGCATAGTCCGATGGTTTTGAATTTCTGTCATTTTTCTGAGATAAATATATTTAATTGGTTGTTATAACTTTCATTTTGAATTGTTGAAGTAACTTTCATTTTGAATGTTTACTTTTAAGATATTTGAAATGAAAATATCCTAAATTGATTTTGGCAAGCATGCCAAAACTCTCACCATAGGCTTATGCAGTGACAGGTTCTGTCTCAGTATGCCCTTCTATGTGGCAACAAATGTTTAATAAGTGCACCACTATCTAACTTAGATATGTAGAATAAAATCTAGGTGAATGTTTTTGTTTAAAAAATTTGATGCTTCATCGGACTATGCAGCTTTTACCTCCTCCATCAATCCCCGGATATGACCGGTGGCGCCCCCACTCGGCGGCCCACCTCACTACTACTAGTCGGACGCTGCTAACTGGTGCTGGCAAAGTGGGGTGTGGCTAGGCCGCAGTCACACAGCTACAGACCCACAGGCCACACACGGGTAGTCATCGTTGTGACGAAGGCGAGGCTGCTGGACTCGGAAAGCAAGTTACCGATACGAGTAAGTGTCTTTGGTCATTCTCTGAAACTGGGCATCACATATTTGGTTGCCACATTGCAATGGTGATAATTAACTCTTTCCTTTTTTTTGGTAGCAAGTCAAACAATTATTGTTGCCTCTGTGTGTTAAGTATGTTAACAATACTAGTATCCTACATGTATTTAATCTGTGAATAATGGAATACTAAATCGATCTAATAGAATTTGTTACTGCTGGAGCCTATGGTGGCGGAACTTTCATATGCATGCCATTATTATTAATTTAGCATGCTTGCGCTACATATATCTCCAAATTTGGCCATTTAAACTAAGAGTGAGCTAAGGTAAGTTATAATGATCAACTTACTATGACCAGACGGATGCCCGTGCTGGTAGATCGTGGGGTCGTGGGTTCGAGTCCCGGTCGAGTCAAACCAATGACTTTAAAATTGATACTTGTCGCTTCCTAGCCAGGCGCTCGGCATTATTAGGATAGGGCAAGGACTGGTGTGCTCAGTGTCAGGATAATGTGACTGAGTGGGATACCAGGTCATGGTGCCGGCGGCCTGGTTTCCCAATGGGACAGCACTATAAAGTCGCCATGAGTGCGCACTGTCACAAGTCGGTACCCGTCCTGATATGACCTTAGATGTTGCTAGGACGTAAAACAACAACAAACAAACAAACAAACAATCAACTTACTATAGTTCGCTCAAAGTGACAGAAACTCTAAGCCACCAGACTGTACACTTTTAACACGTTTACTTTGTTACGGAATATTCATCACATATTAATGAAATATTTACATTCAAGGTATATCAACTATAGTGAGCATAAAACTGTGTAATGTGTTCCTGCATCACGTGACCTAGAGGGGTTCCATGCAGACATGGGAACCCCTCTAGGTTGCACTGGCACACAAACCATCATGGACACTAACCTCAGCACTCTCTCTCCACATATATTCAGTTATACAAACTGAAAAGATGTGCTTGGAGAGCATTTGTCGGTCGGTTAATTGGTGGAGTTTTGCATCTTCTGGCAACATCTCAGGTCATATCAGGACGGGTACTGACTTGTGACAGTGTGCACTCATGGCAACTTTATAGTGCTGCCCCACTGGGAAATCAGGCCGCTGGCACCATGACGCCATATCCCACATAGTCACATTATCTTGACACTGATCTAACCAGTCCTTGCCTTATCCTAATAATGCCGAGCACCAAGCTAGGAAGTGGCAGGTATCAATTTTAAAGTTATTGGTTTGACTCGGCCGGGAATCGAACTCCCGACCTTCCGCATGTGAGGCCCGGACTCTACCGATTCGGCCACCGTGCCCGGTGCATTTGTCGAGGTGTAGTTCCAGTCCCATCGGCCTATACTGGGCTCCTTTAAGTTGTGTAATGAATTCAATTTACTGCTCATCCATATTTCTTAAGAGAAGTTCCAGTTTCTTTACACTTTATATTATCAACTCAAAATGTGAGATTCATCCATTAAAGTTGCATAGTCCGATGGTTTTGAATTTCTGTAGTTTTTCTGAGATAAATATATTAGATCGATCACTGGTATCTACTTTACATTAGTTCAAAGTTACTTTTATTTTAAATGGTAAACTTTTGAGATATTTTGAGTGCGAACATGGAAAATTAGTTTTGGCAAGCTTGCCAAAACTCTGACACCATAGACTTCTGCAGTAACAGGTTCTGTTAAATTGACTCAGTATTGCCTTCTACGCAGAAACAAATGCGTAATAAGTGCATCAGTATCTAAGTTAGATATCTAAATTCAAATCTAGATAATTGGTTTGGTTTTCAAAATTTGATATTTCATCGGACTATGCAACTTTAAGGAAAGCACAGTTCAACGACATAATTATAAGCAATTAGAAAACACAAAATGATACCGCACTGACCATGCTAATCCATTTCCAATATTGCGTACCCACCATATATTTCAGCGATGCAATTAAAGCCATGTTTGTAGAGTATGCTGGTTGTTTAACTTTTTCTTTTCTAATTTGGTCCCACGGAGCACATTATTGACATCAACTAGTAAAAATATCCCAACGGTTTGACATTTTACTTAGAAGTTACTTCAAACTAAAGTAAGTTAGATTGTAACAATCATCCTAATATATTCATCTCAGAAAATGACAGATATTCAAAACCATCGGACCATGCAACTCTAAAGGCGGTACCATTCAGAGCCTGTTGCTAGGACGTAAAACAACAACAAACAAACAAACAAACAGAGCCTCCCAGGGACAATGCCAGATTACCTTGCGCCCTAAGGAAGGCCAACTACTTGCACCCCTCTAACACCCACACCCACCCCACAAAATCATTTTTGGTCTAAAATTGTGACCCACCTCAAAGGTCAGTACTGTGCTCCTGTGATGTTTGCGCCTTAGGCGGCTGCCCAGTTGGCCGAATCGTAGCATACCATACCATAACACTTACAGGTGATATTCCGCCTTTCTTTTTTTGTAGATACGCATATGGCTAGGTGTCATCTGCTATCATTATTATCAGTGGAATAAGTGTTTCACACAGTTACAGCATGGAGTCCACAACAACGGACATGGCGCCGGCACCCAGAGATGAGGTGTATTACCTGTCCACCTTCTGTGCGTCACTACAGAATGGCTCGTATCTGCACCCCAGCAATGCATCATTCACAAGAGCAGCCGACACCGCATCCCTTGTCACCCAAAATGAAGACCCCGAGGGGAACTCGTTGCTTGACTTCCTCTTCGTTCCATCGAACAGCACCAATGAGACCTGGCAGTTCAACAGGACCGAGGTCCTGATTCGTCTGGAGACCATGTCGGACACCGGGGTGGTGCCAGTGTTGGCTGGCATCGGCATCGTTCTGAATATCCTCCTCTCGGCAGTCCTCAAGAACGATGCCCAACTCCGTCGGACTTCTTATGTCATCATGCAGACGCTGCTTTTCTTCGAAGTTCTCTTCTTGGTGTCGGTTTTAGTCTTCATCACCTTCCAAGAGTCTGAGTTCTTCCAGGCCGAGCTCGACGCCATGAGTTACGTGACGTCTGCCATGAGTGTGTGCCAGTTCCTGGTGCACTGGACGTTCCTGATCATGCAGAAGGAGGTGTATCGGTCGGTGAAGGGCACCTGGTACCCGCGCAAGCTGCAGACTGGTGCCTGGCACTGCGGAAATCTCTCTGCCCTGATGGTTGGCACGCTGGTGTTCCACCTGCCCTTTGTTCCTTACATGCGCATCCTACTGCACCGCCTGCACCCAATCTTCAACCCGTGCAGTGTGCCAATCAGAGACCTCTGGGAGATGAGCTCAACCATTGGCACCACGTCCGATTGGTACTACGTCTTGTACTTCTTCATACTGTACTTCGCCCTCCTCTACGTGATCCCGTTCTTCCTCATCGGGTGCAGGGACAAGGACATCATCGACTTGCTCTTCTTCCTGAAGGACAAAGACAAGCGCAAGTTACACCCGCAGTCCATAGCCGCAGCTCACACTGCCCTCTCGGTGAGCGTGCTCTCCAATGTCTTTCTCGTTAGTGTCTCAATGAAGGGGATTATCATCGGCTTCAGGATTGTCAACTTCTTCTGCCCTGTCTTCAAGGGCATCCATGTCTTCTTTTACTTCGTGAACGCTATTGGCAACGTCGCCGTGGTGGCACGACCTTCGCTCAACCTGGCAGTGTTTCTCACTTACACCGCCAGATACCGCCACCGGCTACAAGCCGCCGGCGCGCGTCGCCTGGCAGCCTCCAGGTGGCGCCACCGGCTACGCAAACCTTGCTGAAAGCGGCACTTCCTCTTGTCGTTGGTTATCGAATGAGAAGGGTCCACAGTGAGGAAAATCGGATGACCACTGTCCCATATCGAGCATACCCTTGCAGGATGAGTTTCCCATTCTTTAAGTACTGATATTGTGTGATTTAAACAGTGGTTGATGTAGATTTTTTTCTGTGTGTTTTTTTGTTGTCCATTAGTTGTTTAAGCAGGGGAAATTTCAGTCATAGACGACTGGTCTTCCTCATTCCACTGCTGGTCGATAGAAAGCCCGAGCCTACACTTTTACCGACCCATGGGATTTTTAACCTCCCACACCACATAGACATGGTATGAGAGGAACCGGCCTTTGATGACGCTGTAAGTTATACACAGCGGTGGAAATCCAAATTGGCAGAGCTGGGGGCACGGGGAATCGAACCGCCGACCCTCAGATTAGGTCAATTTCAAATATACTTCAAACACTTAAATCTGTGCAAAAGATACATAAATGTGTGACAATGTCTGAACAAGAAACTACTAAAAAAATAATACATGACCTTTCCATAATTTGAGCCAATCAGAGCTGTTCTTTTCTATTGCAAATGGCGGCCCCCTATGGGGGCCGCCATTCGCAATAAAAAAGAATGGCTCTGATTGGCTGACACTGAGAGCTGTTCTCAGCCAATCAGAGCCTTTTCTTTTATTGCAAATCGCGGCCACCATAGGGGGCAGCCATTTGCAATTGAAAAGAAGAGCTCTGATCGGCTGACACTGAGTTCTCCCGAAAACGAGAAGAGGAAAGTCCATTTCCGGCAAGTTCAAACGGGCTCAGACAAGTTCAACCATGGCTGGTTGTCCCTCTCTTTTCAGCGCTGAATATGATTTTGTATCACATCGCGACCACTGACTCACGGTGTTGGAGCGGTATAAACTGACCCTCCACCAAACACACACCAATCAATCCAAATAGAACTGCTCCCCGGTGGCAATAATTTGCCAGTAGGGCCTATTATGTGTCCCCCTTCATAATAAAACAGCCTCCGACCCTGGGTTTAACTCCCTGTGATGCTTGGCAATCAATTATGTGTGCTGTGTGGTGTACGGTGAAAAGGTCCGGAGTGTCGCTTCCATTTACGCAGGAACGCAGCTGCAGAACACCTGAAATTATACTTCTCTTTTTTAAATTAACATACTTGATGTTTCATAGCGCTTTATTCCATCATGTTTTATTCCGATGGCATTTGATTCCATCTGCGTAGCACCTAAAAATCTCGAGCTAGGCCCCCCTGTAGGTTAATACTAATATTCAGGTTTTTTTGTCAGCGCCGAAGCATTGGTCTTCCAACCATTTTCCAATTCAGGATAATTTACACAAAAATGGCGTATAGAGTATTTATGTATTGAAGGGAGCTAACAATAGAACACACAATTTGCAGCCTATAACCACACTGGATTTATGATATTCACCTACAAATTCCACAGTAATATAGCAACAGTCGTGTCATATGACTGCTTCAATATTAGATGCATCGATGTGAGTATTTTTCATACTTCAAGTTTACTTTTTCTAGTCAATAAAATTGATGTGTTTAACCAGATTGTAAGTATGTTGTATGCAGGTATTGCAATACCTCAGGGAGATTGACACCTCTACCCTGCAGAGTTGTAAACCACTGCCTTGTGGTACAAGTTCTTGACAGAACCGAAGGCGAAGGGAGCAAACCCTGAACAGAACACCATGTCACTGTGGCAGCATCAAGGGCGGTTGATGAATAGAACTCACAACATCTCCCAACCAGCCACTGCAGGGACAAATAGTTTTGCGCCTGTCTGGATATGTTCTTGCCGGTGTGAAACCTCTATTTGCTCCCCGAGAGAGTGCTGCTGGTAACTTGTAAAAGCCAGCAGCACTTCAACACTTTTGCAGGCAGCTTTCATGAAATGTAGACTGACTCATGGACATCACTCTCACAGCAGAGAGCTAAATGGAGAGCAGCAGTCAAGTAATGAAAGCAGTCTTTGTCGCATCGCGACCGACAGCATGATAATGATGAGGAAGTATGTTGCACTGTGGTTTTATTGTACAGCACTCTAAATGCTCAGTGCTGGGTTTATCTATTGGCTTGGCTGGCTGAAGCCTAGGCCTCAAAATCTAGGTGGTGAAGCTCCGGCCAAGGTGAATAATAATTAATATGTTTGACGCTGTCTTTGGGAGGGGCCTCACAAATGGAATAACCTAGGGCCTCTCTTCATCTAAATCCGACACTGCTTATGCTAATGAGGACGCCCCACAAATATTGCTATTATATTTTCTAAGAGTTTGTCGGTTTCTAGTCCAACAAATAGAATGTATGCCTCCGCTGGTGGTTGTGGCTGCACACTTGCTTATGCCTGGGTCACAAATGCTGCGGTCGCCGTACAGTGCTGCGGTCTGCGGTGTGTCTTGCGGTTTATGCAAATGTTGTGGTCTGTGGTTGATCTATTCACAAATCGTACGGTCACCACAAGGGACCTCACGGTCTGTGTCTAACTTTATGCACGTGTTTAATATATACAAATGTCATAACTTTCTTAATATTGATCACACATACATGAATGTTGTACCATCTTGATATTTATATTGACCCTTTTATTGATGTAAACAAAACTGTAATCCCTGAACTTAACGAAAAGTAAAAACTGCAATCCCGCCGCAAGGTCACCGTACGGTGTTGCGGCATCCTTGTGGCGTGATTACGGCCTGCTGCATTGCTATTTATAGCACAGTGGTGTACGTGACTTCCGGCATGTCCGACTCTTGGTGCCGCTAAGTAATTTAAACTTCTTCGGGTAGAGAGCATGCGCACAGGAGCGACTCTGTCTATCTAAAGCACCTCTTTCACTACTTATCCAAAGGCAATGTCCCACAATATATATATACATATATATATATATATATATATATATATATATATATACAGTAAAACTTCTCTAACCGACCACCTCCACAGATCGACCACCCCCTATATCGATCGCTTTATTTGGGTCTCAAACAATCGCCCATACAATACCATTGTAACAATAAAAACAACCCCATAAGCCGACCACCTCCCTAAATGGACCATTCAAAGTCGGTCCCATGGATGATCGATTTAAACAGGTTTTACTGTATATATATATGTATATATATATATATATATATATATATATATATATATATATAGCTTCCCACCAACACACATACAAGCGCACACACAGACACACATTGGGGGCAATAGTTTTGTTTACGATAGTGTCTGCTTTTGATTGCTTGCATCGCCTCCTGCAGATCTGCTGATAGCGTCTGCGTTTCACAAGTGTGTAGAAAGATGGACATGCCAATGTGAATGCATCAGCCATGTTTTTCAACTCAGTATCGGTAATCTTACCAAGTAGAATACAGTTCTTCAGACACACTGCGCATGCTTACTTTGTTCTTTTAGGAAACCATGGATGGGTTATACACAGTGTCGGCCTCAAGCCTCAGTGACACCTCACCGGATTGGGGGAAACAGACAGAAAACAAACAATGTCCGGTTTGCGTCCATACAAGTTTTGAACATGCACAAAACTAGGAATGGATGCCGCCAGACTGAGTTCTACGGTTCTTGTCCCGTTTGATTTTGTTTCGTCCGTTGGCTAGCCATTCATGTCCGTTTCCTGTCCATTTCATGTCCATTCGTCCAGCGGCCATTTACCCGATAGCACAACATTTTGAGACATTTTAATACATTTTGATACTTATCACCACCGGACTAGACAATTCTGTCCGTTGCTCAATCCGCTGAGGTGTCACTGGGCCTTTAAGGTTGCTTACGCCCGAGGCAAGCTGAACATCGGCACTGTATAATTTAACTGGTTTTTACAACGAGGAAAAATTGCTAAAGCAGGAATAATAGATTTATCATATAGGCTACGAGCTAAAGAAAATAGTTCAAACACAGCAGCAACATTTCAAATCCTTTCAGTAATAAGACTAGGATGGTCTAGAATTTCTATAAATTAAATTTGGTGCCCCCTATTACGTGGCGCCCTTTGCGACTGCCTGACTCAGAGTTGTTGATACCTTCAGCCAGCCTGGTTATGCAAAGGGATATCATTCATTCAGGAAGTGACATGGCTATCAAGAGAGGAGCGCCAAGTGTCACATGTCAGGGGCGTAGCTAGACCTTTAACGATGTGTACTCCTAATTTCGGCAGGGGATTTAGGGGGCCGCTTACGTCGGCACACCCTTCCGAATATGAAATCATATCTAAGTAACCCCCCCCCTATCTCTTTCTCTCTCTCTCTCTCTCTTTATTATTTTTAAATTATTTTTTGTGGACAAAACGATGTGGACATTTTGGCGTACGCGTGTATGCCTAGCTACGCCCCTGCATCTGAAAACACCGGCTTACCACCGACAAAGACCATAATGTTTACTGGTATTTAAAAAAACCAATGATGGCGACACAACACGGTGTCACTAATATTCCATGTAGTTATTATCATAATACTTGTTAGCAAATCAGAAACTATCATACTTACTGTTACCAAAGCCCCGCCCTGATATGAGCTTGGATGTTGCTAGGGCGTAAAACAACAAACGAAAGAACAAACAAACAAAGAAAGCTACCAAAGTACTGCTTTAACCAATACAAAAGTTTAAACCTTTTCCCATTTTGTTCCCCTTGTAAGGTATAATCTTGGTTGCTTAACTCTAATCAATAAAATCTTGTTTAAGTTTGTTGTGTATGTTAAGATGATGGTTTGGATGTGTCTTTTATTTCCATGTTACACAATTGATAATAAGATATTGCTCAATTTGTATAAGATCAAAATCAAAAAGTGAAATAGTTTTTTTTTTCAAGTCTGACATGCATAACATGTTGACCATCATAGGAACATGGATTCTGCTATTACATGTATTTGGAATGTTTTTTTGCTGTTATTTCGAAGGTTTTCACTTTCGGTTTCCATGTCACACTTTAGTGGCCAGTTTCATAGAATGACCCTCGATCCAGACAGAGGAAGCCCGAGACGGAGGTGGGATAAAGGAGGTTTATTACAGACTAAACTATTATGACACAAGGTACAGTCTCAAGGCGATAGTGTCCAGGGATCAATCGACCTGGTCCAAGTCTGCGGAGGGAGAAGGAGCACTCTGGGAGGAGGTAGGCCTGGGAGCTGACCCCCTGGAGTGTTAAAAAGAGGGTGGGCGGGCATGGTAAATCCATGCAGGAGGAGTCTGGAGCCTGAATGCGGGTCAGACGGGGGGAGGGGAAGGAGGAGGAGGGAGCATGCGGTGCTTAGGGATGTGACCGTCTCGGGCCTCCCGCCGGATCAACCACAATTCGGAAATTATGGGCCAATGCATTAGCCAAAGATGTATCACACTCTGTGTTTGGCTCTGCGTCAATCCACAAATAAAGCGCTTAGTGATGCAGTACAGCGTAAGCAAACACTTCCTTAAAAGGAAAATTTGAAAAAAGTGCCAAGTGTTCAGATCTCCACTAATGGTCTGGGAATAATGACCCAAGACAGGTGCGAAATGACCGGTGTGTGACAGGTGCGTGGTACACCCTACATGGATGGCCTGGTTCCAGAGCCAGCCCGTGGCGACCCCTGGTGGCAAAGAAGGGAAGGCGCAAGTAATTGATTGATTGGTTGATTGATTTATTGACTGATTGACTGATGGTGACAGCTTGGTGTAACAGGATACCCCAGTAGAAGTTATGGACGCACACGTGACCCATCATATGGAATCGATTAAAAAACCAGTGGCGTAGTGCGGGCGGAGGCCGCCAGGGTGCTTGGTTGCCATGAGCGCTAAATATTAGGGGGCGCCATATTTCCGAAGAAAAGGAAAGTAGTAATGATAAATTAAAAAAAAGTATTTTCTTAAAATGCAATATATATGTGCTTGGGGGGGGGGGGGGGTTCATTACTGGACTGGTGGAAGGGACTCAGGGGGCGCTAATGGTCTGTGGGTTAGCAGGCGCCGTGCTTGCCTTACCCCGGTGATGCAGTTTCAGCCGCCGGCCAGTTTCCGTCGCCTGCATAGACTCAAACTCAAGGCATTGTCAATGGTCGTGAGCAATCTTCATACAGAAAATACAGAAAAAGTGAAATATCTCTAAAACCACACCACCTATTAACAAATCGCTTGGTACACATATAGAAAACATCTTTATCAAAAAGATTATATTAAATTTATACGGTTAGGGTTCTTGATTTCTATTAATTTTGAATAAAACTAATGTTTTGCACTGCGCGTACCGTCAAACTCAAGGCATTGTCAATGGTCGTGAGCAATCTTCATACAGAAAATACAGGAAAAGTGAAATATCTCTAAAACCAAACCACCTAGAAACAAATCGCTTGGTACACATATAGAAAACATCTTTACCAAAAACATTATATTAAATTTATAAGGTTAGTGACTCACGACCATTGACAATGCCTTGAGTTTGAGTCTCTGCGCACGGCTGAACACGGCGCACGGCTGAAAACGCCACACCAGGTCACTTCCCTGTTGAATTTCAAATCACATTAAGATACTTAGACCAATTTATGTTGTTGTTTTGTTTTCGTAGCTGAGGCTTATATATATATATATATATATATATATATATATATATATATATACATACATAATACATATATATGGAACCAGACAGGATGGCCGAATGAGTTAGAGCGTCCGTCTCCCGTGTTGGTAGATCGTGGGGTCATGGGTTCGAACCCCGGTCGAGTCAAACCAATGACTTAAAAATTGATACTTGTTGCTTCCTAGCCTGGCGCTCGGCATTATTAAGGTAGGGCAAGGACTGGTTGGCTCAGTGTCAGGATAATGTGACTGAGTGAGATATCAGGTCATAGTGCTGGTGGCCTGGTCTTCCAGTGGGGCAGCACTATAAAGTCGCCATGAGTGCGCACTGTCACAAGTCAATACCCGTCCTGATATGACCTTAGATGTTGCTAGGACATAAAACAACAAACAAAAAAACAAACATATAGATGTACTGTATATATATTATGTGGATATAAGAAGGGTCTAGATTCCATATGTACACTCATTTATATACGCAGCTACATATCCCCTAAAATTACAAATACATATATATTTTCTTTTATTAAAATACATGATGTACTTATTTTTTGTAAATATAAAATAAGCGTGAAATGAAGTCTGAACATGGCTCATAACAATTCAGAACTAATCTCACCCAGGTTTTGTTGTGTGTTTGGAGTGGGGGTGCCCACAGCCAATAATGCTTTATTTCATCGCTGAGAAAATCTTCGCACCACCTGAAAATCCCAAGCTAGGGCCCAGTATAAATAACAAAACCACCATAATGTAATACTGGTGTAATACTTCATTCCTAATACGAAACCAATTCGTGCTATGCGCCGCTGACTCTGTGCAGTTTCCGTTCCACATGACCGACCTTGCTCCTGTAACAGTCACTCATGAATGATCAGTTTTAAACTGCATACACGAGCACTGCTCTATTTACAAACATTCAGTTTACAAACTCTCAAAACTACGAACAAACCGTCACTCTTGATCAGTTTAAAACTACATACACAAGCATTCTTCAATTTACAAACATTCTTTTTACAAATCCCCAAAGCTATAATTAAACCTCTATTTAAAAAATAGTAATTATTGGAAGAAGACCCTGAGAGTTTGTATGCATCTCTTAGTAAAATACACTTTAGACATTGAACAAAAGTCACAGAAACCGACCCGGCTGTGAATCGAACTCCCGACCTTCTACCGATTGGAGCATCACTTCCGGTCTGGGGGTGGGGTGGGGCGGGTGGTTGGTGGGGGTTGGAGGTGGGGGTCTTCGGGTTGTAATCAGCTGAACCGGACTGGACGGCTGAATCGATATGAACTCCCGCTTCCTATGGGTTCTAGCCCAGATCGAGTGAAATCAAAGAGTTTCAAATGGATGGTTTCAATTCGTTGCCTGACACTCAACATTAATTGGATGAGTTAAGGACTGCATGGTTGGAACGGTGTTCGGATACTACGACTGAGAGGGCTATCGGGACATGGTGGTCAGGGACTGGTCCCACCGAGTGGGCCAGCACAATAACACCACCATGAGTACACCCTGTCACAAGCCTGATGTGAGTTCAGAAGTTACTAGGAGGTAAAACCCCAATCGCTCAGTGAGGGATTCATTCCAGCGTCTGTCTTCTGTATGAGACAGACCTTCCATATCCGCCTGCTACAGGCCATAAAGTAATCCAGCTTCGAAAGCGAACACCAAGTTCGCAATTCGAAGAGCTCACTGTAGTGCAACATTGCATACCAAAAGAACCCTTGTCAGCTGCAGCTGTCAATAGTCGATAAGCCCTTCACGTAGTCATCATCGAACGACCAGACGAGGTCTGCCTCTGGCACAAGGTCCCCCTCCAGCAGCCCCTGCTGCCTCAACTGCTCAACACTGCGCACCCAATCACAGACCACAGAAAACTTCTCCAGTGATATGTACCTGGTGCCAAACTTGTGCGCATCAGAGTCCACCTGGTCGAAGTGCGGGTCAGGATAGCGGATGCCCTTCATAACATCCAGCATCTCACCCAATGCTGGCTTTTTAGCAAACAAATGCTTCTGCTGCAGACTGGCAAACGTCAGTGGGTAGACATGGGCATCATCAAGCATTTCAGGTGGCGACTGTGTGCGCAGTCCGGCTTCCTTGAGCATCATCCGGTTCAATGAGTCACGGATGATGGACATGGCATCAACAACCTCCTCATGTTCATCAAAGTTCTTGGGCTTCCGGCGGGCCATCTGCAGCCGTATGTTGCGGATTGGGTCGATGAAGCCCTGCTGAGCAGACCAAGCATCCGCTGGTGGCACGAACCCATCTCCTAGCGGTCGTTCAAAATTGAACCTCCTTTGTCTGTTCATTTCACCATCGCGTGATAATGCAGGTCTGCTCTCCTCTGGTGATGTCGCGATTGGCAGCAGATTCACAACAGGGGGCACTTTAACTGGTCTTCCAGTGTTGGCTGCCAGTCTTGTGCATCGAGAGTCTCCAACCTTTGGTGACTGCATGGTTTGCGCATTAGGAAACTCATCCACTGTGGTAGTGTCTGCTTCTGCCACCAGGTGTTCACTTCGGGTCTCGCTTGATTCAACTGGTGATGTAATTGTCGGCATCCTCGGAGGCTGGCTGTACACGACTGATACAGAGGAGCCACGTCGCCGCAGATGGCGGGCTGTCTCGTTTTCGTCCTCACTGAGTCGCCTGTATCCGGTACCAGTGTCTCCTCTATTATCGCCCGTAGTGGACGGCGCCCCAGTGGTCCCCGACACGCTCAGCAGCATGTAGGAAGACGGGATGGTCAGCAGGTCCGAGCCACAGTCCTCATCCTCACTTCCGGTCGGCAAGTAAACCGTCGGGATGGTGCGCATCTCCCTGCCGAAACCGGAAGTCGGCTCCGGAACAGGAGATGCGGTTTTCGGGACGCTGAACCGTCGCAGCTCAGCCAATGGGAGGTGGATCCTGGTTCTTCGTGCCACACTCGGATAGCCTCTTGGCACCGCCTTCCCGACACCGAATGTCGGTGTCGGCTTTTCACTTGCGCCACCTATTGCGGCCAAAGGAGGGCTTCCCAAATCCTGTCTCGAGACGCAGTCGCTCTGCTGGTTCCCGGCCGTGGTGCGAGTCACCGCTGCTCTCCGGGATCTGATGTCCGGCAGGCTGGCCATGCACTTGTGGCATGAGCTAGACTGGGAGGGGACGGTGAGGTAGGAGACTCGCGTCCCAGATGCCCTTCTACTTCTAATCTGACTGAACTCCTCGCTTCCATCACAGGGTGACAACCTTCGCCGACGTTCGAGCACTTCCATCACCGTCATGTTAAGCTGGTCTATGTCATGCATGACCTGAATGAAATTAAATGATAATAAACCGAGATGATCATGCATATACATTTACTCTGTAAATATATTCGCTATATCTGAGCCAATTGGTTAAATGATACTATTGATAGATATCATATTTATATTAGGGACCTAGCTTGGGAGTTTCAGGTGGTACACACATGGAATAATGTGCTATTGGAATAAAATGAAATGGAATAAAATGCTATAAACCATCATATATTTTAATAAAGACACACATTTGTAATCTCAGGTAGTACGCAGCTGCATACCTACGTATATGGAAGCGAACCTTTTATATATATATATATATATATATATATATATACATATATATATATATATATATATATATATATATGTACAGGTGTATGTCTAACACCAGGCCAGGTCTATTTATATATATATATATACATATATATATATATATATGTCCTAGGAATATCTAACACCAGGCAAGGTATATATATATATATATACATATACATATATATGAAATGCAGTTGGATAAGCAAATAGAGATAAAGACTTTTCAGCATGTATATTACATGCACACATACCTGCATACCTGCACACATACAATACATATATTCAGATGAACATACATGTATGCACATATATAGTGAACATAAATATACATACATACATACATACATACAATAAACATACATGCATACATACACTGATACAGGCAAACATACATGTGTACACACATACATACAATGATACATACACACATTTAATATATACACATAATAATATATACACACATATGTACCACCAACATACATATATACATTATCATCATTCAATTATCATCAATCCCTTAAGGCCCTGTCACACTACGCCATACGCCATTAGCGCGTGCTCAATGTTCAAACATTTGCCAGTACGTCGGCATTCGTCAAACTTTTCAGCGGCTGGGGATAAAAATGGGCATAACCACAACGTAACACAACATACACACAACGTACGTAATGTGTGCAGAATGTATCTCTGACCCATTGCTAGCGTGTGAAAGCATTCATGTGCCTCGCCAAACGTTCACAAAACGTTTGCAAAATGCTCGCATACGCTCTCGGTACGCTGACCAATGTTATGTACGTTACTCCATCGCTAGAAGTACAGTGTATACGTTAAGTATGTTGAAGATATGGCAGGCATACATTCAAAGTATGTTAGGAGTATGTTATGCATCGGTTGGCAGTACGCGGACTGTACGCGGACTGCATGTTCCCACCAGCTGAACGTATGGCTAACATGCAGCAATGTATCCCTAAAGTACTCCCAATGTACGCCGATGTATCCCGAACATACATGCAGCATACATTCAACGTACCAGCCACACGTCAGCACACATTGGAAGTTTTGAGCACGCACAACATTTCGGCGACGTAAGATGACGTATAACAATGTACCCAGAATGTACCCGACATACACCCAACATATGCATACCATATGATGATGTATGCTGACATGTTGGTAGAACGTCACATACGTCGGCATACGCTAAGGCTATACATCGTAGTGTGACAGCCCCTTTAATCACGAGGATCATTAGGAAACCACAGATGAATTTGCAACCCGTTTTCTCCATTTTCCCTGTTCTCCACTGTCCTCTGGGACTTGCCAAACTCCAGGCCTTTCAATGCCCTTATGGTTTCTTCCCATCTCTTCCTTTGTCCGCCTTGGCCCCCCCCCCCCCCCCCCCCCCCCCCCGGTCACTGTGCCTTGTAAGATGGTTTTTGCCAGGCCTGGTGAACCGGAAATACGCCATACCACTGTATGTGTGCATGCATACATACACACATACAATGATACCACACATACAATGATACCACATACACATGCGATGAACGTACATACACACATACACACAATGATACACACATCCAACATACACATATACAATGAACATACACATGTACATACACAATGAACATACACACTGATACATACACATGTACACACATTTATACAATGATTACTCACAGTCACAATGATAAATGCATGCATACACATGGACACAAATGCACACACATATTCAAATTTATTACTAGACTTGACAAGTGAAAAAATGCAATACTACAGGGACTAGTGAAAATAGGAGAGAGTGATCTCAGATTTGCGTCTGCCATATGGAGGCATTGGTACAAACTACTGTACGTACACCAACATTTGGATAATGGTTAGTAATAGTATTATAGTATTCATACTATTACTTGTATATTATGCACATTTATTTTCATATGTACCTACTATGGACCAATTTATGTAACTAGCGTAATGCTGAGTCTGAAATAAAGTATTGAATTGAATTGATATAAGCAAATATCCATACACAATGATACATACATACAGACATGTAATGCTACATCAATACGCACATACATATACACACATATCATATACACATGTGTATACACACACGCTACGCACATACATTCATTTATATATATATATATATATATATATATATATATATATATATATCGTGAGGGTGATGAAAATGGGTAACATTGCACCTAGAATAGGAGTCGAACCCTCGACTACCATTCCGGGGCTAGTGTGATGGAATCACCCTACCCACGCCTACCTGTCTATATCATTCATAGTAAGTATAATCCCGTTAAACCAAACTTGAAGGGACTCTAGAAATTTGTTTGGATTAACCGATCATTGGTGTAACCAAGCTTTGACTTTGACTTGGCTTTGGCAAAAATGGGGGTGCATTATGAATGTACAATGTATGTGGACACTATGATTATTGTTTTTTTATGTATATACGTTTTAACCCCATTAAACCAACCTCGGTTAAATCAAACAATCGGTTAATCCAAACTTTTTTCGGCGACCTGGCAAAATACTACCATTTATCGTATAAAAAAGTCTCAGATGACCTTAAAACCACATGAAAGTTTGGTTTAACTGTACCAGAAGTGGCCTGGGGCCGACAATTTTGTTTGGATTAACCGATACTTTGGATTAACCAACTTTGGTTTAACCAACTTTTTTATATGATAAATGGTAGTATTTTGCCGTACCGCCGAAAAAAGTTTGGATTAACCGATCGTTTGGTTTAACCGAGCTTGGTTTAACGGGGTTGTACCGCATATAGCTCCTTCCCTGAGAGTTCAGCGCAGACAACTACATATATAACTGCATCTGCAACGAGTAGCGTTTATTGACATTCCGTGAGGAGGATGGTATAAAAACGGAGCGTTATTTCATAAATGAGACTGTTTCAAAAGGTGCTAAGCAATATGGGACAACACTATATATATACATATACGCACGTCCGGTCGTCCGACAACAACAGCAGCAGTCGCTCAGGTGGGGAGCTGGCCGTCGCCATGGAAACACAGGTGAAGGATGCGTGCCGGCGCTGGTGGACACGTGGAGACCACTTACCTGTCCGCCCTGCTCCCCGCGCGGTGTGTGTAATCCGCTCTGGGGACCCATCTGGTTACGCTGCTGCTGCCCGCGTCTGCCGCCAGGTGTCGTGGGGGTAAGGGGAGGTTGGGTGGGGATAGGGTAGGTGGTGTGGAGTAGGGTGGTGTGGGATGAGGCGGTGTGGGGTGAGGTGGGGTGGCGTGAGGTAGGGACTCGTGAGGTGGGATGCGTGGGGCGGGGATGGGTGAGATGGGGCGCGGTGGGGTGAGGCGGTGCTGGGCGGGGTGGGGCGGTGCTGGGCGGGGCGGTGCTGGGCGGGGCGGGGCGGGGGCTGGGCGGTGCTGGGCGGGGTGGGGCGAGGCTGTGCGGTGTGGGGATAGGCGATGCGATGCGGGGCTGGGTGGGGTGGGGCGGTGATGGGTCGGGTGGGGTGGGGCGGGGTGGGGCGGAGTGGGGCAATGCGGGCGGGGTGGCACTCAACCCTTTCCTCACCTCCACCTTCCTGCCACCACCCTTCCCACTGTTTCTCATCCTCCCCCTTCTCGCCTCCAACCTCTCTTCCTTTCTCAGCCCATCCTTCTCCCTTCTCCCTCCGTTCCCAGCCCTCTCTCCTTTCTCAGTCCTCTCTCCTTTCTCAACCCTCTTTCTCCTTTCTGAGCACCCCTGCCATCTTTCTCCTTCCACATGTTTCTCCTTTTTCATCTCCTCTTCCACCCTCCCTCCCATATTCCACCCCTTTCCCCATCTCCCTTTTCGCCCACTCCAACTCTCCCTCCCTCCCTCCCTCCCTCCCTCCCTCCCTCCTCCCTACCCTTACCATTTTCACGCCAGAAACAATCACTGTGTGACTCAGTGTCGGAATATTATGACTGATATGCCCTAAGATGTTGCTTGGAAGTAAAACCCAAATCACCACCTCCGTCGTGCCGGCACCTGTGCTGCATTAGCGGGTCATTTCGGGAACACGGTCACCGTGGCCTCATTACAAAGGTATATATGGCAGCTCGAGTCAATCGGTCTGCTGCACCCTCCCCCACCCCCCCCCCCCCCCCCCCCCCCCACCCGATGCATACCCTCACTTTCTGCCCCCCCCCCCACCACACCCCACCACACCCCACACACCACCTTCTGATATCCAAAGCAAAACTTGTATTATTTAAAGTTGCATGGTTCGATGGCGTCTTAATTTTTATTTTATTTTTGAGATAAATATATCAAATTGATCATTATAACTTACTAATACTTAAATACTAATCATTAGTCCGGAGTAATTTTGAAGAAAAATGGCTAGTTTTGAAGCAATTGGAGCCGAAAGAACTCAAAATACTTTCGACAAGCTTCCCAAAAGTGCTCTCCCTATGATGCATATTGACGTCTCGCAATGACCACATGATGTGGAATGACCTAAATAAAATATAGCCTGGGTACCGTTTTTTTCTATTGATGGCGCCATTGCGCCATGATTTGTTTCTTGGCATGTGATGTGGGCTGACCTAATGATTATCAAATGTATTGTTCCCAGATAATAATATACATAATTATTACATCACTCTTATTCAGATCTGTAACAATTATTTAATACTAAATTCCATGCAACTTTATATCAACCCAGGCTAGTGTGCCAGCAATACTACTACTGGACATCTTGGAACCTAACTAGGTACTTGGAATGAGGGTCAAGGCTACTGAGGCCATGAGATTGACATAATTGATTAATGGCTTCCTTGTGTGATGGGTTTCTCAAAGTAGGATGAGGTAGTAAATTCACTGATTATTCTATATATGCTGTCCCAAATCACTTGTTAATGCACCAATATCTAATAATCAAATTAAGATACAGGTTTTGGTTTTGAAAAATAAATATTTCATCGGACCATGCAACTTTAACGATGCCTCTAGATCACATTGATTTTCATATTGTCGGCTGTTGGATATCAAACATATGGTCATCCTGACATATTTCTTTGGAGGAATCCCGTTGCCGCCATATAGGCTATTCTTACCCTTCTGGGCCGGTATGCATGGAGCAGTGTTAGTGGCGTGTGGTGTTAAGCCTCTAACACCGGGTAGCTATCACCATTTATTGGCGTCGTCGAGAACTATGTCAAGCCGTATGCATGGGCGCCTAAACGGTGAGTGTTTGCTATATGTGAATTAATTTATTCATTATGGAAATTTCTCTGAGCCTGTTGCCGGCGAGCACCTGCTTGGGCCTAATATATTGCCTTCTCTACCCAGTGGGAACCAGCAAGCTTGTTACTGAGGCGGCGGCGGCGATTTGTTTACTTTACATTCGTCTATTTGACAATATGAATAACGCCGCCAATGCGGCGGCGGTGTTAATATCGGTTCAGATTTAGGGTTAAATTGATCAAATTTCACTTATGGCGTACGTAATTCTGTTAAATATGACAGCATTGAATAGATTTGGGCCTAATATATAATATAGGCGGTGGCGGCGGCGGCGATTTGTTTACTTTACATTCGTCGATTCGAAAATGTTAACATCGCCGCCATTGCAACGGCAGCGTTAATCTCGCTTCGATTTTAGGGTTAATTTAATCAAATTTCACTTATTGCATATGTAATTCTGTTAAATATGATAGCATTGAATAGATTTGGGTTTAATATATTGCCGCCGATGGGGCGGCTGTGGTGTGTGTGTGTTTTGTTGATATGGGACAGTATGGATATCGACGTCAAAGTGGCGACGGCGATTTGTTTACTTTACATTCGTCGATTCGACAATATTAATATCACTGCCGATGCGGCGTCAGCGTTAATATCGCTTCGTTTTTAGGGTTAATTTGATTAAATTTCACTTATTGCATATTTAATTCTGTCAAATATGATAGCATTGAATAGATTTGGGCACCATCCTCACACTAACCTAACACTAACACCGCTGTAAACCTGCTATGAGCAGAGTTAGAATTTCACAGTTTAAACTCGCGCTGTTAGGCCTAACACTGCTCCATGCATACCAACTTTTCGGCGCTAAACCAGAAATCCCGCCCTAAATGCGGTTTGGCTCGCTAACACCGCGCCATGCATATGGGCCCAGATATCCAATGCAGATGTCTTACTAAGTAGCAACACCCTCATTCATTCTCGTTTGCGACTTACAGATGTAATTTACATACGGGAACAGAAGAGGACAAGGCAGAAATGGAAATAACAAAATTTATTGGAGAACATAACCTGCAGGCAGGTCGGTCTTGGCTGGAGAACATATCGGTATCGTGTATCGTGTCTCGTGTCATAGTTAATTGACCGTGATATTAGTGTGGTATCGTATAGAGTACCAATCAGGTTAAATGATGTCAAGATAAGTATCAAGCATATCGAACAATGATTAATCAATTAGGAATGAGACTAGTTACATGTTGATAAGTTTAGAGGAAATGTTAGGATCAAGAAAGAGATGAGAGAGAGAATAACTAGCACAGACAACCAGCAGCCCTCAACCCCTCCCCCTTTCATGCATGATTATCGGGTGGGTGGGTGGGTGAAGCGACTTGCAAGGAGAAAGACCGGCGTGAAAGTGAAGTGCAAGATGGCAGTCAGTAACAGAGAAGTAGAGCAAGAAAGTAGTGCGAGAGAAAAGAGTGCCCGTGTTCCCGCCAGTAAATTATCCATGTTGAAAATCAACATGCGTAATTTACATACGGGAACAGAAGAGGACAAGGCAGAAATGGAAATAACAAAATTTATTGGAGAACATAACCTGCAGGCAGGTCGGTCTTGGCTGGAGAACATATCGGTATCGTGTATCGTGTCTCGTGTCATAGTTAATTGACCGTGATATTAGTGTGGTATCGTATAGAGTACCAATCAGGTTAAATGATGTCAAGATAAGTATCAAGCATATCGAACAATGATTAATCAATTAGGAATGAGACTAGTTACATGTTGATAAGTTTAGAGGAAATGTTAGGATCAAGAAAGAGATGAGAGAGAGAATAACTAGCACAGACAACCAGCAGCCCTCAACCCAAAATAGAGGCGAGGGCTGATGGTACGGTAGAAATTACCGTCTGAGGAAGATAAGCGGAGACAGCATTACTACTCCACGGCCCCGCTTCATTAATCTTGGCTGGAGAACATATCGGTATCGTGTATCGTGTCATGAGTTAATTGACAATGATGTTATTGAGGTATCGTATAGAGTACCAGCAAGGTTAGGTCGGTCTTGACTGGAGAACATATCGGTATGGTGTATCGTGTCATGAGTTAAATGAGAATGATGTTATTGAGGTATCGTATAGAGTACCAGCAAGGTTAAATGATGTCATGATAAGTGTCAGGCATATCGAACACTGGATTAGTGATTAGAGATGAGACTAGTTAAATGTTGTTATGTTGGGAGGAAAAATGGAAAGGTCAGGAAAGAGATGAGAGAGAAGAACTAGCACGGAACCAGCAGCCCTCAACCCAAAATAGAGGCGAGGGCTGATGGTACCACAGAAATTAGTGTCTGCGGAGGGAATGCTGACACAGCATCACTACTCCATCAGGATGTCATAGAGCGAAGGCCTCAAGATGTCGAGCCATGGTTCAGGCAGAATCTCTCATATGTTTGAAGGTGGAGGCGTTTGTTTGCCAAGGTGCCGCTAGACAGGGCCTCTGTCAATTCAGGAACTAGCTGGAGATGGTGACTCAAGCTGTACCCTGGAAGATAGAAGCAGAAGAGTGGGTATCTTCGAGGATTATCAGAGAATGATCTACAAGGAAAATCAATATTTGTCAAGGAGAATGAGACTGGGACACGATGTAGAATCCTGGGTCGACACTCTACCAGTGCTGCTTCTTGGGCTTGCTTATTCGAATGAAGCCTGCTCAGATTATCAACTAGAACTAAGGGAGCTCCATCTTTATGTATAAGTGATATCGCAGCTATTTAATGCAGATATTAACCAAAGTTGTCTCACAAATGCAGTTAACATTAAATCCGGTCCTCCACCCGAAGCCAGTACTTGTTGAGAGACTACGTTCTCTGTTTTTACTACCACACTAAAGTTCCTAGGAACATCCGGAAGGAGAACGACCAGAGCCGTTATTAAATTAAACGCCCCCAGCTGATTAATGAATTTCAATGTCTCAATCACCTCACGGGGTACTCTGCAGCATAATATTCCGCTAGGGAGAATGCCCCCCCCCCCCGATTTTTTAAGTAGAGTCACACTCTATTACCCAATCAGTAACCGGCTTCAGAGGAAGAAGAACAACTGTAATGAACTTCGGTGGAAAAATTTATGAAAAGTCTATATCTTTAATGATTACATCCGAGAATGGATGCTGACCAGGATTCGGTAAGGCCCTACTATGCCGCTAAGACCCGGTTCATACACGCCCATGCGGGCTTCACACATTTTGCAACGTGTTCCATCTTGCCCGCTATACTCTGGAGTTGCTTCTTCGAAGCAACCTGTTTGTCTTTCCAAGTCCGACAGTCAGTGAGGACTTCTGCAAGCTTCTCTTCTGGAATAGTAGCAATCGTTTAGCTCATATCACCTATCACCTGTGTATCTAAAATGCGTGTGCCGCCTATCAGTCCCAAATTGTTACTAGTAGCGTGGCATACTACGGTAGCAGTGTGGAGTTATGTCATTATATGAATGGATTGTTATAACCATGCGCTCCTTGTATCGATGCAAGCGTGGCTATGTGTAATATTATGACGTATGCATTTCTTACTTAAGAACATGTAGTGACAGTGGAGCCAAGTACCGCAGACAATTGTGAAACCGCAAGACATGTAGTTTAATTTATCTACGTTGCATTCAGGAGTGTACAAATCTACACTGAACATTATTTCATCAGTGACTATTAGTCTATCTAATACTACGTCAGGGCACTACAACCCTTGCAAGGCACACAATACGGAGGCCCGCATATCAGTTCTGACTTGTTCCTAATATTCTTGTATGCTAGCGGTACCAATGTGGAATTTTTTCATTGTGTAAACTGGAATGTTGAAGCCCTGCACCCCTATTATAGATGCGAGCGTGGCTATATTTAATATTATGAATTGTGCGTGTCTGAATAAGGAACATGTAGTGGCAGCGGAGCAGGCAGCGCAGGAACTTGAGTCCCCACAAACATGCAGGTTACATTATCTAAGAGGGTATAAATATTGCATGAGCTGTAACTTAAAACGTGGGTCAGGTACCATTATTTTAGGGAGTATAAGTTGCAGTAGCGTGAACATATAGTTTAAATAATCAGGGAGTATTCCAATACTAAAATGCTACCGTGAATTAGTGCTTAGACCAGGATGCAGATATAGTTTAGACAGTATAATGTATTACAATCCGGTTAATAACACCAGGTGAGAACCACAGTGTCCACCAAGAATAATACTTATCCTGCAAACGGAGGAAACCGGGGACGTTGTCTGAAGACAGCTAGCAGTGGCAGCTAGCCTAGACCGTGCAGCGCGGAGACATGCCGCCGGCAGAAACCGGGGCAGAGTTCGGGAAAAATGCATCAGCAGGCAACATCAACAGAGACCGTGCAATGGAGGGCAGCCTACTGGCAGACATCGGCGCAGAGACCGTGGACGTCAGCTGAAAACATTGATGGTGAGTCACGGGACGTCAGCAGTTGAGACGCTAAAATCAAAGAGAATTGCACTGACGAGCAGCAGTCACTGTCACAGTGTCAGAAAAAAGTAACCAATCTTCTAACTATCATATATGTCGAGATACCTTGTTTAATTAAAGTGATATGTTAATTTGTTGATTACAACAGTCAAGCTTGAGTCTCCCATGGGTAGATATGTGACAACAAATTTCAAGGTCACCAGATTCGAACATAAAATGTAACATTGCAACAGTATTGGAAAAACCCTTTCTAATGATACCTAAATCATCATCCTGTGACAATTATCAATGAAATTGTGACACTTAACAAGCGTTTCCTATGGGTACTTTAAGACCATTGTTTCAACTGAAACCCAGTTGAAATCTGGGACCCAGCTCATGACTCATGAGACTTGTTACCGACCCGCTTCGCGGCGATCGGTGATATTCGCAGAGACCTAGCTATGTTGACAGGGCCTGGACCAAGCCCTGTGCATTCTCGAAGAATCCGTTCCGGTTGAGCAGCCAGGTGAATCGAGCCGGATGAACATGTAGTCTAGAATCCGAAGCTCGTACCAGCTGTAGACCTGCAATATGAAACTTCTCGAGGCAGAATAAATAAGTCTAACCGTTACCACTTAGTAGGGATATTCGTGTATTTGTCGACTCCACTCGCGGTGTTCTATTTGAAATTCTGAAGACTCGGGTGACCCGAGTCGCCCGGGTCGTGTTAGTCGATTACAGCCTCGGTGCCAGCTATGAGAGACAGGCACGGCGGCGGGAGCGAGGTGTTTACGGGTCGGGTTACATAGACATAGTAGCGTGTATCTGTCAGTTAGCAGCCCACTCGATGTAACTTTCTTAATAATTACATTAGAAAAAATGTAAGACTACCAAGTTAAAGGTCTCTTCAAGCTCTTCCCAATGGAATATGTCCCATTAAGATAGGATGGTTTTAAATAAATACGACATAGCTACAAAATAGAAATGACCGGCGCACTGCAGTCACTCTCACCGTGGTAAACAGAAGGAGTGACTGTCACCGTGAGAGGGAACTGACACTGTACGACGGTACCCAGAGGCAAGAAATGAAACAGAGTGTACAGACCATTGGAAAGGTCATAAGACAGTCTAAATAAAAATACTAACACAGTCTCAGCCTATAAACAGTCAAATACTAACATGAAAAAATACTTAACATGAGGAAACGAGCTGCCAACCAGCAACATTACGTGAAGCGACTTGCAAGGAGAAAGACCGGCGTGAAAGTGAAGTGCAAGATGGCAGTCAGTAACAGAGAAGTAGAGCAAGAAAGTAGTGCGAGAGAAAAGAGTGCCCGTGTTCCCGCCAGTAAATTATCCATGTTGAAAATCAACATGCGTGATGTATAATGTATTATGCTAGTAGTATTGAAGCGCAGAAGGGAATTATTGTTTTATATTTGACCGATTATTCTGTATTCTGCCTCTTTGAAATCACACATGTGACCGGTGGCACCGCCACCGGTTCTCCTCAGCCCTAATTGAAGTGGAAAGTGGGTTAAAGTTGCATAGTCCGATGGTTTTGAGTTTCTGTCATTTTCTGTGATAAATCTATTAGCTTGATCGTTATAATTTACCTTAACCTAGTTTGAAGTATCTTTTATTTTAAATGGCTAACTTTTGAGATATCTGAGGGGCAAACATGCCTAATTAATTTTGGCAAGCATGCCAAAACTCTGACACCATACTGTTCTATAGTAACAGGTTCTACTAAATTGTCTCAGTAATCCCTTCTATGTGGTGACAAATGTTTAATAAGTGCACCAGTATCTAAGTTAGATATGTAGAATCAAAGCTAGATAATTGTTTTTGTTTTGAAAATTTGATGTTTTCATCGGACTATGCAGCTTTAAGCAGTATAATCTCTGGCAACAATTACCTGCCTTACCGAAAGTACACATTTTGAGTGGTGAGTGAGGATATCGAACAGTGGTATAGATTGTCGGCAAGTGGTGTAATTGTTGGGCAATGTCGGACATTTGCGTTATAGCCCTGTCACACTACGACGTATCTCGCTGGTGTGCCACCAAAGCACAAAATCACTTTTAATCGTCGAGACTCATCAAACTTTTCGGAGTCAGCGCAACGTATTGGTAGCGTGCGGCTGATGTTGTGCAAAAAAAAGAAGAAGAAGTTTGGCGCGCCGTCCTGATATGACCTTAGATGTAGCTAGGACATAAAACAACAAAGCATCAGTTTGGCGCAATGAGCCTCACACGCGTGTGGCGTGTGACTAGCGTTCGCATAATGTTATTCCAGCGCGTTTAAGTATCTCGATGCGACCCTAACGTCGCCATAATGTTGGCACCTGTGCGTTGTCGCAAGTTAAAAGTTTTGTGCAAGCACAAAACTTCGCCAATTCCCTGACGCGCGCTGCCGACCATCTCCGTATATCAACGTATACCAACGTCCGCCTAACGCGCGCGTAATGCTTCTAGACATCTCCCTATGTTTCACCAAAAAATTACCCATGTCGACGCGCGTTGGCGAGAAATGTCGTAATGTGACAGCACCATAACTACTGTGGATGGCGACTGTCAAACGTCACTGTCATTTTGGGAATTTTCGCTGCGTTCATTGCGGAACTGTCACGTGATCCCTGCGGCTGTCAGTGGAGGCTGCCAGGTAAGCTAGTGGCCGAGGGTTGTGTTTGTGCAGGTGCCGGAGGGATAAGGACCGGTGGTACAATCGGCGCTCTGCCAGACACACGTAGCCACCCCCGCCGAGATGTTTGTGGAAATATCCCCGATGTAGATTTGTGGAACGCTCGAGAATCTATATAACCATTTCTTCCGGAACCCAGAGAATTTCTCTTCCAGTAATCCGCAGTGGTGAGTTTCGGATGGGAAGGGGTGTGGGGGTGGGGTTTGGGGGTGGGGGGTAAAGGTTTATTTTAAAGAGAAAAACATGCTTATTCTGGTAAACATCGCCTTTCACGTGTCAGTGCCCGAGGCACTGTGCTTCCGGCTCTGGAATATTACAGGTTTGACATAATTGGGGTTTCCATGTGGAATAGAAAGTATCTATATGCATTGATAATAAGGTAGGCTTAATCAATTATTATACATATTGTTTGTTCAGGTGCAAAAACCGACAAACGCCATCTGGGTCAAAATGAAACCATGACTACCACATCTGAGCTAAAGTTGCCATCATTCCGATAATCCTTTTTTTTTTCACAGAAGCTGCCACATCCCCTATTAAATGCCCTACTCAATATGAAATTCGTAGACTTTAACTGGAAAGCACAACAATAAATTATATTTAAAGAAAGCAACTAAAATGGATTTGTCGGTTTTTTCACCTGAACTCTTCATTTATCATTTATCAGATGAATGCCAGGAAGACCAAAACAATGGTTATAAGTAAAAAGACAGATAAACCAAATATCAATATAACCATAGATGGCACAAACATAGAACAAGTATCCGAATTCATATATCTCAGACAAAAGATTACAAATGATGGGAGATGTGAGGAAGAAATTAAAAGAAGGATAACAATAGCCCAAACTACATTCTCCAAAATGTATAAAGTGTTAACATCAAGTAAGATATTAATACAAACAAGGAAGCGTATTCTTCAGTGTTATGTGTGGTCTACTCTAATGTATGGGGCAATCTCTAAGAAAATGTACAAACGTTTAGCAGCATTTGAGATGTGGACTTATCGAAGGATGATGAAAATATCATGGACAAAGAACACCAACAAAGAAGTTCTCAGAAAAATTAAAAATAAGAAAAGCTTGTTTGCCACTATACAGACAAAGAAACTTATTTATTTTGGCCACATCATTCATCAGAGTTCAATATACCGTACATTGTTGGAAGGGAAGGTGAATGGCAGCAGAGGGAGAGGGAGACCAAGAACATCATGGTTTACAAATATTTCACAGTGGACAGGCTTGAATTATTCACAGTCTATCAGAACAGCACACCATCAGGACAAGTGGAGAACCATTGCATCCAACCCTCGACTAGAGGACGGAACTATTGATTGATTGAGGGCCAGGCAACTGGTTATACAGTATAACCCCGTTAAACCAAACTTGAAGGGACCCTAGAAATTTGTTTGGATTAACCGACCATTGGTTTAACCAAGCTTTGGCTTCGACTTGGACTTCGCTTTGGCAAAAACGTGGGTGCATTATGAATGTAATATACACTGTATCTGGACACATTGATTATTGTTTGTTATGTATATACAGCATAACCCCGTTAAACCAAGCTCGGTCAAACCAAACGATCAGTTAATCCAAACTTTTTTCGGTGGCCCCGCAAAATACTACCATTTATCATATAAAAAAGTTGGCGGGCTCTCAGATGACCTTATAAGCACATGAAAGTTTGGTTTAACTTTACCGGAAGTGGCCTGGGGAATGACAATTTAGTTTGGATTAACCGATAATTTGGATTAACCGACTTTGGCTTAACCAACTTTTTTATATGATAAATGGAAGTATTTTGCTGGGCTGCTGAAAAAAGTTTGGATTAACCGATCGTTTGGTTTAACCGAGCTTAGTTTAACGGAGTTGTACTCTACCAGTTATTCACATTGGCAGCTATTATCTACATAAATGCTTAAAGCTACAGAGGTCGATGAAAACTTCAAATTTTCAAAACCAAAACAATTATCTCGATTTGATTCTACATATCTAACTGAGATACTGATGCACTTATCAAGCATTTGTCATCATGTAGAAGGGAATACTAAGGAATTAAAATATAATCTATCACTGCAGAAGGCTATGAGGGTTATGGTGTCAGAGTTTTGGCATGCTTGTTGAAACTAATTTGAGATGTTTGCACTTCAAATATCTCAGAAGTTAGCCATTTTAAATCAAAATTACTTCAAACTAGCATAGGCTGCTCCCCCACTTTCTTTTATGTTCAGAATGGGTTGTGCTGCACACAATGCAACACATTCCACTTCCACTATGTACAGATGAAATGCGACCACTCCACTGGCTGGAAGACCAGTGCCCCGGCACTGACAAAATATGTATTCAGATGAATAAAAATATTTACCAAAAAAAACAAAACAACTAAAGTAAGGTAGAATATAACAATCAGTGTAATATGTTTATCTATGAAGGAAAAACAAAACTCAATGAGCATAGATTAGTTCCAGCAAGGTTACTGAGAAGACATGAATGGACTACTTAAAGTTGCATAGTCCGATAAAAGTAAAAAAAGATTTTAAAGCGATACACTTATCTAGATTTGACCCTCTATATCCAACCTAGATGTGGATACACTTACAGTATAACCCAGTTAAACCAAGCTCGGTTAAACCAAACATTTGGTTAATCCAAACTTTTTTCAGCGGCCTGGCAAAATACTACCATTTATCATATAAAAAAGTTGCTTAAAGCAAAGTCAGTTAATTCAAATTATCGCTTAATCCAAACAAAATTGTCGGACCCCAGGCCACTTCCGGTATGGTTAAACCTAACTTTCCTGTGGTTATAGGGTCATCTGAGACCTGTCCCACCCACCGCCACCCCCATCTCCCACCCACTCCCACCCTCATCTCCCACCCACCCACCATCATCTCCCACCCATCCCCATCTCCCACCCACCCACACCCCCATGTCCCACCCACTCCCACCCCCATCTCCCCCCCCCCCCCATCTCCCACCCCCCACCCCCATCTTCCAGCAATTCCATTTCCCACCCATCCCTAATCTCCCACCCCCAAATCTCCCACCCCGCAACTCCCTCCCCGCCAAGTCAAAGTCGAAGCCAAAGCTCAGTTAAACCAATGATCGGTTAATCCGAACAAATTGCTAGGGTCCTTTCAAGTTTGGTTTAACGTGGTTATACTGTATTAGGTATTTGTTGCAGCATAGAGGGGTATACTAGGTCAATTGAATCTAATAGAAGATGTTACTGATAAAAGCCTACATGTGATAAGAATTTTAATAAGCATACCAAAATTAATTTAGCTTGTTTACACTTCAAATATCTCTGATGTTTGCCATTTTAAAGCAACGCTACTTCAAACTAAAGTAAGGTAGATTATAATGATTAACCTAATATAATAATTTCAGAAAATGACAGAAACTCAAAATCATCGGACTATGCAACTTTAACAGAAAGTCCATACTACCTCTGATAAATATCGGCTTAGTGAGCATTAGGACTATTTAAGAGAAAACCAGGAGAATGGCAGTACCAGGATGGTTTGATTAGACAAGGGCTCAAATCAGTAAAATAATGAACATTTAACCTTTAATTCATTTAATTAACTTTTAATTAGTCCCTCAATATTTAATAAAGTAACTAATTATCCCATGATTGCCTATCACTAATTAGGGAATCAAATATCACATTTCCTCGCCTGGAGAGGAATGGACAATTTGGCCTTAATCACTCTTCACATTAAAGCTGCATAATCCGATGAAAACATCAAATTTTCAAAACCAAAAATATTATCTTGTATATCTATATTTGATTCTACATATCTAAGCTAGATACTGGTGCACTTATTAAACATTTGTCGCCACATAAAAGGGAACACTGGGGGAATTTAATATGACCTGTTACTATAGAAACATATGGTGTCAGAGTTTTGGTGTGCTTGCTAAAATTAATTTGGTGTGTTTGCACTTCAGATATCTCAAAAGTTAACCATTCAAAATAAAAGTTACTTCAAACTAAACTCAAGTAGATTGAATCGATCAACCTAATATGTCTATAAGAAAAAATGACAGAAACTCAAAACCATCGGATTATGCAACCTTAATTAAGTATTTAATTGAGGATAAGATTGCCATTGAAGAACACAGCGGCTGTAATCGATTATAGCGGTGTGGACCCGGTTTTCAGAATTTCAAATAGAACACCCTGAGGTGTACCTAAAAACCAAAGGCCGTGTGCTAAATGATCCGACTCCAATGCCCCACCTCGGGCGTATTCGATTAACCACCTCGGGTCACCCGAGTCACTTTTTGGCGCATACGCACATCCTGCAGACTCGGGTGGAATAAACGAACATGCTTCTCCACGCTCGGGGTGGAAAAAATGGTGACTTAATCCAAAACTTTAAAAAAAAGTAACAGATATAACTACAGAAAATAGGATTTAAAATATTTTATGATTGCATATCTTAGTTATAGTTTCATTTCATTAATCTAAAGCCGTGTTTACACAGGCGAGTTAAGTCGCTTCATATAAATCGCCTTGTCTAATTTGCTTTACATTCGCCGTGTAAATGCGACTTAAGGTGGATTAGGGCTGATTCGCCTCAACTAATTCGCTTCAAGTAAATCGCCTCGCGAGGTGGTTTATATAAAGCGAACTAGCTTAAGCACGTCACATGCATGCGCAGTCGAGACCTGAGTTTGTTGATTTTCCGGTTGATCAAAAGCGCATATTATCTAATTTGGTCTATGAAACTGCTAGCTGTGCACAGATATTTTTTTCATGATTTATTTTAAGGTTTTCACTGCCCAGCAGAAGTTTTGACCGTTCCAAACCAATACGATTCAGTCCATACATATCTAGGTCGAACCCACACTCTCTCGTGGCGACGTCAACTAACCAAAACTGGCGCTGGTTAGTCTGGACTTACTCATGCACAGATATCGATTAGCGCCTTAAACCGCTCCATGTGTAAATGAGCCACTACTTCGCTTCATATAAATCGCCTTGTCTAATTCGCTTTACAATTGCCCGTGTAAACACGGCTTATGTTATAAAAAAAAAGAAACATTAAAACAACACGTAGGACTTGTACTGGTAGCTGTTATCCTGCAGGCACCAGCACAAATGTGACGTCATCATTCCTAGCCACCCCCAGCCAAGACGTGGGTTACTGGGGTCGGGACTTTTTGCACACGGCATGTGTATTTGTTGACTCCACTCGCGGTGTTCGATTTGGAATTCTAGCAACTCGGGTGACCCGAGTCGCCCAGTGTCGCGGTTTCAGTTTTCAACCAGTTTCAGTTCTCAACATCGCTTCTGTGCATGAGTCAAAGCATCTGCGCATGCGTCAAAGCATCGTCTGCTCATGTGTCAACATCAGCCTGATTCAAGCCGTCGCCGATCGCCGCAAATCGCTGCCTCATACTGTCACTATAGTGTCAGTGTCACTAACCTTATAAATTTAATATAATCATTTCGGTAAACATGTTTTCTATATGTGTACCAAGCAATTTGTTTCTAGGTGGTGTGGTTTTAGAGATATTTCACTTTTTCTGTATGAAGATTGCTCACGACCATTGACAATGCCTTGAGTTTGCCGGTACGCGCAGTGCAAAACATTATTCAAAATTAATAGAAATCCAGAACCCTAACCATATCAATTTAATATAATCTTGTTGGTAAACATGTTTTCTATATGTGTACCAAGCAATTTGTTTCTAGGTGGTTTGGTTTTAGAGATATTTAACTTTTTCTGTATGAAGATTGCTCACGACCATTGACAATGCGCAGACGATGCTGTTAGATTTTGACGCATGCGCAGAAGCGATGTTGAGAACTGAAACTGGTTGAGAACTGAAACCGCGACACCGGGTCGTGTTAATCGAATACAGCCCTCTTGGATGGGAGCATCAGGAGCACTGACATCACATGTGTGCTAGTACCTGTAGTGTCAGCCTGTACTGTTACATCTACCTACCAATACAAGTCTCACATGGTTTTTTTGTTTTGTTTTTATATATAAAAGTATGACCACCCAGATTAATGAAATGGACATATAACTAAACTTAGATAAAGTATTCACCCTGTACTCGCAGTACACGGGTGAATACCAGCACTATATAAAAGCTGTCGAAAAAGCGGGGAAATGAAATGAGAGCCTAATTTCACAATCTAAGAAGCAACAATTATTCTTTTTATATGTCTTCATATTTCCCCACTACCTTTGATTTGGAAAATATAATAAAACATTTAATTTAATAGAATTTAAAGGTGAAATCGACGGCGTTCTATGGCCGCCATCTTGTCTTTTTGCATTCTCTCCCATTTCACCAACTCTGTGCCAATATATGTAGCCATTTGATCCTAGAACTACAGTTTCTAGTTCCTGTTCCATACTAAAGCTATTTTCGCCCGTATTTACACTACGTTGTCGTTCACCCGTGTACTACAAGTACAGGGTGAATCGTTTATCTAAGCTAAACTATGCAATCATAAAATACTTTAAATCATATCTTGCTGTAGTTATATTGGTTATTTAAATTGTGGCTTAATCCAAACCTTTTGGGTTAAGCCACCATTTAGTTCACTTCAGGTGCATTTTTGTTATGCAACCCGAGTTTCTATGATCTGCGCATGCGCAAAAAAATGGTTAGGATGATGAGAGGTGATTAATCGATTACGGCCACTTGGTGTACTCTCCCATGATTCCCTTCGACTAGTTAACTCAAGCGAGAAATGAGAGAACTACAAACTCCCTGAAGATAAGCCATGATGATCAAGTCGGTAAGAAGAGCACTGACTGACTTCCCATCTGAAAGGTCATGGGTTCGAGCCCCAAATGAGTCAAACCAACGACTTATAAAATTGATACTTGTCATTGCCTAGTCTGGTACTCGGCATTACTAGGATAAGGATAGAACTGGCTTGTTCAGTGTAATGGGGATGATGAAAGTGGGAAACATTGTGACTCGAGCAGGATTCGAACCCACACCTATTGCATCTTGCATTTCGGGCTAGTGTGCTAACCATTACATTCTAGGCTCCCTGACCAGACGGGATGGCCGAATGAGTTAGAGCGCCCGTCTCCCGTGTTGGTAGATCGTGGGGTCGTGGGTTCGAACCCTGGACGAGTCAAACCAATGACTTAAAAATTGATACTTGTTCCTTCCTAGTCTGGCGCTCAGCATTATTAGGATAGGGCAAGGACTGCTTGGCTCAGTGTCAGGATAATGTGACTGACTGTCAATTCAAATGACAAATAAATCACAACAAAGCTTTATGTTTATTCCCTTTAACAGTAGAGTCAGTGTTAGAATATGTGCTTGTTAACCTAAAGAAAACCAATGCTTTGTCAACCCTATCTATGTAGAAAATCGTCTTTTGTTTCAACTAAAGGTACTGTCACACTGCATAAGCGTATGCTGACATATGTGACACACACTGTCATATGGTGAGAATTTTGAACATGCTCAAAAATACTACTTATGCCAAATGTACCCATAACTTGTCTCAGCATACACTAGTGGGCTGTTAACAAATACTACTTATGCCAAATGTACTCATAACTGATCTCAGTGTACACCAGCGTACACCAGCGTACACCAACGTGTTGGCGCAAAATCACATACATCGGCATGCGCTGATGCAATACGGCACAGTGTGACAGGGCCTTAACCTATACATAAAATTATGCATTGCTCTCTTCAAAGTGCCAGCAGACAATTGCCAGAAATAACATTATAATGGCAATGTTATCATTTTATAGCCAATACTACTAGCCATAGTTGTTTATTTTGTTACTGACCAAATTCTTTGCCTATCTATTTTAAATTTATATAAACGATTTCAATTACCCACCATTTCTAACCAGAATAAAGCATAATTAAGATTTTTACACGAAAATAAAGAGAACAACATTCTGAAAAAGAAAAGTCAATAGAGTTCGTTGGCCTACACTTCAGTTTGGTTGCATACTTTACAATGAGATTGTGTGGACAAATATTCCCAATAGTGGGGCGGATATGTAACAATTTTTACTTGAGGTGTGCACTTCCGGAAAGAAGCATGAAACATTGTCCTAAGGGGTTTTTGGGTATGCTGATTACAAAAATTGCGGGAACCACGATGTCACTCCAACGTTTCCTGCCCAAAATTAAGAAATTCAAAATGGCCACCGCAAAACACGTTTTTGCCCATAAAACGGTTCTAAGTCCCCCGATTACCATGATCTTGATGTCTATACCTATGTTTTTAAGGTCAAGGAATCCACTAAAACACATGTGAAGACCCATAACATCCATCTTCATGGTCAAAATTTAAAAAAATGCTCATAACAATAATTTTTTAAATACCAACTTTCTTTAAATCTGACGTTGTTGTTTTACTTCTTCATGGTAATTGAGGATTAAAAGCAGAAGACATTCAGATGATATTGGTGATCTTAAATTTCTCACAGTATGCTAATTAATTTAAATCCTCTCAGTGATTTCGCATTTCAGAGTTTATTAAGAGTTTAGATACAAAGACGATACCTGGTACAGACATCAATACTAATGACATTTCTTCTCAGCAGGGTCATAATCACAAGGAACAGTTATAATTCTTATTTTTCAGAAACCAGTGGCATTCATATCGTGATGGTCATCTAGGCGATCACCATGTCCAAAAGGCTTAGACTTGCTCCTTAGGCTTGCGCTGCACCAGTTCAACCGACAAACTGGGACATATATCTTCTGTGCCAAGAACTTTGTGGAACTCTCAGGTTATGCATTGCTGGCCATAAATCTATCTGCCCTTCATGAACGAAACAATGTGCCATTGAACATAAACGTATCACGACTCGATGATGGTGATGGCATGGAGAACATGCTGACTAAGCATGAAGCTAAGCGGGCCAACAAATTTTACTTCCTGTGTCAATCAATCAATAGTTCCGTCCTCTAGTCGAGGGTTGGATGCATTGGTTCTCCACTTGTCTTGATGGTGTGCTGTTCTGATAGACTGTGAATATTTCAAGCCTGTCCACAGTGAAATATTTGTAAACCATGATGTTCTTGGCCTCCCTCTCCCTCTGCTGCCATTCACCTTCCCTTCCAACAATGTATGGTATATTGAACTCTGACGAATGATGTGGCCAAAATAAATAAGTTTCTTTGTCTGTATAGTGGCAAACAAGCATTTCTTATTTTTAATCTTTCTGAGAACTTCTTTGTTGGTGATCTTCTTTGTCCATGATATTTTCATCATCCTTCGATAAGTCCACATCTCAAATGAATCAACAAAAGTGGAGAGAGCCAGGAAGATGCAAGAAAAGCTTGTTCGAATACAGCTCAGTCCCAACTTAAAAAACACCTTCACAGTGCAACCACTCAGCATGTCCCATGGAAACAAAACAGACACATCAGCCAACATGTATTTTTTTGTGTACAGGGCCGGATTAAGAGTTTGGAGGGCCCCTGGGCTGAAAGTATTATGATGCCCTTGGGTGATAGCAGATTAAGAGTTGGCAGGCCCCTAGGAAAAAAAGATAATGTAATATTAATCTAACTATACCGGCCTCCTGAGGCAAATGCAGTGTTTACCCTTGCCTCAATATACTGAATCACTTAAACTTTAAGTTGCATAGTCAGACCGTTTGGAGTTTCAGTCATTTTTATGAGATAAATATATTGAACTGATTGTTATAATCTACCTTACTTTAGCGTCAAGTACTGTTTATCTTAAACAGCTGAGTTTTGAGATATTTGAAGTTCATGTGTATATATGGTACAACATTCATGTTTTTGTGAAAAGTATTAAGAAAGTTATGACATTTTTATATATTAAATACATGCATAAAGTTAAACACAAACCGCAATGCACCTTGTGGTGAACATATGATTTGTGAATAGATAAATCGCAGACCGCAACACCATAACATTTGCATAAACTGCAAGACACATCAAAGACCGCAGCACCGCATGGCAATCGCAGCATTTGTGACCTGGGCTTAAAGCTAAGATTCCTTATACGCGGTATGCGGCATGCAAATGCGAATGCGAATGCGAATGCGAATGCGAATGTGAATAAAAATCGAAAAGCATGTAAATGAATAGTGGTGCTTCCATATGTCCGAATGCGAATACGAACGTCAATGCGACTGCGAATGTGGCAAATGGATCGACCCATGGACCGATCGATGCGAATGTGAATGCGAATACTGCTGCATTTGCCATAGAAAACAATACTGTTCCTTCACAAATTTGGAGGAAAAACCCCCAAAAATGTTGGGGGTTGGCATATATCTATGCCACATATACAACATTCGTATGCCCCATGCTGCATGCCGCATACCACATAAAAGGAATCTTAGCTTAAGGCAAGTATCTGTTATTGCATGGTATAGGCTCCTAAGTATAATGTACTGGGAGGCCTAACACACCGCTGTGTATCACTTAAACCCCAGTCAGACTACAGTTTGTGACCAATTTGCGACCACCTTAGACCAAAGAACCCAAACTCACCAGTGTCACCCAGACATCGGCAACCATCGTTTTGGTTGCAAGGACATCAAGGGTGAGTGTGGGTTCTTTCGTCTAAGGTGGTCGCAAAGTGGTCGCAAGCTGTAGTGTGACTGGGGTATTACAGCATCATCAAAGGCCAGTTGCTCTCATGCCATATCTCTGTCGTGTGGGAGGTTAAACATGGGTCGGGCTTTCTATCGACAAACTGTCTAATGGTGAAAACAAGTCTATTCAGACTTATCCATGATAGGCAGTATAAATCTTCCAGATAAAAACAGGTTTTCGAACCGACACTTCTTCCCATACCGGGGCTAACATGCTAACCATTACACTACCTCAACTCCTTGATGCAATCACCCTATCCACTCCTATCTGTCTATGTGGCTCTTTGCCTGAGACGGCGAGAGGTCAGGGCAGGCTGCTACACACGGCAGGCTGCGCTGCATCTTTGCGTTGCATCGGGTTCCATGGAATGGTCTCGGGTTAGAACCAGATACATCGCATTTCACCTAGATCGGAGTGTTTGTACGCATGAGTGGTTAGTACCGCGCCCGACCTGCTCACGGAAGTAGCTCTCTGCGCAAGCCCAAAGGGGGTGGGGGTGGGGGTAGGTGGGGTAAGGGGGGGGGGGGAGTGCCGAGTGTGTGAGCGCCCGTCAGGCAATGCGTAGTTATAACTTTATAACGGTAAGTCCTACATGACCTGAGAGCCTGGTGTGTGGGTATGTTGTAACTTGTAAGGTGTGTGTAGGTGGATGGTGTGTGTATGTGGTGTGGGGCTATGTGTGGTGAGTGTTTGTGTCGTGTGTGCGCATGGTGTATGGGTATGTGTGGTGTGTTGTGTGTGGTGTATGTATGGTGTGTGTTGTGCATGGTGTGCACGGTGTGTTCGGGTATGTATGGTGAGTGTGTGTATGTGGTGTGTCTAAGTGGTGTGGGGCTATGTGTGGTGAGTGTTTGTGTAGTATGTGCGCGTGGTGTATGGGTATGTTGTGGTGTGTCGTGTATGTGTGGTGTGTGTTGTGTGCACGGTGTGTTCGGGTATGTATGGGGAGTGTGTGTGCATGATGTATGGTGTGCTTGTGTATGCATGGTGAGTGTATGCGTAGTTTGGCGGGTGTGTGTGGTGTGTGCATGGTGTGTGTTTGGGTATGTATGGTGTGTGTGGTGTGCGCGTGGTGTATGCAGACTGCATGGTGAGTTTCTATACGTGTGTGGTGTGTCTGGGTATGTACATGATGCGTGCATGGTGGGTGCATGGTGTATGTGGTGTGTGCATGGTGTGCGCATAGTGAGTGTGGTTTGTTTGGGTATGTGCATGGTGTGTGTGTGGTGTGTGGTGTGGTGTGTGGTGTGGGTGCGTGATGTGGGTGCATGGTGTATGTGATGTGCATGGGTATGTGCATGGTCTGTGTATGCGTAGTTTGGCGGGTGTGTGTGGTGTGTGCATGGTGTGTGTTTGGGTATGTATGGTGTGTGGTGTGGTGTGTGGTGTGGGTGCATGGTGAGTGTGTGATGTGTGCATGGTGTATGTGATGTGCATGGGTATGTGCATGGTCTGTGTATGGGTATGCATGGTGTGTGTGGTGTGTCTGGATATGTGCATTGTGTGTGTGGTGTGTGTATGGGCATGCATGGTATGTGTGATATGTACATGGTGTGTGTATGGTATGCATGGTGTGTGAGTATGTGCATGGTGTGTTTGGTGTGTATGGGCATGCATGGTGTGTGTGATGTGTGGATGGTGTGTCTGGATGGTATGCAAGGTGTGTGTGGGTATGTGCATGGTGTGTGGTGTGTGTATGGGCATGCATGGTGTGTGTGATGTGTGCATGGTGTGTACATGGTGTGTGTGGTGTGTGTGGTATGTGTGATGTGTGCATGGTGGGTGTGCATGGTATGCATGGTGTGTGTGGGCATGCACGGTGTGTAATGTGTGCATGGTGTGTGTGCATGGTATGCACGGTGTATGTGCTGTGTATGGGCATGCACGGTGTGTGTGCGGGGCTCACTTTTAGGCTCCGTGAGCTGCTCCCAGGTCAAAACGACCACAGCGGACTCGCAGCAAGACGAGCAGGTTCCAGGTAGTGAGTCAGAGGACGGGGCGGTGCGGGGCGGGACGGGGCGGGGGAAGGTTGGGGCCGAGAGCTCCGAGCAGCCGCAATCTAAAAATATCACATTTCGTCAGTGTTCGGGTCAGAAGTGGACCAATGAGAGTGCGAGCTAGACGTCACGTGGGCACTACGCCATCGTGAGACGCGCCTCCTGGCGGCGGAGTGCCGAACCTCCACGTACATATGTTCATCCCGTAACCTCCCGTAGGCCGGTTCAGGGACTGGATTTCGGGTACCGGGAAACTCCTCACAAAACTACGCAGGACTTGGGGCCCTAGAGACGGGCTCCACAGCACTGACAGCCCGCCCAGTCATCCGACGGTCAGCCCACACACAACACACAGTCAGATCACAGCCAGACCACAAACAACCCACAAGCAGACCACAGTAAGATCACGGCCAGACCACAAACAACCCACAACCAGACCACAGCCAGACCACAAACAACCCACAACCAGACCACAGTAAGATCACAGCCAGACCACAAACAACCCACAAGCAGGCCACAGTAAGATCACGGCCAGACCATAAACAACCCACAACCAGACGACAAACATCCCACAGTCAGCCCACACCCAACACACAGTCAGATCACAGCCAGACCACAAACAACCCACAACCAGACCACAGTCAGATCACAGCCAGACCACAAACAACCCACAACCAGACCACAGTCAGATCACAGCCAGACCACAAACAACCCACAACCAGACCACAAACATCCCACAGTCAGCCCACACCCAACACACAGTCAGATCACAGCCAGACCACAAACAACCCACAACCAGACCACAGTAAGATCACAGCCAGACCACAAACATCCCACAGTCAGCCCACACCCAACACACAGCCCAGAAACAACCCAGAAACAACCGTGAAACAACCCACAAGCAGCCCACACCCAGTCCACAAGCAGCCCACAGTAAGCCCACAACCAGCCCACAGTCAGCCCACAAACAGCAAGCAGCCAACCCACAACCAGCCCACATCCAGCCCACAAACAACCCACAGTCAGATCACAGCCATACCTCAGTCAGATCACATCCATCCCACAGACAGCCTACTGTCAGCCCATACCCATCTCACGGTCAGCCCATATCCATACCACAGTCAGATCACAAACAGCCCATATCCATACCACAGTCAGCCCAGTCTCGCGCACTAAGGAGCTAAAACAGTTCTGAGAGCTGCTTCAACAACTCTGCTCTCAACCCCTCCATCTGCCCACAGGGTCCTGTGGCAAGGCCTGGTTGTGCAGGGTGAGGAGCCGCTCACTGGAGGAGGACATCACTGGAGGAGGCTCAGGTGGACGAACACAGTCACGGAGTATCCTACAGTCAGGTAGGTGCTAGGGTTACAAGCATGCGCATTGAATTACACCGAATGGCAGTAATTGTACAGCACAGCAGCACACAGAAAGGGTCATTACAGCACTGTGTTATACAACATGACAGCAATTGGACAGCACAGCAGCACACAGTAATGATTACTGCAGCACTGTGTTATACAGTATGGCAGTAATTGTACAGCAGCACACAGTAAGGGTTACTGCAGTGCTGTGTTATACAGCATGACAGTAATTGTACAGCAGCACACCGAAAGGATTATTGCAGCACTGTGTTATACAGCATGACAGTAATTGTACAGCACTGCATCACACAGAAAGGGTCATTAGAGCATCGTGTTATAGAACATGAAAGCAATTGTACAGCACAGCAGCACACATAAAGGGCTACTGTAGCACTGTGTTATCCAGCATGACATTAATTGTACAACAGCACACAGTAAGGGCTACTGCAGCACTGTGTTATACGGGATGACAGTAATTGAACAGCAGAACACAGAAAGGGGTACTACAGCACTCTGTTATACAGGATGACAGTAATTGAACAGCAGCACACAGAAAGGGTTACTGCAGCACTGTGGTATACAGGATGACAGTAATTGAACAGCAGCACACAGAAAGGATTATTGCAGCACTGTGTTATACATCATGGCAGTAATTGTACAGCAGCACACAGAAAGGGTTACTGCAGCACTGTGTTATACAGGATGATAGTAATTGTACAGCAGCACACAGAAAGGATTACTGCAGCACCGAGTTATACAGCATGACAGTATTGGTACAGCACAGCAGCACACCTATAGGATTACTGCAGCACTGTGTTATACAGGATGATAGTACTTGTTCAGCAGCACACAGAAAGGATTATTGCAGCACTGTGTTATACAGCATGACAGTAATTGTACAGCACAGCATCACACATAAAGGGTGATTACAGCACTGTGTTATACAACATGACAGCAATTGCACAGCAGCAGACAGAAAGGATTATTGCAACACTGTTTTATACAGCATGACAGTAATTGTTCAGCACAGCAGCACACAGAAAGGGTCATTACAGCGCCGTGTTATACAACATGACAGCAAATGCACAGCAGCACACAGAAATGGTTACTGCAGCACTGTGTTATACAACATGACAGCAATTGCACAGCACAGCAGCACACAGAAATTATTACTGCAGCACTGTGTTATACAGCATGACATTAATTGTACAGCAGCACACAGAAAGGGTTACTGCAGCACTGTCTTATACAGCATGGCCGTAATTGTACAGCAGCACACAGAAAGGATTATTGCAGCACTGTGTTATACAGGATGATAGCAATTGTACAGCAGCAGAGAAAGGATTCCTGCAGCACTGTGTTATACAGCATGCCAGTAATCGTACAGCAGCAAACAGAAAGGATTACTGCAGCACTGTGTTATACAGCATGGCAGTAATTGTACAGCAGCAAACAGAAAGGATTACTGCAGCACTGTTTTATACAGCATGGCAGTAATTGTACAGCAGCACACAGAAAGGATTACTGCAGCACTGTGTTATGCAGCATGGCAGTAAGTGTACAGCAGCACACAGAAACGATTACTGCAGCACTGTGTTATACAGCATGGCAGTAATTGTACAGCAGCACACAGAGAGGATTCCTGCAGCACTGTGTTATACAGCATGGCAGTAATTGTTCAACAGCACACAGAAAGGATTACTACAGCACTGTGTTGTACAGCATGGCAGTAATTGTACAGCAGCACACACGAAGAGTCATTACAGTACTGTGTTATACAAGATGACAACAATTGTACAGGCCAGCAGCACACAGAAAGGGTCATTACAGCACTGTGCTATACAACATGACAGCAATTGTACAGCACAGCAGCACACATAAAGAATTACTGCAGCACTGTGTTATACAGCATGGCATTAATTGTACAGCAGCATACACAAAGGGTCATTACAGGACTGTATTCTACAACACAACAGCAATTGTACAGCGCCGCAGCACACAGAAAGGGTTACCGCAGCACTGTGTTATACAGCATGACAGTAATTGTACAGCAGCACATAGTTAGGGTTATTGCAGCACTGTGTTATACAGCATGGCAGTAATTGTACAGCAGCACGCGGAAAGGATTACTGCAGCACTGTGTTATACAGCATGGCAGTAATTGTACAACACAGCAGTACACAGAAAGGGTCATTACAGCACCGTGTTATACAACATGACAGCAATTGTACAGCACAGCAGCACACAGAAAGGGTTACTGCAGTGCTGTGTTATACAGCATGCCAGTAATTGTACAGCAGCACACAGAAAGGGTTACTGCAGTGCTGTGTTATACAGCATGACAGTAATTGTACAGCAGCACACAGAATGGGTTACTCCAGCACTGTGTTATACAACATAACAGTAACTGTACAGCACAGCAGCACACAGAAAGGGTTACTGCAGTGCTTTGTTATACAGCATGCCAGTAATTGTACAGCAGCACACAGAAAGGGTAACTGCAGCGCTGTGTTATACACCATGACAGTAATTGTACAGCAGCACACAGAAAGAGTTACTGCAGCCTTGTGATATGCGACATAACAGGACTTGTACAGCAGCACACAGAAAGGGTTACTGCAGTACTGTGTTATACAATATGACAGTAATTGTACTTTCGCCAAAGCAGCACACAAAGGGTCACTGTTCTTCTGTGTTACTGTTACACAACATAACAGTAATTGTACAGTCGCCACAGCAGCACACACAAAAGGTCATTATACTATTGTGTTAACTGTTATATAGCATGACAGTAATTGTACAGTCGCCATAGCTGCACACATAAATGTGCTACTGTGTTATATAGCATGACAGAAAGTGTAGAGCAAAGCAACACACACAAAAGGTCACTGCGCTACTGTGTTATATAGCATGACAGTAAGTGTACAGCAAAGCAACACGCACAAAGGGTCACTGTGCTACTGTGTTATATAGCATGACAGTAAGTGTACAGCACAGCTGCACACACAAATGGTCACTGTGCTACTGTGTTATATAGCATGACAGTAAGTGTACAGCAAAGCAACATACACAAAAGGTCCCTGTGCTACTGTGTTATATAGCATGACAGTAATTGTACAGCACAACAGTACACACAAAGGGACACTGCAGCACAGTGTCACACACATGACAGTACTTGTAAATCAACCCCAACCCCATGGGAACACAGTCCCATCTAAAATAACACTACCCTAACGCAACACTGCCCTAACAGTAACAGGGCATCAACCTAACACAACACCACCATTACACAACACCCTCCTAACACAACACTAGCCTAGAACAACACTAGCCTAACACAGCATCAACCTAACACAATACCACCATAACACAACACCATCCTAACACAACACCATCATAACACAACACTAGCCTAACACAGCATCAACCTAACACAACACTAGCCTAACACAACACCTCCCAAACACAACACCATCCTAACACAACACTAGCCTAACACAACACTAGGCTAACACAGCATCAAGCTAACACAACATCATCCTAACACAACACCATCCTAACACAAGACCACCCTAACACAACAGCACCCTAACACAACACTAGCCTAACACAACACCATCCTAGCACAACACCGATCTAACACCACACCACCCTAACACAACAGCATCCTAACACAACACCATCCTAACACAACACCATCCTTACACAACATCATCCTAACACAACCCTAGCCTAACACAACACTTGCCTAACACAACACTAGCCTAACACTGCATCACCCTAACACAACACCATCCTAACACCACTCCACCCTAACACAACACTAGCCTAACACAACACCATCCTAACACCACACCATCTTAATACAACTCAGATCTAACACAACACCATACTAACACAACATTAGCCTAACATAACATCAACCTAACACACCGCCATCCAAACACAACACCACCCTAACACAACATTAGCCTACCACAACACCATCCTAAGACAACACCATCCTAACCCAACCACATCCAAACACTACACCATCCTAACATAACCCTAGCCTAACACGGGCCTAAAAGAGCATCAACCTAACACAACACCATCATAACACAACACTAACCTAACACAACACTAGCCTAACACAACCCCACCATAGTACAAGACCATCCTAACACAACACCATCCAAACACAAAACCACCCTAACATAAGACCATCCAAACACATACAATCCTAACACAACACCATCCTAACATAGCACCATCATAACACAACACCATCATAACACAACACCATCCTAACACAACACCATCCTAACACAACACCACCCTAACACAACACCATCCTAACACAACACCATCCTAACACAACACCACCCTAACAACATTAGCCTAACACACCCCCATCCTAAGACACCATCATCCTAACGTAACACCATTCTAACACAATACCATCATAACACAACAGCATCCTAACACAACACCGTCCTAACACAACACCATCCTAACACAACACTAGCATAACAACACTAGCATAACACAACACCACCCTAACACAACACCACCCTAACACAACACCATCCTAACACAACACCATCATAACGCCTAAAAGAGCATCAACCTAACACAACACCATCATAACACAACACTAACCTAACACAACACTAGCCTAACACAACCCCACCATAATACAAGACCATCCTAACACAACACCATCCAAACACAAAACCACCCTAACATAAGACCATCCAAACACATACAATCCTAACACAACACCATCCTAACATAGCACCACCCTAACACAACACCATCCTAACACAACACCATCCTAACACAACACCATCCTAACACAACACCACCCTAACACAACACCATCCTAACACAACACCATCCTAACACAACACCACCCTAACAACATTAGCCTAACACACCCCCATCCTAAGACACCATCATCCTAACGTAACACCATTCTAACACAATACCATCATAACACAACAGCATCCTAACACAACACCGTCCTAACACAACACCATCCTAACACAACACTAGCATAACAACACTAGCATAACACAACACCACCCTAACACAACACCACCCTAACACAACACCATCCTAACACAACACCATCATAACGCAACACTAGCCTAACACAACACTGGCCTAACACAACACCACCCTAACACAACACCAGGCTAACTCAATGCCACCCTAACACCACACCACCCTAACACAACACCGATCTAACACAACCCCATCAAAACACAACACTAGCCTAACACAGCAACACCCGAACACCACACCATCCAAACACCACACCACCAGAACTCTACCACTGCATCACCACCTTACAACAACACCATACCGAACACCCCCACCCTCTCACCCAAACACACACCATCTCTCACCCACACATTGTCACCCAAATCCGCCCGTCTGACAACGCCCCCCCCCCCACCCCCCCCCCCCCCCCCCCCCCCCACCTGCCAGTGTCCAAACACAACACAACGCAACACCACCCACCAAAGCACGACACTTGACCCACCAAAGCACGAAACCGAACTTCAAGAAGCGCCACCCTAACACAGGCGGCTCCACACACGAAACTATGACGTCATCCACCTCGACATAGACCACGTGGGTACCAGTTGTTTATACCCAGACACTCCCCATCAGTCCACACTGACTCCCCTCCCCCCCCCCCCCCCCCCCCCCCCCTACCATTGGACACCCCACACACCGCCCCAACAGGACACCAGCCACATATCGCCGTGCCGGTATGTTGACACTCTGAGTGTTATTGTGTGGCACAACTCGCCCCATCTCTGCAGCTCTTGTTTCACCCGAGGGTGCGCCACCCACGGGGAAATATGACACTACCTGCTGCAGTGTGGTACCACCCACTGTACCCTATCATTGTCCACTGGAACCCACCCACCCCCACCGCACCACACCACAACCACCACAACCCACTGCACCTCACCTCACCCCATCGCACCCCACCCCATCTCACCCCACCGCACCTCACCTCACCCCACTGCACCCTACCTCAGCCCACTGCACCCTACCTCACCCCACCCACGCCACCCCATCCCACCCCACCCCACCGCACCTCATCCCACTGACCCACCCCACCACCCACCCCTCAACCCACACCACCCTTACCCCCACCCCACCTTACCCCACCCCACCCTACCCCACCCCACCCCCACCGCCCACCTCACCTCACCCCCATCGCACCCCCACCCCGACCCCACCCCGACCGCACCTCACCTTACCCCCACCGCACCACACCACACCTTACCACCACCCACCACAGCCCACCTACACCTCACCCCACCGCACCTCATCCCACTGACCCACCTCACCCCACCAAATACCTCCCCTCCCCCCCCACCCCACCCCACCGTAACGCAGACCCACCCTTCCTCACCCCACTGCACCCTACCTCCACCCCACCCACACCACCCCATCCCCTCCCACCGCCACCTCATCCCACTGACCCACCTCACCCACCCAAACACCACCCCTCACCCCACCCCCACCCCCCACCCCACCGTAACGCCACACCACCTACCCCCCACCCACCTTACCCCCCTGCACCCACCCCACCCCACCTCACCACACCTCAACTCACCCCATCGCACCCCACCCCACCCCACCATACCCACACCACACCTCACCCCCACCCTCAGCTCACCGCACCTCAACCCACCCCCCCCCACCAGCACCACCGCACCTCACCCCACCCCACCTCACCCTACCCCCACCGCACCCCACCCAACCTCACCCCACCTCGCCCTTCCAATTCAACTTACTGCCTCCAGCTTCCCCTTACTGCCTAATATGTCCTGCTACTGGCTCCCACTTCCTCCTACTGCCTCCCACTTACTTCTAGTACCTTCCAATTCCTCTTATTGCCTCCAACTTCCTCTTACTGCCTTAGTCTTCCTGCTACTGCCTACAACTGCCCACGTACTGCCTCCTACTTCCCCGTGCTGCCTCCCACTTCCTCCTACTGCCTCCTACTTAATCTTACTGCCTCCTACTTAATCTGGCTGCCTCCTACTTACTTCAACTACCTTCCAATTCCTCTTATTGCCTCCAACTTCCTCTTACTGCCTAATACCTCATGCTACTGCCTGCAACTGCCCACGTACTGCCTCCCACTACTTAGTACTGCCTCCCACTTCCTCCTACTGCCTCCTACTTAATCTTACTGCATCCTACTTAATCTTACTGCCCCCTACTTACTTCTACTACCTTCCAATTCCTCTTATTGCCTCCAACTTCCTCTTACTGCCTAATAATTCCTGCTACTGCCCACAACTTCCCACTTACTGCCTCCCACTTCCATGTACTGCCTCCCACTACCTAGTACTGCCTCTTACTACATACTACTGCCTATTACTGCCCGCCTATTGCATCCCACTCACTCTCACCTCTTCCTACTACCTCCTATAGTGTAGTCATCGCTTCCCGGCCACGTGACCTAACATTGCCGCTTCCATGCACCAGGGATCCTGCAGTTCCAGGAACTGGCGGGTCCCGGAACAAGCGCACCCGGATCCAGGACGCCGGTAATGCCCCTCACGGCCAGCCGTATCTTTCCCTACCCCCTTAAAAACAACCACGTCCCTGCTGCATCCTCGCACTGACGCTCTCCTACCCTTCACACTCATACACCCTCCTCACTCTCATCCCAACACTACAAACCCTCCTCACCTCATATTCACACACCCTCCTACCTCTCACACTCACCCACCCTCCTTGCCATCCTCTCTCACACTCCAGCTCACACTCCCACATACTCCTCCCCCTCAACTCTCACACTCTCCTTACTCATCCTAAAACTCACACACCATGCTTCAGCTCACACTCACACACCCTCATACCCCTCGCTCAGACACCCTCCTCCCCTTCACGCTCACACACCATCCTCCCTCTCACACTCACACACTCTAATCTCCTTCACGCTCACACACCGTCCTCCCTCTCACACTCACACACTCTAATCTCCTTCACGCTCACACACCGTCCTCCCTCTCACACTCACACACTCTAATCTCCTTCACGCTCACACACCGTCCTCCCTCTCACACTCACACACTCTAACCTCCTTGATGCTCACACACCGTCCTCCCTCTCACACACTCTAATCTCCTTGACACTCACACACCCTCCGCCGCCTCACATTCACACCCCCTCCTCACTCTCACACGCACACATCCTCCTCACTCTCACACTCACACACCCTCCTCACGTCACCCGTATACACACCCCTTCGTACTCACACAACCCTCACTATCATACTCATAATCACCTACCCACACCTACCCCATCACCCACCCACACCTTCCCCCACCCACCCCCACCCACGTACACATATACCCACACAGACCTATGCCCACTCACACACCCCTACGCCCACACAACTACACCCCCACACCTACGCCCACTCACACCCACCCACACCTGCCACCACGCATCTACACCCACGCACACACCCACATCGGCACACACCTAAACCCCCACCTACCCCCACCCACATCCACCCCCAGCTACACACATATACTCCCAGCCATACACCTGCACCCACCCACACACTCACACCTACACCCACCCACACCTACACCCACCCCATCCCACCCACAACCACACCTACACCCATCCATACCTTCGCCCTCACACACACACACCTACCCACAACCACCCACATAGACCCACCCACCCACATCTACATACACCTACGTCCACTCACACCCATCCACACCCACACTTACACACCCATACCTACACACCTATCCACACCCACACCTACACACCCACCCACTCTCACACCTACACACCCATCCACACCCACACCTACACACCCATTCACTTCCACACCTACACACCAACCCACACCCACACCTACACACCCATCCACACCCACACCTACACACCCATCCACACCCACACCTACACACCCATCCACACCCACACCTACACACCCATCCACACCCACACCTACACACCCATCCACATCGACACCTACACACCCATCCACATCGACACCTACACACCCATCCACACCCACACCTACACACCCATCCACATCCACACCTACACACCCATCCACATCCACACCTACACACCCATCCACATCCACACCTACACACCCATCCACACCCACACCTACACACCCATCCACACCCACACCTACACACCCACCCACACCTACACACCTACCCCTCCCCACCCACACACTCCCTCACACACTCCTGCAGGATGGCTTCGGAACCTCCAGCATTTGGCTGGCGCCCAAACACCCTGGAGCAGAAATAAAGCACACTGCCGGCAAATATATATCAAAACTGCCACGTCGGGCCAGCAATGACAGGCATGTCCCTTGCGCAACGCATTCCAACAGCAGGGAGCACCCGCCTCCCTTCTCCCCCCCCCCCCTACGACCCCCTCCCCCCCGCCTAAAAAGAAGCCCATCCCAAGCCTGCCCCTGGTGATGAATCAGCGCTGGCTAGCCTGTCGCTGGCCACTGTGCCCAATGCTGTCTCCACAGTCATCCCACTGCACCTCGCTCCAGGCACGTGACAGTTGGTTGGTTGTTGGAGTTTTACATCCTGGCAACATCTGAGGTCATATCAGGATGGGTACTGAGTTGTGACAGTGTGCACTCATGGTGACTGTATAGTGCTGCCCCACTGGGAAATTAGGCTGCTGGCTCCATGCCACGATATCCCATAGCTCAGTCACATTATCCTGACACTGAGCTGCCCAGTCCTTGCCCTGTCCTATTAATGATGAGTGCTAGGCTAGGAAGCGACAAGACAGTATCAATTTTATAACTCATTGGCTTGACTCAACCGGGAACCAAACTGCCGACCTTCCTCCACACATGAGGCCCATGCTCTACTGATTTGGCCACCGCGCCCGGTCCAGGCATGTGACATGTAGTGTGTAAGTCAATGGAGCGTATAAGTCACTAATAGTGCGGTATGTAATGTAAGGAAACCTGCTCCCGTAGGATTTTTGTGCTAAAATAGATTTTTTTGCAGTTCTGGCTTCAATAGGGTTCAGGCTAACAGAAAATGATGGGGTCCAAATTTTCAGACCCCTCCCCCCTTCATGGGGGGTGATTTCCATTTTGAGACCCCCCGCAACTGGCCATTCACCTATCCCCGGAAGTTATTGACCGATTTTCATACTTGAAGTGTCGATTTGTAGGTTTTCAGCTAAGCTGAGTTGATTTGTAGCACTTATAAAACAACCGGAAGTTTCCTTCTTGCACTTCCGGTCAGTATATAGGGTCTCGCTCCGCATCCTCACCATTTATGATCAGATTTTCACAATTTGTGAGACTTTTGCGAAGAACTCTGAGCTGATTCATTGCAAAGTTCCTCTGGCAGTGTTATTGAAGTATTTGCTGGCAAAACTGGCAAATCCAACATCGAAATTCCGAAGAATCAGTACGCTATTCATCGATGTCCATATCTGGAGTATCCTTCCGAATAGTATTTGCACAGTCACAACCATAGCATTTACAGAGTGGAGTGCAGGGCAGGCCATTCTTCATGCAGCTACACCTAATTCCCCTGCACCCTGCTTTGCAGCCACATTTGACGGATTCAACTATAGCCTGTGGGGCAGGCAAGGCAAGACATCTCACTGGAACATACACCTCTTTCTCCAATTTTCATCCATTTTCTTCAATTGGAGGAAGGGCCGGACAATTATCTGGGTATGATTTGTCCCGCATTGTGATGTAGTTTGCACGGATGATATGTGGAAGCAATTCAGCAGGAGTTGGTGGAAGCATCTCGCCTTCCAAGTTCTTTGACCGGAACAACTCCCACCTGAGTGATGGTAGGGTTGTTGGACCTTTTGAACTGAAGACGTGACACACGAAAGTCTCCAATGCAATCACCTGTGTGGGAAGCTTTGCCACCAAAGATCCCATGAAGAGCTGCTGATGTGTATGCACCACTTTCAATGGCACATGTATCCAGGCCACTGCCATCGACCCTTTTACCAAGAGCATGCAAAGTGGCAAATGCAATGTGGAGAGCTCCTGCTCTCAAGATCCAATTGGTGTTCCCAACTGACTGTTGAATCTTCAACGCACTTGAGTATAGGTCAAGGTCAAGGGTTATCAAAGTTTTCCTCTGTGGACCAATGACAATGGCAGAGATTCCCTGGGTTAACCAAAGAACAGTGTAAAGATTCCCATCGTCCATGGGCGAGGTCTTGAATAACGGAGCAATCACCTCTACATTCGTGAGTGTTGGGCTCTCAGAAGACTGGGATAACAGCAGAGATTTGGTACATGTATCCAGGCCACTGCCATCGACCGTTTTACCAAGAGCATGCAAAGTGGCAAATGCAATGTGGACAGCTCCTGCTCTCAAGATCCAATTGGTGTTCCCAACTGACTCTTGAATCTTCAACGCATGTGAGTATAGGTCAAGGTCAAGGGTTATCAAAGTTTTCCTTTGTGGACCAATGAAAATGGCAGAGATTCCCTGGGTTAACCAAAGAACAGTGTAAAGAGTCCCATCGTCCATGGGCGTGGTCTTGAATAATGGAGCAATCGCCTCTACATTCATGAGTGTTGGGCTCTCAGAAGACTGGGATAACAGCAGAGATTTGGTAGCAGCCCAAGCTGGCATCACATCTTTCTTTACCAATTTCTCTGGTTGGTGTACGTATTCTTTGACTGAGAGTATAGCATCGTCTGGAGCGCTGTCGTTAGGATCCTCTTCCTGATTTGATTGAACATTACAGCCCTGGGTTGTGGCCATCTCCATGTTTTCATCAGTTCCAAGGTAGTTTGCAAATGCCCAGGTGTGAGTGAAATCTTTGGAAAGTATATTTGTCCGCTTTCCCATTTCCTAGACCTCAAATCTCAATGGGGTTGTTTTGATGATTGGGTCTTGCACCTTGTTCACTTCAAAGGCCAGATATGTGTGTGAAACAAGCTTTTCTGGTATTTCAAGTGGTCGGTTCATCAACTCCCCATCTTCATCTTGCTGGAACATAACAATCACCGTTCCATGGAAGGTTCCTTGCCCAGTCAGTGTGTCTTCCAAGAGGTCAATATTATCTATCGCAAATCATGTGTTCAGACCCTTCTTGGCAAAGTCTGGAAGACAAAATCCACCCGCCTCATTCATTCACTGGAGAACACACTGCTCAACTCGTTTCTCTAAGTCAATGATCTTCAGGTAGTCATTTCTGACATAGACAGCTGAGAGGTTCTCAATGATATTCTTGTCGCGGACTCTAGAGTGAACAGCCAGGGGAAGACCGATCGAGAGAGGGGTTTGGACCGTATGTCAGAATGCACTGTCTTTCTTTGGCTGGTGTTTTACCTGGCGATCGATCAGTCTGAGTATTCTGAACTAGAAATTGGCTTGTGACGTTGACAGTTTTGTCCACCTCCTGGTCCCGTATTCCAGACACTTTGACGACGTCACTACCAAAGAGCAGGTGGCTCAGAAAAACTGTGGTAAAGACGGATTTTCAAAGTTTCTTAAGTTTCCTGTGACAGACAATCTGCGTTGTTACATCATCTCCTCGCAGAAGTTTGGCGACCGTCCTGAGGTGACCAACTTTTTCACCATCATCCAACATTGAGTACCTGAGATCCATGGCCTTGCTGAGAGCAGTGGGGAGAACAAGATTGTCAGGCTCATCTCGTCTCAGTGAGGTGACAAACTTAACCTCTGGAAGATGCTCGCTGATGAGTCTTTTGAGGTATTTCCAACAGTTCTCACTCTCGTTAATATCTATGCGGTTCCTTTTCAGAATTGACAAGTATTCATCATTGACCTCAGCCATGCTCAATGTAACATTATCGTTAACAAGGGTGTTCTGAATAGCGAGGAGCAATTGTTCGTCACATAGTAAGCAAAAAAGCGATACATTACTGCGATACGTCTTTCTCTGTGCAGAGCGCAAACATGTCCGATGATAGTGCTTTTCAAGAGCTGATGCGTCACCCGGTCCCTCAAGGTCGGCTACCCAAACTCTGACCTGGTCATCCAGGGTTTGCTGCTTGATCTCAAGGAGTGTTTTACCCATTGCATCAGTAAGAACACAGTGCAGTGGCTCTGAGTCAGTCTTGAGGCAAAAGTCACAGGTGAAGAACATCCACACTTCTTCCTTTGGGACAGTCTTTGACTGCTTTGGCCATACCGATCCCTCAGCACTTGAAGGTCGCCCTCATCCTCGTGGAGCACAAATAGGTGAATCGGTTCGGGGTCGCTTACTAAGGCGTTCAGTCTTAGTCTTGTTTCCGACATTCACTATGATATCGAATGGATTTGAGTTCTTCTTCATTCAAGCCGGACAACTGATTCAATAGTTTATGCATGTCACTTTGAGTGTCACCAAGAGACACCCTCTCCCGGCAGCATCGTAAAAGTTCATCTGTCATGGCTGGATTGTTCACCAATCGCCTGCTTATTTGGCACATTCTTTACAAATCAAGCAAACGTTATCCTCCCCTGCAGACATATTGGCCGTATGTGATTTACTGATCTCGTTAATAATGCTGGCAAAGAGTATTTCCGACGGGCCTCAAAACTGTTTTAACATATGAAAAACATAAATGAAATCATGCTGATGACAATCATTTATATTGTCCATTTTAATTGGAGTATCTGGAATACAAATTTGATGTTCTGGAAGATCTGTAGTGAAGTCTATCACCAAGCTTCAGACCTGAAAGAAAAAATAGCATCTTTAGTTTCGATATTTGGAGACCCTATATGATGAACCGAGAGTCCGCAAAAATACTTTCTGCTGCTTTTGAAGTGCCCACAATCACCTCAGTATGCTTAAATCTCCCAAAACTAAGAAATCAGATCATACATGATGAGGATACTTGCCAGTGTCCAACCCTAACTTGTCACCTGGAGGTGAAAACCTACACTTCCAGTTGCTTTGTAAGTGTCATAAATCAACTCAGCATACCTGAAAACCTACAAATCGACACTTCAAGTATGAAAATCGGTCAATAACTTCCGGAGATAGGTGAATGGTCAGTTGCGGGTGGTCTCAAAATGGAAATGAACCCCCATGAAGGGGGGAGGGGTCTGAAAATATGGACCCCATCATTTTCTGTTAGCCTGAACCCTATTGAAGACAGAACTGCAAAAAAAATCAATTTTAGCACAAAAATCCTACGGGAATACATATCATACCGCACTATAATGTATAAGTTAATATTCAAACTATAACTTATAAGTCACATGAAGTGTATAAGTCACATATAGTGTATAAGTCACATGGAGTGTATATGTCACATCTAATGTATAAGTCACATGGAGTGTATATGTGACATCTATTGTATACATCACATCTCGTGTATAAGTCACATCTCGTGTATAAGTCACATCTCGTGTATAAGTCATATGGAGTGTATATGTTCCATCTAATGTATAAGTAACATGAAATGTATAAGTCCCATCTAATGCCTAAGTCACATGGAGTGTATAAGTAACATCTAGTGTATAAGTCACATGGAGTGTATAACTCACATCTAATGTATAAGTCACATGGAGTGTATACATGACATCTATTGTATACACCACATCGAGTGTATAACTATAAGTCACATCTCGTGTATAAGTCACATCTCGTGTATAAGTCACATCTCGTGTATAAGTCACATCTCGTGTATAAGTCACATGGAGTGTATAAGTCACATCTAATGCCTAAGTCACATGGAGTGTATAAGTCACATCTAGTGTATAAGTCACATGGAGTGTATGTCACATCTAGTATATGTCACATGGAGTGTATAAGTCACATCTAATGTATAAGTCACGTGGAGTGCATAAGTCAAATCTTGTGAACAAGTCACATGAAATGTATGTCGCATCACGTGTATAAATTACATAAAATGTATAAGTTATATATGAAGGGTTCAGGCATAAATACAGACAAATCCATTTGAGTTGTTTCCTGTTAAATAGAATTATTGTTGTAATTTCCAATTAAATTCTACCAATTTCATATTGAGTGGGACATTCCCTAGGGCATGTGGCAGCTTCGGCAACAAAACAGATTTGATTATCGTAATGACATCAGCTTCAACTCAAATGTGATAATCATGGTTTCATTTGGGCCGAGATAGCGTTTGTTGATTTTTGCGCCTGAGCTCTTCAAATAGTGTATGAGTCATATTATCTGCGCTAAGTAGTGATAATAATAATAATAATATAACACAATTAGGACAAGAGTCATATATGTAAATGGAATGAGTAAATAGACTCTGGCTGGCCTCTAAGACCCCAATCTTTAATAAAAAGAAAAATTCAGGTAGAAGTGACCAACCGGTGTTAGGACAGGAAGCACTTGCTGACCAGCTGCCTTGCTTACCTGCCCCAACAAGCAACAGGGCTCCAAGCCGCTCTAGCTGTACCATAGAACCTTCCAGAATCAGCACACAATAGATTCACTTTCACCGCTTATATAATATTTGCATAAAGGTAAACATTTATACATACACATAAAATGTACAAGTCACCTAAAATATGCAAGCCATATAAAATGTGAAAGTCACATGAAATGCATACATCACATTTTGTGCACACGTCATATGTCACATGTCATATGAAATGGACAACTCATGTGAAGTCAATAACCACAAGAAGCATATATATAAGTATCTGTATCCTTCAAGTTTGTTGTGGTTTTTCTGCAGATGTCATATTATGGTTCAACTATGCAGCACCTCAGAATGGTCTCTGCTAGTGAAGGTGCTTTATTAAAGTTGCATAGTCCGATGATTTTGAGTTTTTGTCAATTTCTGAGATAATTATAGTAGATTGATTGTTAAAATCTACCTTACTTTAGTTTGAAGCAACTTTGATTTAAAATAGGCTTATCTAAGTGCACTAATATCTAAGTTTGATATGTAGAATTAAATCAAGAGAATTTTTTTGGTTTAGAAAATTTGATGCTTTGTCGAACTATGCAGCTTTATGCTCAACTTTAATGACTGGGCTGGAGGCGAAAGAAGATGGCCGCCTGTTTAAATGGTCATGCTTAAAATTGCCTAGTCCGATGGTTTTCAGTTTCTGCCATTTTTCTGAGATAAATATATTAAATTGATTGTTATAATGTACCTTACTTTAGTTTGAAATAAACCATATTTTAAATGGCTATGTTTTGAGATATTTGAAGCGCAAATGTGTCAAATTAGTTTTGGCAAGCACACCAAAACTCTGTCCCCATAGCCTTCTGTGGTAACAAGTTCTATTCAAGTGCCTCAGTATTCCCATCCGCGTGGCGATAAATGCTTAATAAGAGCACCAGTATCTAAGTTAGATACATAGAATCAATTCTACATACTTGTTTTGGTTTTGAAAAGTTGATGTTTTCATCAGACTATGCAGCTTTAAGTTTACCAGGTTTGAGAGGGGTCACCATGATTTGTCCCACGCACCAGGCTAGCCAGGAATCTGGGAATCTGGCACTGACTTTTTGGCCAAAGTTGGGCACGGCGTGCAACAAAATGGTCACGTGATAGTCTGATGTCAGTGAGGCGTTTGTTGCCAAATTAACTTAATGGGACATCTGTATGCCTATGTGGGTTTTTGTTGTTGTTTTTTAGGGTGGGGGTGTTATGTCCTGGCTACATCTAAGGTCATATGACTTGTGTGCACTCATGGCGACGTAATAGTGTTGTGCCACTGGGATACCAGACCACTGGCACCATATCCCACTCAGTTACATTATCCTGCTGCCGATCAAAGCAGTCCTTTTCCTATCCCTAAATAGTATAAGTCATTGGGTTGACTCTGCTGGGATTCAAACCCCCGACCTCTTGCACAGGAAGCCTGTGCTCTAACAATATTCGACCACAATATCCGGTATATATATAATACATTGAATACATAATAAGCGCATCAATATTATCATATGACTTGTACATATCTATCATATGTTCTCTATATTATATGTACTGTAAATCATATATATAATTATATATATATATATATATATATAATTATTTTACCTCGGTATACAGCCTCAGGCTAGCCTCAGGCTAGGGAGAAGGAAGCACATCCGGGTCCAGCAATTAGCATAAACAACTCACGATTGGATTATGTTTCGTTGAGTTGCTCCCGCAAATTTAGTCTACGAACAAGCTAATACGCAGTAAGTATATTAATAACTGTGGTTAGCTTACTTATGATGCATTATAGCATCAATTGGAAAGTTCAGAACTTTCTTTGGTCCATTTTGGACTAGTTTATTCGGTTATAAAAAACCAAGGATAGAACACTCTAGAATCCTTTGTCTAAGGAACGAAACCGATACCTAGTGGTTCTATCAACACCCTTGTGACATGGGTAGAGATGTGGGCTCTGCCTCATCTCCTGTGGAAATTCTCTCGGACTCTAATAGAGGGTGTTGTTGGAGATGATCCTGGGTTTCTTTTATAGACTCCCCACAAACTTTTTCAGGTGTTTCTCCGAGTTTCGTAGCATTTTCTCCAACCTGCTGGCGCAATAGTTGCAGGAGGGAGAAGTGTGCGGAACAGAGGGATGGGCGAGCGAGTCCCGACCCCGCGTGAGATTTGGGCTTGACCCACAATCTACGCCAAAAATTTAGCTTATTACGCCTGTGTTAGAACGGTATAAACACATTCTCTAACACCACTAGATGTCCAATTACGTTATAAACAACAAGACTGTGACATTTAGAAATACCGGGACTGACTAATAATTTTGTTTCAGATCCCGATGGCCACGAAGCGGAGTAAGCGAGTTGCAGCAGCGGCTGAGGGATGCGCTCCGAGAGGCTTGGACGAGGAGTATGACTCCTCACCAGTGTTGTCGGCCATGCCCGGGGCGCATATCCTCTCCAATGCGGAAGAGGAGACAAGGCCTGCGGGCCCGACAGCTCCAGATTGGGAGTCTCGGTGGGTGGCTATGGAGAGTCACATTCTGTCTCTCCAACCACCGCCGCCTCGGAAACGGCATATGCCTATGCCTGGGTTCCATGACGAGTCAGACTGGGAAGATTTCTCAGAAACAGACTCAGCAATTGAGCCTAAGGCTGCTCCTCCTCCTCCTAAACGGAGGAAGAAAAAGAAACATGTCAGTTCTTCGGGTGACGACTTCACCAAAGAAAGGAACAAAACGGGACTACGCAAAAAGCGCAAGCCCAAGTCAAAAAAGAAGAAGAAGAAAGATTCTTCTTCAGTTATCAATCATCTATACCCAGGTAAGACTCGTATAACTATACTATATATATGATCCGCGCAACATCTAAGGTCATATCAGGACGGGTACCGACTTGTAACAGTGCACATACATGGCGACTTTATGGTGCTGCCTAACTCGGAGACCAGGCTGCCAGCACCATGACCCAATTTCCCACTCAGTAACATAATCCTGATACTGAACTAACCAGTTCTTGTCCTATCCTAGCAATGCTCAACGTGAAGCTAGGTAGCGACAAGTACCAATTTAGTCTTGACTTGACTGGGATTTTGAACTCCCGTACCTTCCGCATGGGAAGCCGGTGCTTTACTGATTAGGCCACTGCATCCGGTCACGTGGTGTGTGTGTGTGGTGGGGGGGATGCTGTGTTAAAGTGGGTGGAGGTCTGTTGAGGTGGGAGGCAGAAGGGAGGCAGTGGGAGGAAGGTCTGTATGTCACTTCTGATACACAGATATTGGCGTTCTGCCAACCATAGTCAGGTCCCTGGCTATGTTGGGAGGAGTGTGGGGGGTGGAGATGGGGGATGGAGCACACTGCAGCATGACGCATTGCTACACATACATATATACATGAGTCAGCCTCAGTTTGTTTGTTTGTTGTTGTTTTACATCCTAGCAACATCTAAGGTCATATCAGGATGTCTCATGAAAACGGGCCAATCGGTGGTCAAGTGAAGTTGTCAGCGTAGCAATTCTTAAAAGTGTAGTGCATTTCTTTGTTTCATATTAAATTATCCTAGAAACAAATAAGGTTGGTGTATTTTCTCTACCTATACATTCAGTATAAATTTAAGGACTTTCCAACATCTCTGTCAATGATAAACTATAATTATACCGATCGATGCCGACATCCATGCTCGACGCCGTTAACTTCCACCAATTGGCCTCTTTTCGTGATCCTGACCCACATACAGGCAGTGGTGGATTAACCATTAGGTCGAGTAGGCTTATACCTAGGAGTCCGAAAGCGGGGGGGGGGGCTGAGAATATATTAAAAATGGTCTAATTGAGTGTATAAAGCTCACCCTAGAGGCCCGGATGGTAGTTAATCCGGCACTGCAAACAGGAAACAGTATTTATCTAATGCATAATATCTGTTAGGACAATGCTGTAATCCTTCTTTTTTTTAAAGTTGCATAGTCCGATGGTTTTAAATTTCTGTATTTTTTCTGAGATAAATATATTAGATCGATCACTAGTATCTACTTTACATTAGTTCAAAATTACTTTTATTTTAAATGGTAAACTTTTTAGATATTTCGAGTGCAAAGATTGAAAATTAGTTTTGGCAAGCTTGCCAAAACTCTGACACCATAGACTTCTGCAGTAACAGGTTCTGTTAAATTGACTCAGTATTGCCTTCTACGCAGAAACACATGCTTAATAAGTGCATCAGTATCTAAGTTAGATATGTAGAATCAATTCTAGATCATTATTTTGGTTTTGAAAAGTAGACGCTTCATCAGACTATGCAGCTTTAGGGTAAGACAATACCTTACTAAGTTTGGTAATCAGAAACCAGGTGTTTATGTATACACACATCCAGTAAAACCTCCTCTGTAATCGACCATCTCCACAGATCGACCACTCCCCTACATTTGGGTCCTAACAATACCATTGTAACCATTTTCTAACTCCCTAAACCGACCCCCTCCCTATATGGACCACATAAAGTTGGTCCCAAGGTCGGTCGATTTAATTAGATAGGTTTTACTGTATATATATATAGGGGCTGCTATATATATATATATATATATATATATATATATATATCCGCGCAACATCTAAGGTCATATCAGGACGGGTACCGACTTGTGACAGTGCACATACATGGTGACTTTATGGTGCTGCCTAACTCGGAGACCAGGCTGCCAGCACCATGACCCAATTTCCCACTCAGTCACATAATCCTGATACTGAACTAACCAGTCCTTGTCCTATCCTAGCAATGCTCAACGTGAAGCTAGGTAGCCCTACATTTAGGGGCTGCTGTTATTTATATCCACATAATGAATTATATAGTACATATATATATATATTTTATAAATAGTTCGTTCGCAAATGAGAAAGAAAGACTAGGACATGGTTTGGGTTGAGTTTATTCTCTGGCAGGAGAATATATGCCCTACCGAAAAAAGTTTTAAAGTGAGCAGAGTGACAGTTGGCTCATGGTATAGGAGGCGAGGGAGTAGAGAATGACCCGCTCCGCAGCAAATAACATGGAAGATGATGGTAATGGGGGGAAACATTTAGGGGCTGCCGTTATTTATATCCACATAATGAATTATATAGTACATAAATAGTTCGTTCGCAAATGAGAAAGAAAGACTAGGACTTGGTTTGGGTTGAGTATATTCTCTGGCAGGAGAATATATGCCAAACAACGCCAGTTGCAGCCAACCAAACCAAGACCTGTCAGAGTTCTAATAAGTATCTGGAACAGTAGCCTCTGGAGCCGGAGAGGGGACAGCCAGTGCCGTGGCCACCCGGATGTCGTTCATGATCCGGACACTCAGGGGTGATTTGAGGTAGAGGAAGACAGTGTCACTCGACCAGTCACCCCTGGTCCAAAGTTCTTCTAGGGTAGCACCACATAGAGAAAGGAAGGTGCAGCCCCCCCCCCCCCCCTCCCCCCCCCCCCCCTCCCCTCCCCCCCCCCTGCGGAGCGAGTGGGAGGAGATGGTGTCGGGGTCCAGCCCCGCCTCGGACGAGAAGAGCTTCAGGGAAGCTTGGTAGATGGTGTACAGCATACGAGAGGAGGCGCCTCCCGAGGCAGGAAGCCGGAAAGCCATGGCCTCTGTCCAAAACACCGCACAGAGGGCCTTGTTGGGGCACCTGGCGACTGGCACCTCGAGGACGCGCTCCCAGAACTGTATGGTCTTTGAGCGACGGATGCTGACAATCATCCCCCAGTCGAGGAAGCGGAAATCTTTCCGCCTGAGCGACGAGTCAGACAGCGTTATCTGACATTTCCGAAGGAGAGCCCGGAAGCTGCAGAGGACCGCCACCCTCCACGCTGTGTGTCGCAGTGTCGCGGATAGGCGAGCGAAGATCCAGAGCAGCATGTCAGGGAGAAGGTGCGTGGCCTGGTGCGGAGTCACACCCTTCTCCCGCTTGATCCCTTTTAGGGTGGTGGCAAGGTCAAACTGAGTGTAGTCGATGGGCGTGGAGCCCTCCTGCTTGAGGAAGTAGTTCAGGCCACTGAGATAATTGGTGACCGACGAATACTTCATCGACCATGTGAGCCAGACCGCGTACAGCCACACCTGGGCCATTGAGTATGCCGTGGGCGGGAACTCGCCGTCAAACTCCTCGATGAAGTCAAGATAATGTCGGATCTGGACCGATCTAGTCGTGACAGAGTTTGGTGCGTAAAACTTCTTCTGGAATGCCTGCTTCTCCTGGCGTAGCTTCAGCACATCTGCAATGGGATTGTCCATAGCCACAATCCTCCTCCGTCCTGCCACAACCCGAGTCTTTGTTCCACATGAACCAAGCCCGAGTGCACTCCTTCTCAAAATTGCGGGTGGAGCTGTGCCTGGCGGCACTACTCCACCCCCCCCTCCCCGCCTGCACCATGGCGTTTCATGCTTTCATGACCGTAAAACATGGTACTGGTAGAGTTGTAGGCCTTCCCGAAGGCAGCAAAGGGATAAGAAATGTAGATGCTCCATGAAGGCCAGGCTATCCTTCTGGGTCGTTCCCTCTCTGTCCAGGAACCACATGATAGATGCGCCATACAGCTCATGGGCATTGAGCTTGTGCAAGTCCTTCTTCCCCACAATGAAGCGTTTAATCGACCACTTACTTAGTCTCCGGCATGAAGAGCTCCAAGATCTGCTCCTGGAGCCGGACGAGCTCCTGTTCCTCCCGCGCCCTCTGGTCCTGGCACGGGAATGAAGCTCGCCGTAGGAGGAGTGCCCGTCCGTGCGGACAACTGTTGGTTTTGGCGGGGTGAGTTGACCGCCATCTTGGATTTGAGCAACCGCCGCTTGGCTGGGGCCGCCATCTTGAATGGGCCCCATCCCGCCAGTGAGCCGACCCGCTCGGCGCCTCTCCAACCGATCGCATTTCTTGGCCAGAAACTGATGGCGTTCCTCCAGTTCGAGGAAGTCAATCCTTTCCTGGAGTTTCCTCTCACCCTCAGAGAAATTTAACCCGTCCAGGTTCTGACTCAGTTCCTCCTGACCTTCCTTTTGTGGTGAGCACTTTGCCATCTCGCCCGTGTAGTGTCTGGTAATCCTAACCAAGTTCCCTGCTGAATCCTCCCGTGTGATTTTGTTGAGTTGACAAGTGCCTGTGTCAGCAGAAGTGTGGTTTCCTCCGCAGTTAGTACAGTAATCCAGAGTCATGCTCCCGGGGAGATGGAGGGAGGGAACGGCACAGGGAGATGGGAAGTGGAGGGGGGCGAGGAGCGGTGAGAAACACGTCCGTACGGGCCGAGTGAGTTTTAAACATTTTAAAGTGAGCAGAGTGACAGTTGGCTCACGGTATAGGAGGCGGGGGGAGTAGAGAATGACCCGCTCCGCAGCAAATAACATGGAAGACGATAGTAATGGGGGGAAACATTTAGGGGCTGCTGTTATTTATATCCACATAATGAATTATATAGTACATATATATATATATATATATTTTACCTCGGTATACAGCCTCAGGCTAGCCTCAGGCTAGGGAGAAGGAAGCACATCCGGGTCCAGCAATTAGCATAAACAACTCATGACGGGAGGACGTTCGTTGAGTTGCTCCGGCAAATTTAATCTACAAACAACCTAATACGCAGTAAGTATGTTAAAAACTGTGGTTAGCTCATTTTTGATGCACTATAGCATCTTTTTGGAAAGTTCAGAACTTTCGTAAGTCCCTTTATGGACTAGATTATGGTTTTTAAAAAACAGGATAGAACGATTGAGATTTGTTTCTCTAACGAACGAAACCGATACTCAGCGGTTCTATCAACACCCGTTATACACGGGTAGAGATGTGGGCACTGCCTCATCTCCTGTGGAGATTCTCTCGGACTCTAATAGAGGGTGTTGTTGGAGATGATCCTGGGTTTCTTTTATAGACTCCCCACAACTTTTTTCAGGCATTTCTCTGAGTTTCGTAGCATTTTCTCCACCTTGCTGGCACAGTAGTCGCAGGAGGGAGAAGTGTGCGGAACAGAGAGATGGGCGGGCCGATACACTGGTCCCGACCCCGCATTTCGTTTCAGTCTTTGACCCACAACCTACGCCAAAAATTTAGCTTATGATGCCTGTGTTAGAACGGTGTGAACACGTTCTCTAACACCACTAGATGTCCAATTGAGTTTAAAACAACAAAATTGTGACATTTAGTAAAAATACCGGGACTGACCAATGCTATTGTTTCAGATCCCGATGGCCACGAAGCGGAGTAAGAGGGTGGCAGCGGCAGCAGAAGGCCACGCACCGAGGGGCTCGGAGGAGGAGTATGACTCTTCTCCAGTGTTGTCGGACATGCCTTCACCACAGCCCGGGGCGCTTATCCACTCCGACCCGGAAGAGGAAGCCCCAAGACCCACGGGACCAGCCGCTCCTGACTGGGAGGCCCATTGGGCCGCGATGGAGAGTCATATAATCTCCCTCCAATCGCCTGCTACGTCAAGGAAACGGCCTTTGCCAGATTTCCATGATGAGTCCGACTGGGAGGATTTCTCCGAAACGGACTCAGCAATAGAGCCTAAGGCTCCTCCTCCTCCTCTCAAACGGAGGAAGAAGAAGAAGCAGGCTAGTTCCTCGGGTGATGACTACACCAAAGAACGGAACAAGGCGGGGCTATGCAAGAAGCGGAAGCCAAAGTCCAAAAAGAAAAAGAAGAAGGATTCTTCTTCGGACTCTTCGCCGGAGTCGACGTCGACCAAATCTGACTCAGACACTCAGTATGAAGGAGTGTATGCTGCCATTGGTGGCAAAGTGGCGAAGAAGGTTGAAAAACCTAAAGCAAAGTGTGTGAAGACCACCACGCTTATGCGCGAGACCATAAATGGTCACTTCCGCACATTTAAGCTTGCGAAAGTTATTTCTAAGCTGGGAGAAGAACTTACCGGCATCAAAGGCGTCCCCAACTCCATTATTAAGGAGATGGATCGAGACGTCAACATGACTGACGACCGGAAACGGTTCGAAGGGGTCATGCACATGGTGCACAAAGCGGTCCTTGGAACGCTAACTGCCATCGCACCAGTGGCAAACAGGATGCAGTGTGAGAACAAGTTCTCATCCCTTGCCAAAACCATGGACAAAGGCATCGCCATGCTTATGGCGGCAGGCAATTACCTGTCATATAGACATTTTGAAAACGTCTTTAAATCCGTATGCACGGACGCAGGCAAGGAGGTGGCCCATTCTAAAAAGGTCACTGACAAAGACAGCAAAGAGTATACACTCTTCCTGGCCCCAGAACGCATCAAAGGGAAACCTTTGGATAAGACCAAGATGTTCGGGGGCCAGCTCCAATACCTCTTTAAGGAGGTGGAAACGGCGGCCAAAAGTGGCAAAAACATGGATGGCAAAAAGAAGCCAGAAGCCCCGCGCTTCAAAGGATCCCATGGGGATTTTCGGCCGTGACGCCTGGCCAGAGGTACCAGGCCAGAGACGAACTACAGCCAGTCCTTCTGGGGCCGGGGAACCCGGCCAGGCTGGAACGACAACGCCTACCGGCCCACCGGCCGGGGCTTCAACTCGCCGAGACCCTTCCCCAGGGGTGGGACCAGGTAGAGGCACAAACGCAGACACTGCACTGTAAGCAACTTTGTGGCAGGAAATATTAATAACCATTTTCATGAATGGAACCAAATTACGAATGATCGAGATATTTTAGAAATAGTTACTGGTGTTCAAATTCCCTTCACAGTCACTCCAGTACAAGGAAGAATTCCTTTTCCATACAAAATTGAACCACTTGAATGAGAGGCACTAACTAAACAGGTACATATATTTTTTGAGAAAGGAATTATACAAAAAGTGACGCACTACCCAGGGGAGTTTATCTCAAACATCTTCTCTCGACCGAAACCCAATGGTGAGGTTCGAATGATCCTGGATTTAACAACCCTAAATAAGATGATCGAATATCGACATTTTAAAATGTTTTCTTTAGAAACGGCACATGATCTGATAACACCAGATGCATGGATGGTGAGTGTCGATTTGCAAGACGCATACTACACAGTTCCCATAGCGGAACAACACCGGAAATTTCCCCGGTTTATTTGGGATGACCAACTTCATGAGTTTACCTGCATGCCAAATGGCTTAGCTTGTGCCCCTCGTTTATTCAATAAACTTTTGAAACCTGTTTTCTCAGTCATGGCTCGAAACGGTCAGATAATGTTTCCTTACATAGATGATTCCTTTATAATGGCGTCAAGGGAAATTACGTGTGCAAAGGCAGTTATGGATTTATGTGCATTACTCACTAAATTGGGTTTCTATGTCCATCCACATAAGTCAGTCCTTAAACCAACAAAACACCTAAAATGCTTAGGTTTTATCCTCAATACACAATCCCTAACAGTGTCGATAACAGAACCGAAACTAAACAAGTTTATGACCATGGCGACCCAGATTCTTAATCTAACGAAACCTAAGATTAGACAGGTCGTGGTCCTTATCGGCATAATGGCTTATGCACCCGCTATTCTATACGGGAAAGCCCATATCAAATCTCTAGAAATAGACAAAAACCTAGCTTTAGCACAAACTAAAGGCAATTTTGAACGAAAAATGTTTATTTCCAAAGAGGGTTGGCAGGATATTGAATGGTGGATGCAGCATATAGCAAACTCGCCTAATCCAATCCGCATGGCAGAACCAAATACAGTGAGTACCACTGATGCCTCTTTAGAAGGTTGGGGGGGGCCCATCGAGATGGGATAGCAACAGGAGGTAGATGGCTTGATGATGAAATCTCAGACCACATTAATGCATTGGAGCTGCGCGCCATTTATCTGGGACTACGCAGCTTAGTTAAGGTACCTAAAGCACAAGTTAGAATCCTAACTGATAACACTACAGCTATGGCATATATCCGTAACATGGGGGGAACAAAATCAAAGCCTTGCAATCAATTAGCAAAACTGATTTGGAACTGTGCACAGACCCAACAAGTCTGGCTGACTGTAGCGCATATCCCAGGGTCACAAAACACACTTGCAGACCACAAGAGTAGAAAATTCCATGACCATTTAGAATGGTCTCTATCTACGCCCCTATTTAACTTGATTTGTCCCAAATGGGGGACACCCGACATTGACTTGTTTGCATCACGAAACAACAACAAATTACCCCAGTATGTTTCTTGGCATCCTGAACCGGATGCTTGGAAAGTTGATGCTTTTGCTATTACCTGGGAACATAATTATTTCTATATTTTCCCACCGTTTAGCATTATCAGCCGAGTGGTGAGAAAGATCAGCATGGAGGGGACACACGCCATACTGATCGTGCCCGATTGGGACACGCAACCCTGGCTAGCAGCAGTGACACAACTGGCAAAAGACCTTATACGATTCCCAAGAAAACACAGGAACCTAGCACACCACGGACCGCTATCGGTCCACGGAGACGTGTCAGCGACACCCCTATTGGCATTCCTTTTTTGAGGAAACAGTTACAACAATTTGGACTAGATAAGATCACTGAAGACAGAATAATATCCCATTCATGGAGGCCAGGAAGGGTAAAAATGTACACAACATATTTAAGAAAATGGGGTGTACATTGTTTGCTAATGAAAGTCAAACCAACAAATCCAACAATTGCACAAGTGGCCCGTTTTCTCCGTTCTCTAGAGGACGAAGGACTTGGGTTTGGGGCTGTCAATTCAGCCAGATGCGCCTTATCGATTATTCTACCTAGAATCGAGGGAGACACAGTCGGTAAACATTATGTGCTTCACTGGTTGCTTCGTTCAATTTATCAAAGGAATCCCCCTAAACCAAAATATAGTCGCTTTTGGGATGTTTCCATTGTATTTAAGTTGTTTAAGGCTTGGCCTCACAACTTTCATTTAGATGTAAAACAATTAGGTTTTAAGGTAGCCGTCCTGTTACTACTAGTAACAGGACACAGAGGACAAACCATTGTTGTATTATCCCTAGACGGATTAGAAATAGATAGGAAACAAGCTACGTTTGATTTAGCACAATTATTAAAATCAAACAGGCTAGGTGACCCTTTATCTACGGTTCACTTAGACTACTTCCCAGAGGATCGTAAATTATGTGTTGTGTCAGCCATAAGGGCTTATATATCCAAGACTAAGGACATACGGACCTCACAACAACTGTTAGTGAGCTTCATAAAGCCACATAATGCAATTTCAAGAGACACCCTCGCCAGATGGACGATCACCATGTTGAAATTGGCTGGGGTGGATACAGGAAAATATGCTTCCCACTCAACCAGAGATGCCATGGTTTCCAAGGCACGATTGCTCGGGATTTCTGTCAAGAAAATCCTAGCGCATGCAGGCTGGAAGACGGCTAAGTCGTTTGCAAAACATTACAACAAGCGACTAGAAAAGCCTGCTGGCATTGCCAAGCGCCTACTCACCAACTAACAAGAATAGGTGAGAACAAAAAACTTTGAATTTTCTGAATAACTAATACAATGATACGAAAACATGTTAATAATAAAGATAATATAATATTAAGGATAAAAATGAATTATGTAAAAGTCTCCCTAGCCTGAGGCTAGCCTGAGGCTGTGTACCGAGGTAAAATAGTATAGTTATACGAGTCTTACCTGGGTATAGATGATGGATAACTGTTGTTTTCCCGAGGTATAAGCCTCGGATAGACGTGGGCTAGGCCCCGCCCACCACACCCTTCCACATCTATTCCGTTATTTTACCATTATGGGAAAATCATAGTATCCATTGTATTGAAAGATCATTTTTATCCTGAATAAGTAGGTAAAGATTGCTGGGTCGGATGTGCTTCCTTCTCCCTAGCCCACGTCTATCCGAGGCTTATACCTCGGGAAAACAACAGTTATCCATCATCTATACCCAGGTAAGACTCGTATAACTATACTATATATATATATATCTAAACACACATATAGGTCAAGTAGGCTTATACCTAGGATATATGTGTGTGTTTAGGAGGATGTGTGCCTACATATATATATATATATAGTATAGTTATACGAATCTTACCTGGGTACAGATGATGGATAACTCTTGTTTTCCCGAGGTACAAGCCTCGGGTAATCGTGGACTAGGGAGAAGGAAGCAACATCCGGGTTCAGCAATCTTCACCTAATTATTCAGGATAAAAATGAGCTTAAAATGATGGAAATCTGATGTTTTCGTTTTGGCACAAGCGAACGTGATAATCGTGGCAGGGTGTGGCGGGTGGGCCCTAGTCCACGATTACCCGAGGCTTGTACCTCGGGAAAACAAGAGTTATCCATCATCTGTACCCAGGTAAGATTCGTATAACTATACTATTTTACCTCGGTACAACGCCTCGGCTACTCGAGGCCGAGGGAGACCTTCACGTAGCCTCATTTTTATCCCCAATTATCTGATGAACATGTATTTGTATCAGTAGTAAAACAAAAGTTTGTACATCTCACCGGTTCTTGTTAGTTGGTGAGTAGGCGGGTTGCCACCCCGCTTGGTTTCTCTAGTCGTTTGTTGTAATGTTTAGCAAACGACTTGGCCGTCTTCCAGCCGGCGTGTGTTAGGATTCTTCGAACCGAGATTCCTAATTTTCTCGCTTTGGACACCATAGCACCCCTTGTGGAATGCGAAGCATAACGTTCCGTGTCAATGCCAGCCAACTTGAGTATAATAATAGTCCATCTGGCTAGTGTGTCACGTGAGATGGCTTTATGTGGCTTGATAAAGCTCACTAAGAGTTGTTTGGAATTCCGTATTCCCTTTGTCTTGGATATGTATGTTCTAATGGCTGAAACTACACACAGTTTCTTATCCTGTGGAAAGCTATCTAAATGAATAGAGGAGAGTGGATCTCCTGTCCTGTTAGACTTTAACAGAACGTTTAAGTCAAACGTGGCCTCTTTTTGTCAATGTCGAGGCCTTGCAAAGAGAGGGCTACAATTGTTTGTCCTCTATGTCCTGCAACTAGTAATAATAGTACTGCTAATTTATAGCCTAACCGTTGGACCGTGAGCAATTTATTCTCCGGCCAGGATTGGAAAAGTTTAAACACCGTAGAAACATCCCAAAACCGACTATATTTCGGCTTTGGGGGGTTTCTTTCATAGATTCCTCTCATGATCCAATGAATTACTTCATGTTTGCCAATGGTTTGTCCTTCGCTTCCTCCGCATGTTGGAAGATGATGGACTTGGTTATGTAGCACTAAATTTTTCAATTTTGTCTGATGTTAGGGAGATTGTCATTTCTCTTGTGTTAATAAAGAAACCTAAGAATTTTAATAGGGATGTTGGTTGTAGAACCGATTTGGTGTCGTGAATGAAAAACCCTAAGTGGGTTAAGGTATCACATAAGTCCTTTATGGCTAAAAGGCAATCTTCCCTTGTGCGTGCTACAATAAATGAGTCATCAATATATGGAAACATGACATGGCCTTTCTTGGCCATTTCAGCAAATACGGGTTTAAGTAACTTTGTAAATAAACGTGGAGCACAGGCTAGGCCATTTGGCAAGCATGTAAATTGGTACAATTGGCCTTGCCACATAAATCTAAGAAATTTTCTATGCGACTCATAGATCGGTATAGTATAGTAAGCGTCTTTGAGGTCTACGCTTGCGAGCCACGAGCCCTGCATTACTAGGTCACGGGCTGTTTCTAACGAAAACATTTTGAAGTGCTTATATTCGACTAATTTATTTAGAATAGTTAAGTCAAGGATCATTCTAATGTCGCCATTAGGTTTGGGCCGTGAGAAGATATTTGAGATATATTCTCCTTCCGTATGTTGAACGGTAGTAATGATACCTTTGGATTGAAATTTATTTACTTCTATGTCTAATGCCAATTCCTCATGTTGAGTTAAGCGGTATGGGAAAGGGACTTTATGTTGTAAAGGGGTTTCTATGAAAGGAATGAAAACCCCTCTAACAATATCGAGAACTGACTGATCATGAGTCAGTTGTTCCCAATCCATAATGTGATTAGATACATTGCCTGCACAAAAGGGGCTTACACTGGGTTGCTTTTGAGGCTCTATTTGTTGGCCGGTTTGGGGAACTGCTTCTGGGGAGGATTGTCTCTCCTGAAGGGGCGGTTGCCGTCGTTCCAGCCGTACTGGTTCCTCTGGCCGCGTCCCCTCGATTGGTAGCCGTAGTTCCGGCTGCCGAAGCGGTTGGTCGATTGGCCGGTCCGCCGCCCTCGAAAATCCGATCTGGATTTCTTGAACTTAGCCACATTGGAATCCTTCTTGCCGTCTAGGTGTTTGGATTGTTTCGCCTGTGTTTCTACCTGTTTGAACAGGTACTGTAGCTGTCCTCCAAACATTTTGGAATGGTCCAGCGGTTTGCCTTTGATGGGTTTAGGCGCCAGGAAAAGAGTGTATTCTTTTCCGTCGTTGTCGACGACCTTCTTGGAGCGGGCAACCTGCTTGCCAGCATCGGTAGTAACCGACTTGAAGACATTTTCGAAACGCCTGTACGACAAGAAGTTACTCGTGGCTGTTAACGACGCGATCGCCGCGTTCATGTCTTTAGTGACCGTAGTGAACTTGTTTCCGGTCATCATCCTGTTGGCTACCGGCATGATTGCCGCGAGTGCCACTAGTACACCTTTATGCACGGTATGGAGACAGGTTTCAAACTTTTTCCTGTCTTCGCTCATGGTCACGTCGTCGTCCATCTCTTTGATGGTTGCCTCGGGGATGCCTTTGATGCCCGTGTATTCTTCCGCGAGCTTTGTTAGAGTCTCCGCGGGCTTGAAGGTGTCAAAATGTCCTTTGACATTCTTCCTCAAAAGCGTGCAGGTGTTGATGCGCCGCTTTCTGACCGTCCTGATCTTCTTTGCGACCTTAACGGTGATGTTAGCAAAGGTACCTGGATGTGGGTCATCCGATTCGGACTGCGTGGTAGTCGAATGATCGGAGGAGTCAGAGGAAGAAGACTTTGACTTCTTCTTCTTTGATTTGGACTTTTTCTTTGTCCTTCTGACCTTCTGGACCTTGTTCCTGGCCTTATAATACTCATCTCCGCCAGACGAGTACTTTTTGGGGTGTTTTCGTTTGCGCCCCAAGGCCACCTCCGAGTCGGTAGTTGGTTGGTCCGACAGATCCTCCCAATCCGATGGTTCTGATGGGGAGGCATCTGCCTTTGTTGACGTTTTGGGCGTAGGGAGCAGCTGCTGCAGTTGCTCCCGTATGAGCTTGACCATCTGCTCATTCGCCACCAGCTGCGAGGGTCCCGGTTCAGGGGAGCGATCACGTGACGCGGCGGACTGGCGTCCCGAGGCCGCGTCCCCTTCACTGAGGGTATGTGGTGCACCCTTGTCACCCCGCTTCGCGGCCATCCTGAGGGTTCTGAAAACAACCAAAAGGCGTTTTTTAAAACCACAACTCAAAGAAACTGAACCAGTGGAACAGTGCTATGAGGCCGGAGGGTCATTCAGGGTAATAAAACTGTATTTACACCAGTTTTAACCCAGGCGTGTGTAAGCTAAAGTATCGGAGGTTTAACGGTCGCAAGCGAGCCGAACCAACGCGGGGCGGGACCAGTGTAGATCCCGCCCACACTCTCTGTACCATAGACTTCTCCCACCTGTGGCTACGACACCAACAAGTTGGAGAAAATATTATGATACTCGGAGGTACGCCTCAGAAAAAACTATCATAGCGACGAAATGGCTCCAGCCAACATGTCTCTCCGTTGGGCAACGGGCGGCAATTTCTACCTAAGCGACGAAATGACCCATGTCAACATGTCTCTCCGTTCGGCAACGGGCGGCAAAAACAAAATGGATGCCTCAATCTACGGCACCGGCTAAACAACACGCTTGAGAATATTACTTATTATCAAATAAGATACAGACAACAAGTCTATAAGCGTGTGCTATGTGTATTCATAAACAATCTTGCCAGTTTATGTTCCGGTACTTACAGTAGAAAGAGTAGTAATCCGTGTGAAAAACTGCTGAGCTGCTCGTAACGTTCCTCCAGTTATGAGCGGAATATGCTAATTGCTGAACCCGGATGTTGCTTCCTTCTCCCTCAGCCTCGAGTAGCCGAGGCGTTGTACCGAGGTAAAATATATATATATATATAGAGAGAGAGAGAGTGTGCTGCTAGTAACTCGCAAAAGCCAGCAGCACTTCAACACTTTGCAAGCAGCTTTTATGAAATGCACAACCGCACGAAATACCATATTGGAAAAACAAAATGGAGAGCGGCGGTTGAGAAATGAAAGCAGTCTTTGTCACATTGTGTCTGACAGCATGATGATGATAATATATGTGTGTGTGTGTATAATACTACATCCACGTAGTGATCTTGGTAATAAGACAAAATGTCACTTAAATGTCTCGCGACTGGCACAATATATGCAGTGTTTTCTTCTGGGTTCTCAAAGAAGTGCCTACGAATTAATCAATCCCAAAGTGGATTGGTTGTTTACTTTTTGGAGGTTTAAGTCCCAGCAACATATAAGTTCATATCAGAACAATTACTGACTTGTGACAGTGTGCATTCATGGTGACTTTATAGTGCTTCCCCACTGGGAAATCCGGCCACTAGCACCATGACCCGATATCCCACTCAGTCACATTATCCTGACACTGAGCTAACCATCCCTTGCCATATCCTATTAATGCCGAGCGCCAGCCTAGGAAGTGACCGGTATCAATTTTGATAAGTCATTGCTTTGTCTCGACCAGGAACCGAACTACCGATCTCCCGCAAGCGAGACCCGCGCTCTACCGATTCGGCCACTGCGCCCGGTCCCAGAAGTGGATGACCTATGATTAATAATCAACCAAAAATACAATTAACAAAAATATAACTAGTGCGACCATTTCCAATGTCTGGTCACACATGTAATGAGCTGAGTGTTTGGGAGGAGTGATTTCAAATGGGCCGAAGCCTGAAGGCTCATTTGAAATCACTGCGCCCACCCACGCTGGCTATTACATCTGGTATGCCAGCACATATGTAAAATCATCTGCTTCATTTTTTGTTACTGCCCGTGTACTGATTGAGTTATTTCATTATTTGCTCTCGTGCTGTGATGATAGCGCAGGGTTTTTACGGAGTGCCTTGAGTACATAGAGAACTCGCCCTCAAGACTGACAGTGACATGTACATGCCATGCCTTTTGCTCGCTTCCTGCCACCCTCCCCCATTTTGATGTTTTTATATGGCACAGCTTTAGTGTCTATGCGGTGTTATGTACTTGAGACGCACAAAATAAGGCACACGGGTGAGACACACGGTTGAGACACACGGGTGAGACATACCAGAGGCAAGATCCTGTGAATGGGTGTCAACACACGCAGATGTTGTTGCTTGCTGCTGTTGCTTGCTGATGTTGCTTGCTGGTTTTGCTTGCTGCTGTTGTTTGCCTGTTGTTGTTTGCCTGTTGTTGTTTGCCTGTTGTTGTGTGCGTGTTGTTGTTTTCCTGTTGTTGGTTTCCTGTTGTTTTCCTGTTGTTGTTTGCATGTTGTTGTTTGCCCGTTGTTGTTTGCCCGTTGTTGTTTGTCCGTTGTTGTTTGCCTGTTTTTGTTTGCCTGTTTTTGTTTGCCTGTTTTTGTTTGCCTGTTGCTGTTTGCCTGTTGTTGTTTGCCCGTTGTTGTTTGCCTGTTGTTGTTTGCCTGTTGTTGTTTGCCTGTTGTTGTTTGCATGTTGTTGTTTGCCTGTTGTTGTTTGCCTGTTATTGTTTGCCTGTTATTGTTTGCATGTTGTTGTTTGCATGTTGTTGTTTGCCTGTTGTTGTTTGCATGTTGTTGTTTGCCTGTTGTTGTTTGCCTGTTGTTGTTTGCCTGTTGTTGTTTGCCTGGTGTTGTTTGCCTGTTGTTGTTTGCCTGTTGTTTGCCTGTTGTTGTTTGCCTGTTGTTGTTTGCCTGTTGTTGTTTGCCTGTTGTCGGTTGCCTGTTGTCATTTGCCTGTTGTTGTTTGCCTGTTGTCATTTGCCTGTTGTTGTTTGCCTGTTGTGGACATTTGGTGGGTACTGTACTACAATGGTTCCACTGTACTGCATATTATGCTTATAAGAATTATACGAGTAAAATAACCCGGAATATCCATCCTCTCCCTCATCGGTTACTCAGCTCCAGGGACTGTGGGAGTCTCTCATAGTCATCTACTACTCCAGCCTCCGCACCTCAGCTCAGTGGCGGTGCCCCCCCCCCCCCCTCCACACTGTAACCGCCACTCATATACGTGTGAATAGACAATTGGTGGGTACCACACTACAAGGGTCTCACTGTACATACACTTGTACAAGTAGTGTATACATCCTGACAGATACCTAAGTTTACCCTTCGGTTAATGGAGTATTCACTACACAGGTCCCAGCTGCCACACATACACGTCTTGTTTACTTTAGTAGCGGAGTACTACTCGGCAGCAGTGACCTGCTGTTTTCGAGGGTAGGGGGCGCCACTACAGTCTAAGAAAACCCCTGTGCCAGGCATCTCGGGGTACATCGTTTGCCAATCTCGCGCACAGCGCGAAACTCGCGAGAAGTCACGCGGCCTCGCGCGGTGCGAGCTGATTGGAGAGCGGGTGCCTTTGACCTACATAATTCCGCCGTCTGTTTGTCTGTCTGCCACAAGCCGCTGGCTACACACGCGGAATCCCCTCCTCCCCCCCCCCCCCCCCCCCCCCGACACACAAACAGCCTCCAGTAGGTGTTACTTAGCTGGCCGCCCTTCAGGCAGCTCCAGATGGCCACTGGAGTAAGCAGTGTAGGTACCTGTGACTGGTGTGAGGGTAGGCAGGGGTACCAGTCTGTGTGGGACTGGTACCTATGAGGCTAGGCACGAGTACACATCTGTGTGGGACTGGTACCTATGACTAGTGTGAGGGTAGGCAGGGGTACCAGTCTGTTTTGGACTGGTACCTATGAGGATAGGTAGGAGTAGTATGGGACTAGTAGTAGTACCTATGACTAGTGTGAGGGTAGGCAGCGGTATCAATCTGTGTGTGATTGGTACCTGTGACTAGTGTGAGGGTAAGCAGGGGTACCTGTCTGTGTGTGACTGGTAGGCCCCTACTTGTGACTAGTAGGAGGGTAGGCAAGGGTAGGGTACCTGCCTGTGTGGGACTGGTACCTATTACTAGTGTGAGAGTAGGCAGGGGTACCTGTCTGTGTGGGACTGGCACCTATGACTAGTGTGAGAGTAGGCAGGGGTACCTGTCTGTGTGGGACTGGTACCTATGAGGGTAGACAGAGGTACACATCTGTGTTTGACTGGTACCTGTGACTAGTAGGCAGGGGTAAACATCTATGTGGGACTGGTACCTGTGACTAATGGGAGGGTAGGCAGGGGTACACGTCTTCGTGGGACTGATATCTGGTTGTGGAGGCAGGGGTACATGTCTGTGTGGGACAAGTACCTGATTGGAGGCAGGGGTACACGTAGGTGTGGGACCAGTACCTGGTTGTGGAGGCAGGGGTACATGTCTGTGTGTGAGTGGTATATGGTTGTGGAGGCAGGGGTACATGTCTGTGTGGGCACGTACCTGGTTGTGGCGGCAGGGGTACATGTCTGTGTGGGCACATACCTGGTTGTCAAGGCAGGGGTACATGTCTGTGTGTGAGCAGTACATGGTTGTGGAGGCAGGGGTACATGTCTGTGTGGGCCTGTACCTGGTTGTGGAGGCAGAGGTACATGTCTGTGTGTGAGCGGTACATGGTTGTGGAGGCAGGGGTACATGTCTGTGTGGGCCCATACCTAGTTGTGGAGGCAGGGGTACATGTCTGTGTGTGAGCGGTACATGGTTGTGGAGGCAGGGGTACATGTCTGTGTGGGCGCGTACCTGGTTGTGGAGGCAAGGGTACATGTCTGTGTGTGAGCGGTACATGGTTGTGGAGGCAGGGGTACATGTCTGTGTGGGCGCGTACCTGGTTGTGGAGGCAGGGGTATATGTCTGTGTAAAAGTAGTGCTATCACTACCCATCATCACTGTGAGATTAGTGCTTTGCCAAACAGACAAGCACCTGACAGAATAGATAAGGCTGCACATCTGTTTGTGTGAAACTAATCCCTGCCCGAGCATGTCAGTCCTGCACCTGCATCTACCTGTGTGGCGCCAGACCCGGCTTGTGTGTGGCGCCATGCTTGTGCAGACAAGGCCATGCATGTATGTCTATATTATACATCTGTGCGGGACCATTCCATGACATAACAGTCAAGGTCACCGATCTGTCTGTGTGAGACCAGCACCTGCCATAGCATTAGCAGTCAAGGTCACGGATATGTCTGTGTGAGACCAGCACCTGCCATAGCATTAGCAGTCAAGGTCACGGATATGTCTTTGTGAGACCAGCACCTGCCATAGCATTAGCAGTCAAGGTCACGGATATGTCTGTGTGAGACCAGCACCTGCCATAGCATTAGCAGTCAAGGTCACGGATCTGTCTGTGCAAGACCAGCACCTGCCATAGCAACAAGGTCACGGATCTGTCTGCGTGGGACTAGCACCTGCCATAACAGTCAATGTGATGCATCTGTGTGGGACTAGCACCTGCCATAGCAGTTAAGGTCATCTGTCCGTGTGGGACCAGTCTCACTCTCAGTGTGTGCATACCAGTCCACACCTCTTTTTGGAGCCAACCCTGCTCATGTAAACAAGACCATGCCCCTCTCTGTCTGGAACCGGTTTGTGCGCGTGCAGCCAAACATGTAACCTATACGTGTGGGACTGCTCACTGCCTGCATGCATACAAGCCTGTAACCTTCACTGCCCACACTTGGGCCGTAATCGATTAACACGACCCGGGCGACTCGGGTCACTCGAGTCGTCTGAATTTCAAATCGAACACCGCGAGTGGAGTCGACAAAAACACGTGCCATGTGCAAAACGACCCGACGCCAGTAACCCACCTCTTGGCTGGGGTTTGCTAGGAACGATGACGTCACACCTGAGCTTGTACCTGTAGCTACCACTCCAAGTCCTATTCGTTGTTTTAATGCTTTTTTTAAAAATAACCCAGATTGTCAGCTTATACGATCCTAAGATACTTTAAATCCTATTTTGCTGTACTTATATTGGTTATTAAAACAAATAATTAGGTTTTAGATTAAGCCACCATTTTTTCCAACCCGAGCGTGCAGAAGCTTATTCGGTTATTCGACCCGAGTCTGCAGGATGTGCGCATGCGCCAAAAAGTGGCTCGGGTGACCAGAGTCGATTAATCGATTACGCCCACAGAGACAAGCCTGTAACCTGCATGTGTGGGACCCTTCACTGCCCACACATGCAGACAAGCCTGTAACCTGCATGTGTGGGACCCTTCACTGCCCACACATGCAGACAAGCCTGTAACCTGCATGTGTGGGACCCTTCACTGCCCACACATGCATACAAGCCTGTAACCTGCATGTGTGGGACCCTTCACTGCCCACACATGCAGACAAGCCTGTAACCTGCATGTGTGGGACCCTTCACTGCCCACACATGCAGACAAGCCTGTAACCTGCATGTGTGGGACCCTTCACTGCCCACACATGCATACAAGCCTGTAACCTGCATGTGTGGGACCCTTCACTGCCCACACATGCAGACAAGCCTGTAACCTGCATGTGTAGGACCCTTCACTGCCCACACATGCATACAAGCCTGTAACCTGCATGTGTGGGACCCTTCACTGCCCACACATGCAGACAAGCCTGTAACCTGCATGTGTGGGACCCTTCACTGCCCACACATGCAGACAAGCCTGTAACCTGCATGTGTAGGACCCTTCACTGCCCACACATGCATACAAGCCTGTAACCTGCATGTGTGGGACCCTTCACTGCCCACACATGCAGACAAGCCTGTAACCTGCATGTGTGGGACCCTTCACTGCCCACATGTGCAGACAAGCCTGTAACCTGCATGTGTGGGACCCTTCACTGCCCACCGATGCATACAAGCCTGTAACCTGCATATGTTGGACCCTTCACTGCCCACACATGCATACAAGCCTGTAACCTGCATGTGTAGGACCCTTCACTGCCCACACATGCAGACAAGCCTGTAACCTGCATGTGTGGGACCCTTCACTGCCCACACATGCAGACAAGCCTGTAACCTGCATGTGTGGGACCCTTCACTGCCCACATGTGCAGACAAGCCTGTAACCTGCATGTGTGGGACCCTTCACTGCCCACACATGCAGACAAGCCTGTAACCTGCATGTGTGGGACCCTTCACTGCCAACACATGCAGACAAGCCTGTAACCTGCATGTGTGGGACCCTTCACTGCCCACCGATGCATACAAGCCTGTACCCTACATGTGTGGGACCCTTCACTGCCCACCGATGCATACAAGCCTGTAACCTGCATGTGTGGGACCCTTCACTGCCCACCGATGCATACAAGCCTGTAACCTGCATGTGTTGGACCCTTCACTGCCCACACATGCAGACAAGCCTGTAACCTACATGTGTGGGACCCTCACTGCGCACACACAGATACACACCTGTAACCTACATGCGCAGACAAGCCTGTAACCTGCATGTGCAGACAGGCCTGTAACTTGCATGTGTACACAAGCCTGTAACTTGCATGTGTACACACGCGTGTAACCTGCAAATACAGACAAGCATGTAACCTACATGTATGGGACCCCTCAGTGTCCACACAAGCCTGGTACCTGCACGTGCATGGCCCCTCACTACCCACACCACACGTGCAGCCAAGCTCCGCCCGCCCGTGCCCATGCCCGGCGCCGCTCCCGGTCCGTGGTGTTGTTGCTCGTGTGCACTGCGCGGGCTTTGCTTGCAGATGCTCATCGTCTCCCGCCTTGAGCACCACCCGGCAGCGGAAGGCGCCCGCCCCGGCCCTGCCTGCCTGCCTGCCCGGCCTGAGCCTACCCCGTCCCTGGGCCCGCCAGCACGTCGACATACCGCACTGTCGTCACGGGACTGGCTATACCCGCTCGCTGTCAGACACATAGGCAACCTTTGCCAGACACGACGACCTCTAGTTCTAGACGGGAGACTACTACTACTAAACAGCAGCAGCATGTAAGTATGTGCGAAGATTAGCTTTAAAAAAAAAAAGGGGGGAAAAAAAGAGGACTGACGCAGCGTGACAGCAGCGGTTGCAGCATTCACGCAGCTCGCCGTGAGGATCATATGAAGGCGTTTGGGGGTGGGGTGAGGTGGGGGTCGGGGTGGGGGTGGGGCGTGTCGGGGCAGCTTGGGGCAGGGTGGGGCCCGTGGGCCTTGGATGCACGCCCCAGGGTGTGTGTTGATATGTGTGTGTGATGGAGGTGTCGTGAAAGAGGGAGGGGAAGGAGTTAAAAGGAGAGCTGTCAAGTGTCACGTGGTGGTGACGGCTCTTGGCGGCATGGGGAACTGTAGATAAAAGATTCACCCGGTACTTGTAGTACATGGGTGAAGACCAGCCTTATATAAATACGGGCGGAAATAGCGTTAGTATGGAACATGACCTAGAAACTGTGGCTCCAATATCAAATGGCTACCCATATAGGCACAGAGTTGGTGAAATGGGAGAGAATGCAAAAAGACAAGATGGCGGCCGCAGAACGCTGTCGATTTCACTTTTAAATCTTATTAAACTAGATATTATATTATATTTTTCAACTCAAAGGTAGCGGGCTAATAATAAGACAGATGTAAAGAATAATTGTTGCTTCTTAGATTGTGAAATTAGGCTCTCAATTCTTTGACCCGCATTTTCGACAGCTTTTACATAGCCTCATAGGGTTGGTTTGCACCCCTACTGCAGCAGTACGGGGTGAATCTTGTATCTAGGGGAACTGTCAATATGCTTACCGTGATGTGTGCACGTCAAGTGGGGAGGGTGGGGGGGGGGGGGGGGGGCGCCGGAGTGTGTGTGGAGGTGTACGTGAAGGTTAAGGTTGTCACTGGCAATTGTGTTAATGATGCACATGTTCGCGGTCGGTGTGTGCGTGTATATGTAAATAGTGTGCAGTGTGTGTGTAATGTGTGTATGGGATACCAGTTTGTGAATGTGGAGGGGATGTAACACTGACAGTGTGTGTGGGGAGAGGTTTCAGTATGTATATCTGGGTGTGGGATACCAGTGGGTGTGGGTACCAGTGTGTGTGTGTGTGTGTGAGGTAGCAGTCTCTGTGTGTGGAGGGGGGGTAGCAGTCTGTGTGTGTGGAGTAACAGTCTGTGAGTGTAGAGGGGTAGCAGTCTTTGTGTGTATTGGGGTAGCAGTATGTGTGTGTGAGGTAGCAGTCTGTGAGTGTAGAGGGGTAGCAGTCTTTGTGTGTATTGGGGTAGCAGTCTGTGTGTGTGGGGAGGCGCGAGCTGATGGTACCAGTATGTATGGGGGTACCAGTCTGTGTGTGGATTACCAGTGTGTGTGGATTATCAGTACGTGTGGATATTACCAGTGTGTGTTGGTGTACCAGTGTGTTTTGGGGTACCAGTGTATGGGTTCATGTAGTAGTGTGTGTGGGTTGAGGTAATAGTGTTTGTGGGTTCTACCTGTAGCAGTGTGTGTGGGTTCTACCTGTAGTACTAGTAGTGTGTGTGTGGTGGAGGTACCAGTGTGTGTGGTGGAGGTACCAGTGTGTGGTACCAATGTATGTGTCGGATAGGGGTGTCAGTGTGTGGGTGGGTGGATCCAGTGTGTGTGGTGCCAGTATGAGTGAGTGTGTGTTTGGGAGTGGGTCAAAACGGGGTGCAATGTGTAGGTGTGTGTTGATAAAAGATTCAACTCGTACTTACAGTACAGAGGTGAACCTACAGGCTATGGAAAAGCTGGCGAAAATGTCTCTCACAGTGGATGGCCTCTCCTACCTTTCCTACCATATGTTGAATAAAATCCAATAACCACAATCCATTGTATCCATTTCCCCTCAATATATATTCTCCAGAGTGTCCAAATCACATAATATCAGGCTCAGTGACACAAAATCAGTTGGATGTGATATAGCCCATGTGGTAAATCTGAAATTTTTGAAGGAACTGGTTCACTTACATCACTTCCTGTTGGTAGGGAGTATTTTGTTGTTATTGTTGTATATTAGTTGGTATGGAGGTATAGCAATACCTCAGGGAGTTTAACGCCCCTGCCCTGCAGAGTTGTAAACCACTGCCTTGTGGTACAGGTTCTTGACAGAACCGAAGGCTAAGGGAGCAAACACTAAACAGAAAACCATGTCACTGTGGCAGCATTAAGGGCGGTTGATGTATGGAACTCCCAACATCTCCCGACCAGCCACTGCAGGGACAAATAGTTTTGCGCCTGTCTTGACATGTTATTGACAGTGTGAAACCTCTATTTGCTCCCCGAGAGAGTGCCGCTGGTAACTTGCAAAAGCCAGCAGCACTTCAACACTTTTGCAGGCAGCTTTCATGAAATGATCAAAAAGAATCTCCGGTGGACTGGACACCTCATTAGGATGTCATCAGACAGGCTACCAAAGCAGATCCTCTATTCTCAACTGTCTTCTGGTTACAGAAAGAGAGGGCGCCCTCATCTCCGGTTCAAGGATACCATCAAGAGAAACCTGAAGCTGAGAGACATTAAGACCGACTCATGGATGCAACTCTCACAGCAGAGAGCTAAATGGAGAGTGGCAGTCAAGTAATGAAAGTAGTCTTTGTCGCATCGTGACCAACAGCATGATGATGATGATGATGAGTTGATTAAGCAGGGGAAATTTCAATCGCAGATAATTTGGTCTTCCTCATTCCACTGCTCATTGCCCTATCATAAGAATGCCTTATGTTTATGAGGTGGTTCCACAGCCTGCTGATGTAATGCCTGTGAGTTCTAACAATACCTGCTCCCTGGACCAGACTGAATTATTACCCATGAACCTTTCCAGTTCCTGTGACTCTACCAAAATGGCCACTTTGTTGATGTGCATGCTCTGTCCATCTAGATTTTAAACTTCATGCATCTATGAATATAATTGACTAAACAACTCAAAGGGTAAGGGTAAATACATCCAAGTCGGTGAAGAATATATTTGCTTGTTTGATTGTGGAATTCGGGTCTCATTTTAGTTCGCCATTTTTTCGCCAGCTTTTATATAGGGTTGGTTTTCACCCCTGTACTGCAGTACGGGGTGAATGCTTTATCTAAGGTGTGTGGTGCTAGTGTGAGTGTGAGTGTTTGGAAGGGCTTCATCATGGGGTGCAGTGTGTGGGTAGGTGGTGCTAGTGTGAGTGTGAGTGCGTGGAAGGGCTTCAACAAGGGGTGCAGTGTGTGGGTGTGTGGTGCTAGTGTGAGTGTGTGAGTGTGAGTGCTTGGAAGGGCTTCAAAACGGGTGCAGTGTGTGGGTGTGTGGTGCTAGTGTGAGTGTATGAGTGTATGTGAGTGTTTGGGAGGGGTTCAAACCGGGTGCCAGTAACAGTTGTGTAAGTGCGAGTGCCAGCACATATTTCTAGCAGGAATGAGAGCCTTGTTGATGCAGGTGTAAGAAGTTAGTACAGTAAAACCTCTCTAAATCGACCGACCATGGGACCAACTTTAAATGGTCCATTTAGGGAGGTGGTCGGCTTAGGGAGTTTTTGTATCATTACAATTGATCGTTTGGGACCCAAATGAAGTGATCAATATAGGGGAGTGGTCGATCTGTGGAGGTGGTAGGTTAGAGAGGTTTTTAGATGGGGTCGGGGTGGTCTGTGCTTGTATGTGTGTGGGAAGCGGGGGTGGGGGTCGGCGGTTTCGTGAAGTCTTAGTGTTGTATAGTGGACATTAGCATACTGCGATGTGTTAGTGTAAGTGGGTCTTGAAGTGGGGGGGGGGGCGGGGTGTAATTTGATTTATTTATCTATATTGACGTTGGTGTGGGACGACTGTTTTGAGTGGTGCTAATGGCCCATGTGTTTATGTGCATGTAGTTAGCATGTAGCAGTGTGGTAGCCAGTATACAGTAAAACCTCCCTAACCGACCACCGCCACAGATCGACCACTCCCATATATCGATCGCCTTTTTGGGGTCCCAACAATACCATTTTAACCATATTTTAACTCCCTAATCCGACCACCTCCCTAAATGGACCACTTAAAGTCGGTCCCAAGGTAGGTCGATTTAGAGAGGTTTTACGACTGTCACACCACTATGGTGGCATACAATTGTCACACCGCTATGGTGGCATACAATTGTCACACCGCTATGGTGGCATACAATTGTCACACGGCTATGGTGGCATACCACTGTCCCACTGCTATGGTGGCATACCACTGTCCCACTGCTATGGTGGCATACCACTGTCATGCCACTATGGTGGCATACCACTGTCATGCCACTATGGTGGCATACCACTGTCACACCGCTATGGTGGCATACCACTGTCATGCCGCTATGGTGCCATAGCACTGTCACGCCGCTATGGTGCCATACCACTGTCACGCCACTATGGTTAGCATACCCCTGTCATGCCACTATGGTTGCATACCCCTGTCATGCCACTATGGTGGCATACCACTGTCACGCCACTATGGTGGCATACCACTGTCACACCGCTATGGTGCCATACCACTGTCATGCCGCTATGGCGGCGTACCACTGTCACACTGCTATAGCGGCATACCACTGTCATGCTGCTATGGCGGCATACCACTGTCACGCCGCTATGGTGGCATACCACTTTCACGCCGCTATGGTGGCATACCACCACTATGGTGGCATACCACTGTCACACCGCTATGGTGGCATACCACCGCTATGGTGGCATACCGCTGTCACACCTCTATGGTGGCATACCACTGTCACACTGCTATGGTGGCATACCACTGTCACACCGCTATGGTGGCATACCACTGTCACACCGCTATGGTGGCATACCGCTGTCATGATATGGTGGCATACCGTTGTCACACCGCTGTGGTGGCATACCACTGTCACACCGCTATGGTGGCATACCACTGCCACACTGCTATGGTGGTGTACCGCTGTCACACCGCTATGGTGGCATATCGCTGTCACACCACTATGGTGGAATACCGCTGTCACACCACTATGGTGGCATATCACTGTCACACCACTGTGGTGGCAAACCGCTGACACATCACTATTGTGGCATACCCCTGTCTTGCCACTATGGTGGCATACCCCTGTCATGCCACTATGGTGGCATACCCCTGTCATGCCACTATTGTGGCATACAACTGTCATGCCACTATAGTGGCATACCACTGTCATGCCACTATAGTTGCATACCACTGTCATGCCGCTATGGTTGCATACCACTGTCACGCCGCTATGGTGGCATACCACTGTCACGCCGCTATGTTGGCATACCACTGTCACGCCGCTATGTTGGCATACCACTCTCACGCCGGGATGGTGGCATACCACTGTCACACCTCTATGGTGGTATACCACTTTCACGCCGCTATGGTGGCATACCACCACTATGGCGGCATACCACTGTCATGCCGCTATGGTGGCATACAACCGCTATGGTGGCATACCACTGTCACACCGCTATGGTGGCATACCACTGTCACACCACTATGGTGGCATACCGCTGTCACACCTCTATGGTGGCATACCACTGTCACACGGCTATGGTGGCATACCACTGTCACACCACTATGGTGGCTTACCAATGTCATGATATGGTGGCATACCGTTGACACACCGCTGTGGTGGCATACCACTGTCACACCGCTATGGTGGCATACCACTGCCACACCACTATGGTGGTGTACCGCTGTCACACCGCTATGGTGGCATATCGCTGTCACACCACTATGGTGACATATCGCTGTCACACAACTATGGTGCCATATCGCTGTCACACCACTATGGTGGCATATCACTGTCACACCACTATGGTGGCATATCGCTGTCACACCAATATGGTGGCATATCGCTGTCACACCGCTATGGTGGCATATCGCTGTCACACCACTATGGTGGCATATTGCTGTCACACCACTATGGTGGCATATCGCTGTCACACCACTATGGTGGAATACCGCTGTCACACCACTTTGGTGGCATCCCACTGTCACACCACTGTGGTGGCAAACCACTGGCACACCACTATGGTGTCATACAAAGGTGGCATACCGCCATCACACCATTATGGTGGCATTCCACTAATGTCACACCACTATGGTGGCATACCACTAATGTCACACCATTATGGTGGCATACCACTGCTGTCATATCAGTACTACTACTACTACACCACTAAGCTGTGATGCTGATGCTGTCATTGCACTAATGTCCCAGCATTACTGACAGCACTCCTGTTAATACTGTTATACTTATAAAGTTATAGCACTAGCTGTCACCCCACTAATGCCACATCACTAATGTCAATTGTCATAGCAATACTGCTGTATACACCACTATTCTCATATCAGTAACTAGCCTACTGTCATGATTCTACCGTCCCACTAGTACTGTCCCGCTACTACTGTCCCGCTACTACTGTCATGCTACTACTGTCACACTACTATTGTCACGCTACTACTGTCATGCTACTACTGTCATGCTACTACTGTCACACCACTACGGTCACATCACAACTGTCACATCACAATTGTCATGCTTCTATTGTCACACTACTACTGTGACACCATAACTGTCATGCTTCTATTCTCCTACCACTACTATCATACCACTATTGTGTCATACTTATTTTAATGAGACTACTGCCATGACACTATTGTCACACTCCGATTGCCACACCATTACTATCACCTCACACTACTACTGTCACTCCACTACTGACAGACCACTACTGTCACACGACTACTGACACACGACTACTGTCACACGACTACTGTCACACCACTACTGTCACAACACTACTGTCACCCCACTACTATCACACCACTACTGTCACATCACTACTGTCACATCACTACTGTCACATCACTACTATCACAACTACTCAGTCTCACACCACTAATATCACCCCACTAATGACACACCACTAATATACCACTCTCACCACATCACCATACCATTACTGTCACACTACTACTGTCATACCACTACTATTACACCACTAGTGTCACTTTACTGCTCCCACATCACTAATGTGACATCACTAATGTGGAAGCACTAATGTAACATCACTAATCTGGTATTACTAATGTAACATCACTAATGTGGCATCACTAATGTAACATCACTAATGTAACATCACTAATGTAACATCACTAATATGACATAACTAATGTGGCATCACTAATGTGACATCACTAATGTGTCATCACTAATGTGACATCACTAATGTAACATCACTAATGTGACATCACTAATGTAACATCACTAATCTGAAATCACTAATGTGACATCACTAATGTGACGTCAATAATGTGACATCACTAAGGTCGCACCACTACTGTTGCACCACTAAGGTCGCATCACTAATGGTGCACCACTAATGGTGAACCACTAATGTCGCATCACTAATGTCACATCACTAATGTCGCATCACTAATGTTGCACCACTTATGTCACACCACTAATGTCACATCACTAATGCCGCATCACTAATGTCGCATCACTAATGTCACATCAGTAATGTTGCACCACTACTATCACAGTTCTGTTCATGAAGCCACATATGAACACAGCTAATACTTCAACTTTCAAGTCAGCCCCATTGCGCAGGAAGAGGATTTCTCATACGATTAGATAGCATCACTTACAGTAGTCTGGCTGCGTAACCTCGACCCTCACTCCCCACATACAAACACCCTCCCACTCCCCTTTACAATAGCGACCACATATCGACCTCAAGTCGAGGAAGTGAGCTGCTTGTCTGACACTCATGACATCTTGTTTCCTCTTCTTCAGACAACAGACGCGGGTGATGAACGACGCAACAACTAACGGCAGATAAGCGAACTAAGCAATCCACTAACACACCGGCTGTGGAGCAACAGTCTACATCAAACTCCCCCCCCCCCCCACCCACACACACACACCAAACAACAACTCCATCACTGTCACCAAGCTCTGACCTCCTGAGGGTCACAGTCATCCCCTCCCCTCACCCGCTCTCTATTTCTGCCCTTCTGACGTTGCGGCCTTCTAAGCAAAACAAAGGTTACATCGCGTCTACCTGCGATGTTCGGTGGCAAGTCCAAGCCCCACGCGACGTAGCTCCGGGTGCAGTGCAGCAGTTCAGCGCGCCAGTGTAGCATCCGGTAAGGGCGAGGCCATGCTCAGGGTTTTAACCTAGTGCTTCGCAGATGTTTTGTGCCCCGTGCTAGGAGTGGCGAGTAGCTGCCCCCCCCCCCCCCCCATACACACACCACCCACCCACAAGCTCCCACCTCCACACCCCTCCCCACTCCCCCCAGATTACCCCTCCTACAGTAAGCTTTAGGAACTGTACCCCGCCCACATACCACCCACAATCTCCCCCCTCCACCCCCCTCCCCCTTCGTACAGTAAGCTTTAGGAAGTGTACCCCCCACATACCACCACACAACCTCCCACCTCCACAACCCTCCCCCTTCCTACAGTAAGCTTAAAGAACTGTACCTCCCCTACACACCCACACACACAACAAGACACAGCTGCTGAAGCCATAGCCAGGCGCACTCTCGCCTGTTGATACTCACTTACACCGGAAGCTTAATCTGATCCAACCGGATCCAATATGGCGGCCGCTAACTACGACGAGCTGCTCCACAGCGCGGGCAGCGTAGTATCGGACTGGAGCAGCATGGACCCACTTTACAAGTGGGACACCCACTTTCCAGGCCGCCTCTCGCGCCTCTCCGTCACGCCCGAGTTCTCAGGTGGCGGCGCCATCGGAGGGAGCGGGACCGGAAGCGGAAGTGGAACGCCGCAGCGACGCAATAAGCGTGGGCGGAACCGGAACACGAGCCGCTTCAAGACGCAGCCAATCACGTTCGATGAGATTAAGGAGGTGGACGAGGAGCCGAGGAGTGCCGAGGAGGTAGGTAGTGGTGTCCATGACAACGCGCTCAGTTGCATGCGCAACGTCTTCTTTGTTAAGGCTAATTCAGGTGGCAATCGATATATATGTATGTATTATGTATATATGGATAGTGATAAGCCTCTTATCACGTGTAATACGGCATGCAGTTTATTGCCTCCTCCTCCCCTCCTGGGGTGGAGGTGCGGGGGGGGGGGCGGGGTGGGGGGGCCCAGCATGCTCTGCTCCCCCACCCCACCCTGCGCGGGGACTGCACACTCCATATGCTCGGATGTTTATATATATATATATATGGCGTTTTTGGTGGACGTTTTAAAGTTATATATATAGCGAAAGTTCATCATGACTTTATACAACACATTGAGGTCTATGAGCAATGTGACTTTGTACTTAACTCAGTTGGCCATCAAGATATATGCTAGACATTATTCACAGGCTTGTATGACTAGCAGGAGCGACAGGTTCTATTAAATTAATTTAACATTCCTTCTATGCAGCAATATACGTCTATTAAGTGCACCAATATCTAAATTGAATATGTCGGATCAAATGGAGGCGAGAGTTTTGGTTTAAACAATTGTATTGTTTTGAGATTATGCAACTTCAAAGCTGCATAGTAGGATGAAGCATCACATTTTCAAAACCACAAAACACTAACCTAGATTTAATTCTCCATATCCATCTTAGATGCCGGTGCACTTATTAAGCATTTTGAAAAGTTTGTGTTTCTATTTATATATCCCTTATCTACTTCTGCTATCCTGGTAGGCTCAGTGTCTGAAACATCCACAAGCAGACAACATTGTACTCACATGGTTTCTTTAATCTCAACATAGTTGGTACACGCATATGTACATCGTCTGGACTGGCTGGTGGCCATGGTGAAAGAGAGAGAGAGAGAGCATGTGACTTGCACCCTTATTTATAGGTTTAGATCTGGGAGACCTTAGCTTGTAGCCAGCAACCCATTGGTTACAGAGTACCAATGCAGCCTGGTACAGTCAGGTGACCTAGTTAGCTGGTACCTAGATAAAGGATTCACCTGGTAATCAGCACATGGGTGAATTCCAACCCTATATAAAAACGGTCGAAATTGCGGGTCAATGAAATGACAACCTAATTTCACAATGTAGGAAGCAACAATTATTCTTTACATATGTCTTATTATTAGCCCGCTACCTTTGAGTTGAAAAATATAATATAATATCTAGTTTAATAAGATTTAAAAGTGAAATCGACAGCATTCTACGGCCGCCATCTTGTCTTTTTGCATTCTCTCCCATTTCACCAACTCTGTGCCGATATAAGTATCCATTTGATACTGGAGGGAGGCATTCTACTCCCTGTTCCATATAAAGCTATTTTCACCCGTATTTAGACTACATTGTCGTTCACCCGTGTACTAAAAGTACCGGGTGAATCTTTTATCTAGCTGGTACCCAGCAGCCTGTTAGCTGCATAGCATGAAATAAAAATCACCCTGAAATTTCTAAATATTTTACAATTTGTTGCTGCATAGAAGGTCAATGTAATATAACCTGTTACGGGTGAAGCCTATGGTGGCAGAATTTTGGCAGGCTGGCAACAATTAAATTGGCATGTTTTCACTTTCAATATCTCCAACATTGGTCATTTACAAAATAAATGTTGCTTCAAATTAAAGTAAAATAGATTATACCGATCGATCTGATGCACTTACTTTTCTTTAGAAAATGGTAGAAATTCAAAACCATCGGACCATGCAACCAATTAATTTTGAAATGAAAAACTTTACAATGATTTTATGCGAGAAAAGAACAGCATGTTTTATAAACCCGATACTACGAATAATATAAAACACCTTGTATTATATATATACTGTACATATATTACACAATGATTCCTAATTCGTGTAGTGGTGAATGCTGGTGAATGATCGCTCTTCGTTTTCTAATAAAGTTCACACTAAATTTCTACAGATGTAGTTCTCCACCCCCCCCCTTTTTTTATATTGCTAGGACAAATATACTATAGATATCTATGAAGCATGTATTATATATATGCATATATATCATATATATATATGTATGTATATTATATAGTAATACATGTACTTGAAGATTCCTGTGATCTGAGAAACCCTGCGATGTGTGTGCAAACAGCTTTTGTCTCATTTAACTGTCTCTCTGGACACAGGACGCCTGTGTTATGCTAGGATAACATTCTTTTTCTTTCTTTTTTTCCCGTCCATTAGTTGTTTAAGCAGGGGAAATTTCAGTCATAGACAACTGGTCTTCCTCATTCCACTGCTGGTCGATAGAAAGCCCGAGCCTACACTTTTACCGACCCAAGGGATTTTTAACCTCCCACACCACATAGACATGGTATGAGAGCAACCGGCCTTTGATGACGCTGTAAGTTATACACAGCGGTGGAAATCCAAATTGGCAGAGCTGGGGGCACGGGGAATCGAACAACCCTCAGATTAGGAGACTGACCTAGAAAAATGTCAGACACTCTAACCACTCCACCACAGAGAATGCCACATTGACCAGATATTGGTATGGATAAAAAAAAAGTTCTTTGAAGACAGGTATCACATTTTATAGATACATTGCTTTTGCATGAAAGAGTTAAATATAGCCTTGTTTTGCATAAAAAGTCATTGTGGATTTAGTTTTTAAATCGAGGAGGATCATTTGCCGGCGCTCCCTGGTAAACAAGAGCTTAATTTCGTTATCCATCAGTCAGTAAGGATCAAAGAGGGCCTAGCTTTTATATATATGCAGGTATGCAGCTGCGTACCACCTGATATTACGAATACATTTTTTTGTTTTTTTATTTAAAAAAAAATGTTTTGTACTATTTTATTCCTTCATTGTTTGTTCCATTAGCACTTTATTCCATCGCTGAAAAAAGTATGTGTACCACTTGAAAATCCCAAGCTAGGTCCTGGATGATAACATAGTACATGTAGTATGCACTGACCTCTTAGTCAAGGAGACACATAGGTAAGCATACATAGGATGATTGCATCAGGGAGCCTAGGTAGTGTATACTGTCTGGTAATACATGTCTTTCGAGACATGATAAATAAATAACTTCACAAACACGCAAAATAAATAAATGCAGAGAACCTTAAAGTTGCATAGTCTGATAAAAGCAGGAGCTTTTTGAGAGCAAGACACTGATCTAGATTTGATCAAAATATATCCAAATTAGATATTTACATACTTATTTAGCATTTGTTGCTGCAAAGAAGGACATAGTACTAAGTCAATTAAATAGAACTTAGTACAACTGAAACCTATAGGGCCAGCATTTTGACAAACACACCAAAATTAAATATGCATGCTTACACTTCAAATATTTCCAAAGTTAGCCATTTTAAAGCTGCATAGTCCGATGAAAATATCAAATTTTCAAAACCAAAACATTTATCTCAATTTGATTCTACATATCTAACTTAGATACTGGTGCATTTATTAAACATTTGTCATCACACAGAAAGGAATACCAAGGCAATTGAATAGTACCTGTTACTGCAGAAGCCTATGGGGTCAGAGTTTTGACAAGCTTGCCAAAATTTAATTTTGCATGGTTACACTTCAAATATCTCAAAAGTTAGCCACTTAAAATAAAAGTTACTTCAAGCTAAAGTAAGGTACATAATACCGATCAACCTAATGTATTTATCCCAGAAAATTTCAGAAACTCAAAACCATCGGACTATGCAACTTTAAATCAAAGGTACTTGAAACGAAAGCAAGGTAAATTATGACATCAACCTAATATATTCATCTCAGAAAATGACAGTAACTAAAAACTATCGGACTATGCAACTTTAATCACTATTGCTGTCAGCTCTGTTTACTGGTTACTTCTGCTAAACAGGCAATACATATGTGCAGGCAGTGCTGGATTTACCTATAGGCTTGGCAGACTGTTCAGCCTATGGCCTTAAAATCTAAAGGGGCTCTGGCCAAGGTGTTTCATATTTTTAACACTTTTAACCTTTGAGAGGGGCCTCATAAGTGGAATAGCTAGGGCCTCTCTTATGCCAGGTACACACCTACCGTTCATCCGCACCCACCTACCGTTTACGACCTAAAACTGCCCGTTTCGCACACAAAAGTCGTTAGGTGTGTGATACCCTAGCACATCTACCGATTGTGATTCGCGACTTAAAACTCAAGTTTTAGGGCTAAAACGGGCCGATTACGATTGCGATTCGCGATTCGAAAAATGAATCGGCCCGTTTTCAGTTTTAAGCAGGTCGGGTCGAGTCGCGAGTTTTAGTGCACGAATCGTATACGGTAGGTGTGTACTTGGCATTAATCTAAATCCGTCACTGTGTGCAGAAGCTCTATAATGTCAACAAAAACTCTTTATATTTACCCGCTACCTTTTGGATGAAAAATATAATAAAAAGTGTAGTTTAATGGGGCTTTTAAGTGAAATCGATGGCATTCTATGGTCGCCATCTTGTTTTTTTTTGCATTCTCTCCCATTTCACCAAATCTGTGCCGATATAAGTAGTCATTTGATACTGGAACCAGGGATTCTACTTCCTGTTCCAAACTAAAGCTATTTTCGCCCATATTTAGACTACATTGGCCCATAAGCATATTCAGTGCTGAAAGGAGAGGGACAACCAGCCACGTTTGAACTTGTCTGAGCCTGTTTGAACTTGCCGGAAATGGAATTTCCTCTTCTCGTTTTCGCGAGAACTCAGTGTCAGCCAATCAGAGCTTTTTTTAAAAATTGCAAATGGCCACCTCCTGAGGGGGCCACCATTTGCAATCGAAAAGAACAGCTCTGATTGGCTGAGAACTCTCAGTGTCAGCCAATCCGAGCTGTTCTTTTTTATTGCAAATGGCGGCCCCCATGAGGGCTGGCCATTTGCAATCGAAAAGAACAGCTCTGATTGGCTCAAATTATGGAAAGGTCCTATCCAATACGTCCATTATTTTTTTTGAGTAGTTTCTTGTTCAGACATAGTTACACATATATGTATCTTTTGCACAGATTAAAGTGCTTGAAGTATATTTTTAATTTATCTACATCGACTTCTGTTTAAATCACACAATATCAGGACTTAAAGAATGGGAAACTATTCCTCAATGCTCAATATGGGACAGTGGCCACCCGCTTTTTCTCCTTTCCTCACTGTGGACCCTTCTCCATTGGCCTTGACCCCTACTGTAAGTAGGCCTACGGGGTGAATCTGTTATCTCATGCTGATGATGATGATGATGATGATGATGAATTTGGTGATGATGATTATAACAATAGCGTCACTTCTTACCAAGATTGCGAACGATCAGGTACCGTGTACACCTGGCGTTTCATGTTGTTAATTGTGAATGGTACAAACTTCATCTTTGAAAACAGGTGAAGGAAGGCCTCAAGAACCAGTTCGCCGCGTTTTCCCGCTCCATGGACGGCCTCGTGCCCGGGTATACTGTTCTCCCGTCGTGCCTGCGGACACAGTGTGTGACCGGGTACCAGGATGAGAGCGCTCCGTGTCGCCAAGCAGGCGCAGACGTCGCGACGCCGATGGCGTCCACTTCCGCCGGGACGTCGCCGTACGCTTCCCTTCCAGCCTCCTCAGCACACACACAGCCCGCCACCTCTAACGGTTGCGTGGCGTCAACGTCAGACGTCGACGTCGCGACGCAGAAGGCCAGGGAGGAGGAGGCGGCTGTGTTCGCCGCCGTCGGCCTAAACCCCACCCTGGCCAACGTGCAGGACGTGTCCAGAGCTCGACGCATGAAGCGCCGGGCGCGAAAAAGCATCGAGGAGGAGCCCGAGTTGGAGAAAATAGCCGCCGCCAACTCGCAAAGTGCTGGATGATTGGAGAAGTGAAAGTGTGGCGTGGCCGGTCGCCGGGGACACCCTGGTCCCCGTCCCGTCAACCTTAAGACCTCCCGCCGTGCCTCCTGGCAACTCCACTTCTCCACGTGTGTGCAGGCAGGCACCAAAGTCAGACCCACCACCGGACACTGTCTACAGACAGGCACGGACAGAGTGTTTGTAATGTGTGTGTGTTTGTGTGCCCGCCCTGCCAGTGGAACTAACACACATGGCATACTTGCATATCAGACTTTTAGAAAAGGAAACGAATTGATCATCCTTTCCCCCCTCTCTCCTCCTCCCTGGTTATGCTGCTAGTGTGTATAGTATGTGTTGTGTAGACTCTATTCATTGGTGACAATTGAGCCTGACACACGGACACCTAGGTGGGTGGGGATGAAGTTGGGGTTGGAGTGATTGTAGCCCACCCAGTGTCCACAGTGTGACCAGTGATCGGTGGTCAGTCAGTGCCTATTTGTGTGTGTCAGGATCTGTTGCAACAGCTGATTAACTGATGCGATATATATATGAAGGCTGCGTTGATATAATATTTTCCTCGTGTAATCATGCCAAGCAGCACTACGTGCAAGTAACTAGGCCGACTTTCTCTGTGAGGTGCATAATCACAAACCGGTGTTGCAGATTCCCAGGGACACCAGTTTGCCAGGGACACATCGCTTCTGCACATGCGTCAAAATCGAACAGCATCGTCACTAGCCTTATAAATTTAATATAATGTTTTTGGAAAGGATGTTTTCTATATGTGTACCAAATGATTTCTTTCTAGATGGTGTAATTTGAGAGATATTTGACTTCTTCTGTATTTTCTGTATGAACATTGCTCACGACCATTGACAATGCCTTGAGTTTGACGGTACGCTCAGTGCAAAACGTTAGTTTTATTCAAAATTAATAGAATTCAAGAACCCTAACCGTATCAATTTAATATAGTCTTTATGGAAAAGATGTTTACTATATGTGTACCAAGCAATTTGTTTCTAGATGGTGTAATTTGGGAGATATTTGACTTCTTCTGTATGAAGATTTGCTCACGGCCGTTAACAATGCATTTGAATGGAAGTGTCCCTGGCAAACTGGTGTCCCTCGGAATTCGCATCACCGGCGTTGTGAAGATTGCTCGGTACCGATGCAAGTTGACTACTTCTTCACATTAAATTATATTATGTTAAAGCCCTTTTCAAGGCGATGAGCTGGATGTAGGTGTGAGGAAGCAGGATATGTGTATACAGATGGCATACGCTGATCACAATCCTAGAATATGGCACCATTTTTATAAAGTGGTGTATGGGTAGTAAGCAAGACAGAGAGTAGATACAAGATTCACCCCGTACTGCTGCAGTAGGGGTGCAAACCAACCCTATGTAAAAGCTGTCGAAAAAACGGGTCAATGAATTGAGAGCCTAATTTCACAATCTAAGAAGCAACATTTATTCTTTACATATGTATTATTGATAGCCCGGTACTTTTGAGTTGAAAAATATAACATAATATCTAGTTTAATGCAATTTAAAAGTGAAATCGACGGCGTTCTGTGGCCGCCATCTTGTCTTTTTGCATTCTCTCCCATTTCACCAACTCTGTGCCTACATGGGTAGCCATTTGATACTGGAGCCACAGTTTCTAGGTCATGTTCCATACTATCGCTATTTTCGCCCGTATTTATATAAGGCTGGTCTTCACCCGTGTACTACAAGTACCGGGTGAATCTTTTATCTAGACAGAGAGATGATTATGTTCTACTCTCTCACCTTCGCGCCTCTCTTTATATATTTAGAGAGAGAGTCCACAGAGAAAGAGATACTAAACATGAGCGTGTGTCATACACAATATGTGGAATGACAAATATTATAAATAGTAAAACGTGACTTTGTCATGCTGCTTTCTTAATACTATTTTTAAATTTTCGTTTGAGATTCTTAAAGTGGGGGCCGTGACTTTGTCGTGCTGCTTTCTTAATACCTTTTTTATTTTTTTAATATTTTTTTTTATCAAGGGGGTAATAAAATATAGGTGGGTGGCTCGTGCTGGCTTAAACCATCAGGACACTTGGTCTGATGCTCTGCGCCCAAAACTCACGATTTATAGTCTGCAGGTTTGGAATGGCAACATGAAGGGATGGGTTCTATGGGAAACTGCTCTGTTTTGTGTGGGTCTGTGGTTTTGATGCTCTATGTGTGCCTTTGGTAAGACCACTCTTTGTGTGCCTGTGGTGAGTTTGTTCTGGGTGTGCCCGTGGCAATGATACTCTGTACTCTGACCTTAAAGCTGCATAGTCCGATGAAGCATCTAATTTTCTAAACCAAAACAATCATCTGGAATTGATTCTACATATCGAGTTTAGATATTAATGCACATAGTAGGCATTTCTTGCCACATAGAAGGGAATACTGACTCAATTTAATAGAACCTGTTACTGCAGAAGCCTAGGGTGTCACTGTCAGAGTTTTGGTGCACTTGACAAAACTAATTTGACATGTTTGCACTTCAAATATCTCAAGACTTAGCCATTTAAAGTCAAATTTACTTCAAAGTAAAGGAATGTACATTATAACAATCAATTCAATATATGTATCTCAGAAAAAATACAAAAACTCAAAACCATCGGACTGTGCAACTTTAAACATCCACATAATGGCTCATCATGAGCAGGGCCCTGATGTTAATTTCAAGTGACAGCTGTTCACCCACGCTCACCCTTTCCATTCACAGAGGGTCACACAGAAATCATGGAGGTTGAAGGAGCAGTTAGCGGCCATTAATCACCTCAGCTGGTATTTGGGCTCGGGGAATCCCAGCTACTTGAGACTTGAGACTGCTTACGTGTGTCTGTGGTAATGTTACTCTATATTTGCTTGTAACCATGTTTCGCTGCATGAGCAGTTGTTGACCAATGTTTACCAGTAGAAGCTCAGCAGTACAATGTGCATGTAATTCTCAGTGGTCTCACCAGTATTAAAGAAAGGGATGGCGGTTATCGGTAGAGCTAGTAGGAAGGAAAGAGATGGCGGGAACTGGTAAAGCCAGTTCCACTTATAGCCCGTATGTGTAAGTTGTGAAACAGACGCTGTCAAAGGATGGCAGGCTTACTGAAATAAGTCAACTTACAGTACAACAAATTGCAGGCTCACCATCCCATATGCTATGTAGCGAGATTCCTGATTCTTTATATTCATGACCGAAAGAAATAATTTCCAAACGTGTAATCATATATATATTAATAATCTGAGTTAGTGTGTGTAGGTATTTCAAAGGGGCTTCACCCCTTGACTCTTGAAATCATTGCATCCACTCCTCCTGACTATTAAGTATTCCCTTGCCTGCACATACATGTAAGATAGTCTTTCATTTATGTATTGTACAACATTGAGTTATTCAGTTTTACACTGTGGGTCTACTCTGGTGACTTGATAATCATACGGTACAAGTGCCATTCAACCGAGAAAGCATCACTATATTAAAGTATCACGTGTGCAAAACAACATGTTGGTATCACCCAGTAAACAGCAAGTCAGGCTGACCACGAAAAGCTTGGCAGAAACTATGTTCTCGTGAGCTCTCGTGAGCTCTCGTGAGCTCCCGTTGGGTGTGATGCAGGAGATTCACATCCATGATTACATAGCCCGACCCGCCGACTACAGGTGCAATACCCTATTTATTAAAGTTGCATAATCCGATGAAAATATATTTAAAAAATCAAAACAATCATCTTTGAACACTCTTTCCCTACACACCAATCTTAAATTATAATGCACTCATCATCGTGGTAACTTACCGACATTGGGCCAATGTTGGTTAGTGGTTGGAAAGGTTGGATAGCTTTTCCAATATTGGGCCATGGTTGTCAACTCACAATTCACTCTATTCATGCACGACCTAATTCGTCATCAGAACGAGGCTGAGTAAGCGTCGGTATTGGAAATGGCCATAAGACACTACCGTGTGCCGATGTGTATAAACTACTACAGAAATTAAAGGAGTAAAATTTGAAGATATTCACTTTTGAAACTATCATATTCATTTTTGCATACCTTTTTTCTATTTATTGGTCAATTTTCATGAAGATTGAGTGATGATCAGATGCATTTCAGTAGACAATGTCAACAAAGTCGCTCACCTTGGCTCCCAATCTTTTCTTAAATTCAAAATTGCATAACTTTCTTAATATAGATATATTAAAAAAATATATTTTAACCCTTTTATTGATTTGTAATTACTAAGACTAGTTGTTCAACTGTGTTGCACAGATAGCTACGCTGACAGTGCTGCATTACATGATACCACCATAACTATGCAGACTTGAAGTTGACAGTCACATTATAGTTAAAGAATGGGAAAAATCACCATGCAAGGGTCACCCAATCTTCGTGGAAATTGGCCAATAGATAGAAAACAGGTATGCAAAGATGAATATGTTATTTTCAAAAATGAATACCCTCAAATTTGAGTGATTTCGAGAGGTTTTGGTCGACAACAAAATATTCACATCACTTTACATACAGCGGCGCCTCGCCGATGCGTAAGTGCCCTCGGTCTGGTTTCAACATGGCCGCGGCGTGAATAGGGTGAATATAGGCCTACACATGAATTGTTGGCTTTATGACATTGGATCACTATTGGGCCAATGTCTGTTTCTGATGCTTGGCTCATAGTGGTATACCAACCTATTCCAAACATATCTTAAATGGGTCCTGAACCTCATAGCAATGCTTACTGGCAGAATGCAGGTCTACCATGCGGGAGATCGGGAGTTCAATTCCCGGTCGAGTCAAACCAATGATTTACTAAATTTATACTTGTCGCTTCCTAGCTTGGCACTCGGCATTAATAGGATAGGGCAAGGACTGGTTAGCTCAATGTCAGGATAATGTGACTGAGTGGGATATCGGGTCATGGTGCTGGTGGCCTGATTAAGCACTATAAAGTCACCATGAGTGTGCACTGTCATAAGTCGGGACCCACCCTGATATGACCTTAGATGTTGCCAGGATGTAAAACTCCAAACCAATCAACATAGTAATGCTTATTTCTACTACAAGTGTTACGTGACATGCTTCAGTATTTCCCATTTCTTGAGGATGTTCACTACTCGCTTGGCCTCTCTCTATATAGCGATATAGCGAATGGTAGACAGGAAGTGTGAACACTTATTTGTCTCTCATTTTTTTTTTTTTTTTTGGTACATTAGTTGTCCCAAGCAGGGGAAATCCCAGTCACAGACGACTGGTCTTCCCCACTACACTGCTGGTTGATAGAAAGCCCGAGCCTTACACTTTTACCGACCCAAAGGATTTTTAACCTCCCACACCACATAGACATGGTATGAGAGCAACCGGCCTTTGATGACGCTGTAAGTTATACACAACAGTGGAAATCCAAATTGGCAGAGGTGGGGGCACAGGGAATCGAACCACTGACCCTCAGATTAGGAGTCTGACCTAGAAAAAAGTCAGACACTCTAATATATATTTAGAGAACGAAATAGAAACTAAAGCAGAATAGTCTCATAGAGGTATTTGAGTTACAGACTGCATTAACCAAGTATACGGATACAAGAAAGTTATGAGTTCATTCCATAGTTTAGGGTAAGATACTCACACTGCACACCGTACCTAAGGAGCTCAAATTCAAATTTATTTCAGTGTTTTGGGGTGATTTTTATTCGTTTCATTTCCTATTTGTCTTTCTGGTTTGTTTTATGAAACCGGACATCGTGACCAAATCGGTAAAAGTCCTGGATGGCTTCTCGTGTGGAAGATCATGGGCTCGAACCCCGTCCGAGTCAAACCAATGTCTTACAAAATTTAGTCTTGTCACTACCTAGCCTGGCTCTTGGCATTACTAGGATAAGCCAAGGACTGGTTTGCTCAGTACATGTATCAGGATAGTCTGACTGATTTGAATATCGAGTCATGGTGCATACAACCACATGTTCCAGTGTGGCAGCATTATAAAGTCGCCATGAGTGTACACTCACAAATCGGTACTAGTCTTGATATGACCTTAGATGTTGCCAGGACGTAAAACTCAACAATCGAACGTTTTATATGTATATTTTAAAGCTGCATAGTCCGATGAAGCATCAAATTTTCAAAACCAAAATAATTATATAGATTTGACTCTACATATCTAAATTAGATATTGATGCACATATGAAGTATTTATTGACATAGAGAAGGAAACACTGAGACAATTTGATAGAACCTGTTACTGTTGAAGCCTATGGTGTCAGAGTTTTGGCGTGCTTGCCAAAACTAAGTTTGCATGTTTGAATTTCAAATATCTTGAAACTTATCCATTTAAAATCAAAGTTACTTTAACCTGAAATAAGGTAGATTATAACGATCAATTTGATATATTTATATCAGAAAAATTACCAAAACGGAAAACCATCGGACTATGCAACTTTAAGGTAATTGACTTATTGCATGCTTTCAGTTCAAATATCTCCAAAAGTTAGCCAATTACCAAGAATATTACTAAAGCAGAGTAGGTTATAGTAGACACATTGATATATTGAATAATGCAATCAGAACCAACAGAATGTGCACCTTTAACACTATGCAGAATCCAACACTGTGTAGTTCTGTTGGTTCTATTTAAAGTTGCATAATCAGATGCTTTTGAACAATTTATTACATCAGTTGGATACAATAAACCACACAAAGCAAACTATAATAAAATCAACTATATATCGACATGAGCACAACATATATTCCCATGATTCCTGTATGAGCTAAGATGTCTCAGGAGAAGTCATAGTCTACTTAAAGTTGCATAGTCCGATGGTTTTGAGTTTCTCTCATTTTCTGAGATAAACATATTAGGTTGTTCATTATAATCTACCTTACTTTAATTTGAAGTAACTTTTATTTTAAATTGCTAACTTTTGAGATAGTTGAAATGGAAATATGCTAAATTAATTTAGGCAAGCTTGCCAAAACTCTTATCACCATAGGCTTCTGCAGAAACAGGTTCTATTAATTGACTCCGTATCCCCTTATATGTGACGACAAATTTTTAATAAGTGCACTAGCATCTAAATTAGATATGTAGAATCAAATCTAAATAATTCTTTCGGTTTTGAAAATGTTATGTTTCCATCGGACTATGCAGCTTTAACTTTAGTTCAAAATAATATGCATGGTCATTGGCTAACTTTGGAGATTTTTTACAGTGAAAACATGCCAAATAAATTTGGTGTCCACATTGAAAGGCCAAACATGATCGGTGTTGTTTAAGCATTTTCGGCTGAGGCAGTTTAGCACAGGAGCACCAAACTCTACACTGGTGGACACAAGACGCCGAACATTGCAAGAGTGCGAGTAGTGCAGGAGCACCAGACTTAGAGCTACACTGGCACCTGGGTGGATAGCTTTGTTTACCCATTTTCAGCACTTGACTTGCAGCAGTGACATGTTCTAATACATTGATTTAATATTCATTCTATGCAACATTAAATATATATTGAATGCACCAATATCTATCTAGGATCAAATCTTGTTTTGGTTTTAGAAATGTTATGCTTCCATAAGATTGTGCAACCTTAATCCTGTGCAAACTCCAGTGACAGTTGCTCCCAAAGCCGACAAGTGTCATGTTCGGCTATTGCATCCATTTTGTATCCATATCCATTAACTGGTATTTGTAACCTGGTCCGCCTTGTTAGTGGAGACACTAGTATTACCTGTGAATTGCGCTTTAAACTACTGTTTCAAATAGGAAACATGAACACCGAGTTTTGGTCATGTTTAAAGTGCAAATATGCTAAGTAAAGTAACACCTCCAGGTTGATTGCTTACCAGGGCCGCGTTCAGGCTCCGTCTCGGTGGCGCCTCGGAGGCGCCCGTGACGTCAGGCTAGTCTGAACGACAACAGCAGTTGGTCGCCTCGAAAATGGCCGCCCCCATAGGCAGTGGCCATTTGCAATGGACAAGCTGCGCTGTGATTGGCTGAAACGACTGGATATGGCAGCCATTTTCGAGACGTTTTTTGTCTCTACTATGAAAAGGGAGGCTTCGCCGAGACAGACCCTGAATGCAAAAAGACCAAAAAGCATCGCCGAGACATCGCCGAGGCGCCTCCGAGACGGACCCTGAACGCGGCCCTGTATTCACACAATATAATGTACAGATCTTACCTGTATTCGCACCTGTTTACAGCGTACTTATTTGTACTTTCCCTACACGACTACCTGCTCACATGTGCACACCTACACACACCTGGGCACAACTGCTTACCGAGTGTTTACGTGTTAATACTTATACATACCTTTCGGGTTATTGTGTATTATCTGTAGACACCTGCACTTACCTGTCGGCCATTTGTTTACCTGTGTATACCTACACATACCTGTTGGCCCGCTGTTTATCTGTGCATACCTACACATACATGTTGGCCCGTTGTTTACCTGCGTATATCTAAACATATCTGATGACCACTTGTTTACCTGTACACACCTACACATACTTGATGGCCCCTTGTTTACTTCCTGTACATACCTAAACATACCTGGTGATCACTTGTTTACTTGTACACAGCTACACATACTTGTTGGCCACTTGCTTACCTATGCACACCTACACATATATATGTTGGCCCATTGTTTACCTGTGCATATCTACACATACCTGGTGACCACTGATATACCTGTCCATACCGACACATACCTGGTGACCACTTGTTTACCTGTACACACCTACACTTACCTGTTGGATTCCTATTTACCTGTACACGCCTGCACATACCGGTCAGCTGTATATTTACCTGTACACACCTACACTTACCTGTGCACTGCCTGTTTACCTGTACACACGTACACTTACATGCCGGCTGCCTGTTTACTTGTACACAACTACACTTACCTGTGCACTGCCTGTTTACCTGTACACACTATGCTTCCCTGTACTAGACGGGGTGGCCAAATTAGTAGAGCATCCGTCTCCTGTTTGGGCAGATCGGAAGATCCGAACCCATGAGTTTGTATCCTGGTCGAGTCAAACCAATGACTTAACAATTGATACTTGCCACTTCCTAGCCTGGGGCTCGGCATTATTAGGGCAAGGACTGGTTGGCTCAGCATCAGTATAATGTGACTGAGTGGGATATCAGGTCATGGTGCTGGTGGCCTGGTTTATCAGTGGGGCAGCACTATAAAGTCGACATGAGCGCGCACTGTCACAAGTCTGTACCCGTCCTGATATGACCTTAGCGGTTGCTAGGACGTAAAACAACAAACAAACACTTACCTGTCAGCTGCCTATTTACCTGTACACACCAACACATACCTGTCAGCCACATGGTTACCTGTACACACCTACACTTACCTACCAGCTGCCTGTGTACCTGTACATGCATACACTTACCTGCCGACCAACTGTTTACCTGGTCACACCTGTGCATGGATACTTACCTGCTTAATGCGGAGCCTGCTTTACAATCTACATCATCTCAGATAGAAGTGTGACGCTTGTCATTAACGCGCATGCCCACAGCCTCCTAACGACCGAGATGCAGGCCTTATTACTAACCCCATGTTACATCACTGGAGGACGTGTTGCTGGAATCAATATGGGGAAAGCGAAAACCAAGTAGAAAGCAGCTGATGTGACTTATGCTTTAAATCAGCCGGCTCCGATTGAAATCATAGCGTCAGTCCCTCAGTAGTAGTTCCCAATAGGGCTAATCGCGAATGCTTTCATGTCCTTGTATCACTTAACTAGGTCAAGCATGTCACGAATGATGTCACACGTTGGTACGAGTATTCAAATGAGTAGTCATTCAGACAAAGTAAATGTACTCAACAGTCTGTATTTAGCAATATATTACGACAAGCCCTATTTACCAAAATATTAGCAGTCAATACGCTGTCAATAATCTGCAGACAAACATGCATATCCCTTTAATTTAAGTCACTTGAACACACTACTAACAAGCAGTATCTACAGAACTATTCATCACCAATTGGATGCAATAAATCAGACAATGTGAACTATAATTAAATACATTTTATTTTGGCATAAGCAATACATATTTTCCAATGATCCATATATGGACTAATAATCATGGGAGAGACAGCGGGGCTCTCTGTCAATCCGGTCATCACTCTTAGCTTTGTGTCACGTATTAATTATTAGTAACCCATACATGAAGGGTATGACAAGTTAAGCCGTGTTTACACGGGTGAGTTAAAACGGCTCATATAATGCGCCTTGCCTACTTCGCCTCACATTCGCCGTGTAAACAGGACTCTGGGGCGGATTAGGGCTGATTTGCTTCATATGATTCACTTCATATAAGCCACCTTGGGAGGTGGTTTATATGAAGCGATACAGCTTGTTCCCGGGCGGCGATAGTATAAAATAGTAGTGCTTGCCAGCTACAGATGGAGCAGTAACTAATCGCTGGTGCCCGGCAGTGTTAGGGCCCGATTAGGCCGAAATCTATTAAATGCGATCATATTTAACAGAATTACATCCTCAAATAATGAAATTTAATTAAATTAACCTTAAATTCCAAGCGATATTAACGTAGCAACTACATCTGCGTCGAATTGACGTGTGTAAACTAAACAAATAGCAGTGCTTGCCGACTACAGGCGCACCACAGGCTGCTGGTTCCCGGTGTCCGACAGACTTTCAAACTCGCTCGTGTAAACGCACCACTACTTCGCTTCATATAAATCGCTTTGTCTAATTCGCTTCACAATTGCCCGTGTAAACACGGCTCTAGACTGGCAGCAACACTCAATTACTGGGGACCCGGAGAGGGTAAGTGGGTGGGTGAAACAACCCGTTGACGGGCTGACTCGAGATTTCAGTGTTTCCAAAGCTGCCTCACAGGTGGCGCTAGTGTCATAATCTCAGAATAAATTGAGCATGGTGAGATCTGCACGATTGACAAGAATGCCAACACCCAGTAGGCCTATGTATAAAAAGTACAATACCAGAATGTCAACAACCTTATACACAGTAAGCAATTGAATATAATGCAAACACTCAATACATATAGAACAATTGAACAGAATGCCAAACACCAAAGACACATAATTGGTCAAAATGCCAAATACCCAATAGATGTAGAACAATTAACCAGCATGCCAAACAGCAGAAACACATAATTAGTCAAAATGCCAAATACCCAATAGATATAGAACAATTGAACAGCATGCCAAAGACCAAAAACACATAATTGGTCAAAATGCCAAATACCCAATACATACAAACATTCTACAGCATGCCAAACACATAATTGGTCAAAATGCCAAATACCTAATAGATATAGAACAATTGAACAGAATGGCAAACACCGAAACACATAATTAGTCAAAATGCCAAATACCCAACAATAGATATAGAACAATTGAACAGAATGCCAAACACCAAAAACACATAATTGGTCAAAATGCCAAATACCCAACACATACAACAATTGAACAGAATGCCAAACACCAAAAGTACATTGAGTGATTAGTCAAAATGCCAAATACCAAAAACACATAGGACGATTGAACAAAACGCTAACAACTCACCGAAAGATAGAGCAATTGAACAGAACGCAAACATCTATTACTCACATAGCAATTGGTCAGACTGACAAAAACCCAGTATATAGAGCAAATGAATCAAATGTTAGCAACCGAATATGTATAGCGCAATTGAACTGAATCCAAACACTCAAAACATAGTGAGCAATTGAGCAAAATGCTAATGACATTAACCCAATAGTTATAGAGCAATTGAGCTGAATTCCAACAAACCCAACGCATATAGAGCAACTGACCACAATGCACTGGGAGGCGGCCGGAAGTGATCTGGGCCGTGTGGGACATGTATGAATGACTCAAATATTTTCCCCTCCTGCCATTTCACCACTTCTTGAGGTTTTGTCGTATCCTACATTGTGAGATTACTACTCGCTCACTAAATATGAATGCATAACTAGAGCCCTACAAACTGCTTGATATTATTCCTATATTGTATTGTACAGACTTGTGTTATTTATTTCACATTTAGAGATTAGTAATTTATTAACATGCTACTAAAACCGAGGATTTCCATTGGATTTTGCGCAAAGGGACAAACTTGAAATGAACATTTATTGGTGAGATTGAATGAGATCTTAGTCATAATTGTAGTCAAGTATTGTTAATCTTTAAAATGAAAAGTCATTGGCATCAATGTTACAGATGGTTAGCAATTAAAATGGCCTTAGCTACCTGTATGTAATATGAATTTTGTATTTATTAGTACATTATGATATCTTCTGTTTATAATAATGAATATAAATATAAAAGTCAATATTCTTGTGCATCTGGTGTCAAGTGTTATATTCTTTATTAATGGTTTGATTGATTGGTGATTGCTTTACGCCATGTCGGCAGCATAGGGCCATATTCACGGTGAGAAATGTTAGTTTTTTGTTCAAAACGTCGCTTTTACATATAAAAGCAGACAATCAATTATGTGCCAATAGACATCCATTAAATTAAAAAGCTCACAATTATATATTTGTGGCCGAGGGAAACAAATTCCCGTAAAAAAAGAAATGTTTATTAATAATTGTTTGAATTTATTTAGCAAAAATGTCTACGGCTAAAATGTTTTGTTTTACTTTGGTCGTAATGCTTGCATTGCATTTGATTCGCGGCGGAGCAGCAGTGCCCCCCGCCCCCCTCCACCCCCGGCCTGAACCACTCCTCACAATTTTCTACTTTGGCTCTCCTCATCCCGCTCCACGCCTCCACAACCCAGAGACTTCCCGGGCCTCCACCCATATGCCATCACACCACCAGTACGTAATGCCCACACGAACACGAGGCCGGCCCGCCGTCCGCCGGGGATCCAGGAGAGGGGGGGCGGGGCTGCCCCCTCATCCGACTCCGCCTCCGCGACTTCCTCCACCTCGGGACTCCAGCACGAGGCCACCAACTGGGCAGCTGCCGCTGATGCCCGCATGGATGCCAACGCCCTGGCCCTGGAGTGCCTCACCGAGCTGGTGGAATCCTTCGTTGCTGCCCCCCGGCCCATGCCCGCCCCGGCCCCACCCTCGGCCTTGGATCGCCTCGCCGATATCATACAGGAGCTCGCCCTCGGCGCCGGAGCCGCCCTCGCGACGTAATGCCACCTCACCACGCTACCTCCCGACATCCATCCCATCTATCGACGCCCCATGAGGCACGGCACCTCCAACTTCACCTCCCCCGGGATCCACCTCCCTGCCGCCACCCGGGCAACCGCGGATCACACCCCCCACCTCGGCAGCCGAGGCGGTCCACGAGATCTTGGAGTCCGCCGAGGCTCAGAACACTGGCCGGGGGCGAGGTATACCTTCCGGCTACTTGTTCCCCTCTGACCTCAACGAACGTGGGCCTGAGGGCAAGGCGGTCAAGAGGGGAGAGGCTAACCATGAAGAATATAACCTCGCCCTCCGGATGCTCGAGTCACATCCCGCCTTCCCCTCGGACTCCCTCCTGGGCCTCCTCTACCACAACCTCACGGTGCAGCGGGACTGTGTCACGCATCCCTGGCCTAAGGTGCGGAGATACTCGGAGACTATCTTCACATGGATAGCTGATGGGAGGCTGCCGGGGGGGTGGCTCAACCATATCGCGACAAACGCGGTCCGCCTGGATGTCATCACCGCCCCCGTGACTCCCGCCTCCACATCCAGGGCTACCGCCTCCCGTTCCGCGGCCCCGCCCACCCGGCAGCCGCGACACAGCCACACTCCTCCACAGCCGACCCCCGGACTCCCTACACCTGTGAGGCCTACGGCGTGCCCTGCCCGGCCTGGAATAGAGACCCCGCCTCATGCGACCTCGCCCCTGCCGGCGAGGCTCACGGCGACCAGGGTGCTCGGAGGCGCCACGCCTGCGCTTACTGCGCAAACGTGAGGTGCATCCTCACCGTGCACAGTGAGGCAGTGTTTTTCACGAAGCGCACCCGGGAGCGCGCCTCCGCCGCCCCCGTGAGCCCCTCAGCGGATTTTTAGTCCGTCAGTGGTGACCCGCCCACCCGGGCCGGGTGAGGCGCGCACGGGGGAACCCTCCCCCCACCCGCCCCCCTACCATGCCAGTGGGCCATCCACGGCCCCACGTAGTGAAGGCCTCCTGGGAGGGGGCCTTCACATCCCCCGACCAGCAACCATCACCACACCCACCGCGCCTGTGATGACGTCACAGGCCATCTCAACCGTCACTCCGCCGCCATCACCACCCCAGCCACCCATAGTCGCCTGCCGCGCACCGGAAACCCCTCTTAGGGCACCGGCAGTCGCACCCTCTGATGGCGGCCGCACCCTGGGCCGGCCCCCGGGCTTACATAACTCTCGGGGGACGCCCCGCGCCGGCAGCCCTCTCATCTGTCGCGGCGGCGGCCGATCACGTAACACCCCTGCTCCCTGCCAGCACTGTACCACCACCAGCTCGCGCACCCCTGCCACCCATGCTGCTCCCCGCCAACAGTGTATCACCACCACCACCTCCCTGCGCACCCCTGCCACCCCCACCACCCCTGTCCACCGCCAGCACCAGCGCTGCACCACCACTAACCCCCGCGCCCCTACCGGCGACCACGCCCCCCGCGCCCACCCCCGCCATCGCCCCCCTACCCGCCCCACCGCCGCTCCCATCCCCCTGGCCCCTCCCCCGGTGACACGCCTACCTCCATCACCTCCCCGGCTTCCCCCCTGCAGCCCCCCCCCCCCCCCCCCCCAGGGTCTCCGGGCCCCCATCCCCTCCTCTGCCGCCGACTTTGCCGAACCCTTGCCACGAAACAACCGCGCCTCCTCCCCCATCCCCCCCGCCCCCAGCCCTGGCCACGCCGACCCTGCCGAACCCTCCCCCTGCAACAACAACTCCTCCCCTCCTCCCCCCCCCCCCCCCCCCCCCCCCCGCCCCCTCAGCAACTTAGGCAAACCCATTGCCGACGTCGTCGACCCTGACATACAGGACACCCTCCCCGCCGCCCCTTCCTGTGGCCCCACCCCCCACCAATACCGCACCACCCTCCTCTCTATATGGCCCCACCTCACCGCCCCTGCCTGAGAGGGCTACCCCACCTTTTCCCGGGCCTACGACGCCCTCCGGGTCGTGGGCCTTCCTAATTTTGTCGCTGCCCGCATCCCCCTCCCCTCAGGCCTACACATCACTGCCTGGCGCTCCCGCCTCCGGGACTACCACGACACTGACCTCATGGACCTCCTGGAGTTTGGGTTCCCCTCCAACTACTCCGCCCACGCCCCCCCCCCCCTCCCCACCTACACCAACCACCGGGAAGCCCGCGACTTCGAGCCCCACCTCCGCGACTTTGTCACAACAGAGCTCGCCCATGGCGCCCTTGCTGGTCCCTTCCATGCCCCTCCCTTCACCCCCTGGGCCCAGGTCTCCCCCATGATGACCCGCCCCAAGTCCGATCCTGGCAAGAGGCGGGTCATTGTTGACATATCCTACCCCCACACCCTGCCCTGCGCCAGTGTTAATGCCGGCATCCCCCGACGTGAATATCTGGGGAAGCCCCACACCTACAAGCTTCCCTGTGTCGCAGACGTCGGCCGCCGGCTCGTCCGTGACTTTACAGTGCTGTCCCACTCGGAGACCAGGCTGCCAGCACCACGACCTGATTTCCAACTGTCACATTATCCTTATACTGAACCAACCAGTCCTTGCCCTATCCTAATAATGCCGAGTGCCTGGCTAGGAAGCGACAAGTGTCAATTTTCAAGTCATTGGTTTGACTCGACTAGGGTTCGAACTCACGATCCCATGGTCTACCAACACGGGAGACGCCCGATCAGTTAAGTAAAGCTAAAATTGTACGGTATGTGGTGGTGTGACTGTCTTTGGCGCACAAACCTACCAAATGGGGGTGCCACAAGCGAATAGTGAGGAGCTGGCCTGCGTCAAAAATGCATAAATAATAAAGTGCATACTACATAGAGGCTCTATTTTCAAGACAAGGTAGGATACTGCTGCGGTGAGCTTGGCGGCATATATATATATATATATAAGGTGGCGCCACCTCTTTGCGCTATGATGAACTTTACTTATACCTAATGAAGTAGCATGATGTGCTGCCACCTGGTGGTATAACAAAGTAGCTTCTTGAACCTGATGAAGTAGCATAGCCTTGCGCCACCTTGTGGTATGAACCGGAATGAGAACACAACGCAGAGTAGAGGTTTCGGGAGTGGTTTTAATACACAAGCGGGCAATGCGTACATGTGACTAGAATGGCAACATGAAGGTGAGGTGGTTATAAAAACTGGATTCTCTCATGGAGGGGCCTTCACATCCCCCCGACCAGCAACCATCACCACACCCACCGCGCCTGTGATGACGTCACAGGCCATCTCAACCGTCACTCCGCCGAGCCTCAGAAGAACTTCATGACGATTTCTTTGACAAAGAACTCATCCGACATGCGCAGGTGGTTGCCATCGACGGAGAGGAATATCAACTTGCCGGCCTCGTCCATTTGTTTCAGGCCAAGTTTGTCCTGCAAGGTGAGGGAGGTGGAATATGTCACTTCTTAGATAAAAGATTCACCCTGTACTGTTCTGTTCAGTAGGGGGTGAAGAACAACCCATTAGAAAAAGTGGCGAAAGGCTGGGTAAATGAAATGAGCAGATAAAGTCTTAGTTAAAGAAGCAAAATAATTATATTCTTTACATTATATCTTAATATTTACCCACTACTTTTGATTTGAAAAATATAATAAAAGTCAAATCGACAGCATTCTAAAGTCGCCATCTTGTATTTTTGTATTCTCTCCCATTTCACAAACTCTGTGCTGATATAAGTACCTATTGGATACCGGTGTCGCAGTTTCAGTTCTCAAGCAGTTGAAGTTCCCACAATTGCTTCTGCGCATGCTTCAAAGCATCTGCGCATGCGTCAAAGCATTGTCTGCACATGTGTCAACATTAGCCCGATTTAAACCATTGCCGATCACCGCAAATCGCTGTCACTATAGTGTCAGTGTGACTAACCTTATAAATTTAATATAATCTTTTCGGTAAACATGTTTTCTATATGTGTACCAAGCGATTTGTTTCTAGGTGGTGTGGTTTTAGAGATATTTCACTTTTTCTGCATGAAGATTGCTCATGACCATTGACAATGCGTTGAGTTTGGCGGTATGCGCAGTGCAAAACATTATTCAAAATTAATAGAAATTCAGAACCCTAACCATATCAATTTAATATAACCGTGTTGGTAAACATGTTTTCTATATGTGTACAAAGCGATTTGTTTCTAGCTGGTTTGGTTTTAGAGATATTTCACTTTGTATGTGTGAAGATTGCTCACGACCATTGACAATGTGCAGACGATGCCGTTAGATGTTGACGCATGCGCAGAAGCAATTGTGGGAACTTCAACTGCTTGGAACTGAAACTGCGACACCGGAACCAGGAATTCCATTTCCTGTTTCATACTAAAGCAATTTTCGGCCGTATTTAGACCATGTGGTTATTCATCCCTACTCCAAGTACCGACTCGACCGGGAACCGAACCCGGTCGAGTCATTTTTTTTTGTATTCGCAAGGTATGTAGCTCGGCCAAGAAAAAAGATGGAGCCAGAGAGAAGATGAGAGAAAGGCTGACAAAGCGGTGTGTGAGTGGGGGGTGGCGCTCCTAGTGGCGGGCTAGCCAGTTAATTGTTGTTCAAGTAGCTTACTTTTAACTGCTGGGAATGGGAGGATTTCAGTGGAATGTACAATCATCACAATGGTGTTCTGCAGTATTTTTCCCACCATTGAGAGACATAGGCCCTAATAATATATTGGCACAATGGTAAAATTGTGTCTTTCGAATGAACACACACAGACGCTGAGTAGGTGGGAGGAGTGATTTCAAATGGGTCAAGGCCGAAAACTGAGACCCATTTGAAAGCATTCTAGCCGCCCATGAGGACTTGTAGGCCCTATGATGCCTACAAGTACGTATCATTTAGTCTTTAGTTCATTATTCTGTGTTTACAGAGCTATTTTGTTATTCACTACATAACTATGTTCTGGTGACGTAATATGGTACTGTTGTCATTCAGCCGAACAGAAAGCCTGGGCCGCGTTCAGGGTCCGTCTCGGAGGCGCCTCGGCGACGGGCCTGACGTCACGCTAGTCTGAACGGTTTTAGCTGTTGGCCACCTCGAAAATGGCGGCCTCCATAGGCCTCCATTGCACCTAGAGCGGGACTCGAACCCACATCTCTTTGCACTCCGGGCCAGTGTGCTAACCATTACACCAGCAATGGTAAAGCTGTGCTGTCATTGGCTGAAAGCACTGAATGCGGCGGCCATTTTCGAGGCACTTTTCATCTCCAGTCTGAAAAGAGAGGCGTCGCCGAGACGTTGCCGAGACGCACCCTGAACGCAAATAGACCAAAAAGCATCGCCGAGACATCTCCGCGGTGCCTCCGAGATGGACCCTGAACGCGGCCCAGATGTAGGACATTGGCAGCTGTGGCTTCCACGTTATCAATGGTGCCTTTAAAGTTACATAGTCCGATGAAGAATCAAATTTCCAAAACCAAAATAATTATATACGTTTGATGCTACATATCTAACTGAGATATTGATGCACTTATTAAGCATTTGTTGCTACATAGAAGGGAATACTGAGACTATTTAATAGAACCTGTTACTGCTGAAGCCTATGGTGTCAGAATTATGGCATGCTTGCCCAAACTAATTTTACATGTTTGAATTTCAAATATCTCCAAGCTTATCCATTTAAAATAAAAGTTACTTTAACCTGAAATAAGGTAGATTATAACGATCAATTTAATATATTTTTCTTAGAAAAATGACCAAAACTCAAAACCATCGGACTATGCAACTTTAAGCATGGCTGTGATGCATCAGGGTGGGACCTTCAGTCTGTACTGTGTTCTGCCCACTCACTCTTCAAGGAGATGCCCTCAGTACAATCACCCGACGCCCACCCCACCCCACCCCGCCCGGTATTCACACCCCACTGTGACCTACCTGGGTGTGGCCGGGTGCCATGCCCGAATCGGTAGAGCGCGGGCATCACGTGCGGGAGATCGGGAGTTCGGTTCCCGGTCGAGTCAAACCAATGACTTAAAAATTGATACTTGTCACTTCCTAGCCAGGCACTCGGCATTATTAGGAGAGGGCGAGGGCTGGGTGGCTCAGTGTCAGGATAATGGTCCTCTGGTGCTAGCAGCCTGGTCTCCTAGTGGGGCAGTCAATCAATCAATAGTTCCGTCCTCTAGTCGAGGGTTGGATGCAATGGTTCTCCGCTTGTCCCGATGGTGTGCTGTTCTGATAGACTGAATAATTCAAGCCTGTCTGTCCACTGTGAAATATTTGTAAACCATGATGTTCTTGGTCTCCCTCTCCCTCTGCTGCCATTCACCTTTCCTTCCAACAATATACAGTATATTGAACTCTGACGAATGATGTGGCCAAGTGGGGCAGTAGGGGCTCCTATAAAGTCGCCATGAGGGCGCACTGCCACAAGTCAGTACCTGTCCTGATATGACCTTAGATGTTGCTAGGACTTAAACCAACAAACAAAAAAACTTACCTGGGTGTAGAGCTCGGTCTCCTGCAGTGTCTGCACCACCTTCCCCTGGCTTGGTTTGTAGAACCCAAACCACTGAAGGGAGAGATATACCTTGTTGTTGTTGTTGGGAATAAACTTTTATTCATCTGAACATAATTCTTTTTTACAGAGTCGAAACGGTTGTCTGCCAGTTGTGAACATTTACAATTATTTATACAAGTGTCATTGGGGTGATGAAAATGGGAAATATTGCACCTAGAGCGGGACTCGAACCCACATCTCTTTGCACTCCGGGCCAGTGTGCTAACCATTACACCACCTAGGCTCCTTGATATCACCATACTACCCACACCTACCTGTCTATGTGGCTTCTTGCCTGAGAGGTCAGTGCAGACCACTACACTCGCCCCCCCCCTGGAATTGTAAGTCTTTTAATGCTTACAATTACATACATACAGGCAATGCACTTACACATACATACACAGGGCAGGTTCAACAACCATACAGCACATACCTTGTACAGGATCCTGGTCATGGCACCAGTGTCATGGGGGTGATGAAAATGGGAAATATTGCACCTAGAGTGGGACTCGAACCCACATCTCTTTGCACTCCGGGCCAGTGTGCTAACCATTACACCACCTAGGCTCCTTGATATCACCATACTACCCACACCTACCTGTCTATGTAGCTTCTTGCCTGAGAGGTCAGTGCAGATCACTACACTCGTATGTGACAGTAAGCAGGGCTGAAAGTGGTCTCCGGTCAAAAATGTGGAAATCAGAACGAGACATTGGCACCACCTAGCGGTTCCGGCAGAACCAAGCCATGCCTATTACACCAACGGCAAAGTTCCGCGAAAACGCGGATTTTCTCCCATAGGATTAGCACTGTCAGGGAATCGCAGAAAATGCCTGAAATCATGTTTCAACTGTTCTTATTGCGACTGTATTACCACTCATGCCAAACTCTTTCTTGTTCGGGTTTAGCTTCTCGCAACATCTAAGGTAATTTAAGAATTGGATTCAGACTGACCGATCGGTAAATATACAAAATTGCGGAAAACCGCAAAATCCCAGAGATCTTTCATCCGTGAGTAAGTGACAAGAGCAGTGTAGTGTCACATCAGGGTGTAATAAGCATGCATGAACTTAGATACAATATTCACCCCGTACTGCTGCAGTAGCCACAGGAGGGGTGCATACCAGCCTTATGTAAAAGGTGGCGAAAAAACGGGTCGAAGAATTGAGAGCCTAATTTAACAATCTAACAAGCAACAGTTCTTCTTTATGTATGTTTTATTATTTACCCGCTACTTTTGAGTTGAAAAATATAATATAATATCTAGTTTAATAAGATTTAAAAGTGAAATCGACGGCGTTCTGCGGCCGCCATCTTGTCTTTTTTGCATTCTCTCCCAGTTCCCCAACTCTGTGCCTATAGAAGTACCCATTTGATACTGGAGCCACATATTAGAGCCTCACTTCCATATTAGAGCCTCACTTCCATACTGACAGTATTTTCGCCCGTATTTATATAAGGCTGATCTTCACCCGTGTACTACAAGTACCGGGTGAATCTTTTATCTAGCATGAACTCAATGATTCGCAATGATATAATAACTCAACAAATTAGAAGGGAAATTAAAATTCCATAGTCCGATGGTTTTGAGCTTCTGTCATTTTTCTAGAGATATATATATTAAATTGATTGTTATAACATACCTTACTTTAGTTTGAAGTAACTTTTATTTATGCAAAGAGATGTGGGTTCGAGTCCCGCTCTAGGCGCAATAATTCCCATTTTCATCACCCCCATGACAGTTGCATGGTCCGATGGCATATGAATATTTGTCTTTTTTTTAGATAAATATATCAAATTGATCATTACGAGCTACTAATCATTAGTCCCGAGTGATTTTGATTAAAGATGATTAGTTTTGAAGTAATTTGAGCTGAAAGAACCAACATTAATTTCGACAAGCTTGCCAAAAGTCCTGTTGCTATGACCTAGATGGTCATCTCGCGGTGACCACGTGATGTGAGATGACCTACTAATCCTGGAACCTGACAGGGCTGTAGGTAGGTATTTCTGTTTGGATGTACACGGTGTGCTTAATAAAAATCTAAGCAGAATTAAATAATTTCATAATATACAGAAATATGTAATGCTTATATTGATTTAAAAAAAGTAATTCCCAGCCATGCTTTATTCACTGGATAATTAGGTTACAATATTTGTGTGGCATCCAGACACCACTGGTTACATCTGTGATGGAAATTTGTAATGTTATTCTGAAGACATCAAAAAGAATTTTAAAATAATTTAAACATGCATCCATGTTACGAAACACTTCCTTCTGATTTGGGAACTGTTTTGTTTGATATATCAATGCAATACAAGATGTTAGTAAGGATCCAACCATGTCCCATATGGCATGTTACAAATGGCTGACTGTAAAATGTTTTTTTTTTGGTCCAACAACACTTCATAACTAAAAAGACCAAAGTTGCACGTGGTTTATTTTATTTCCCTTATTTCTTACATCAAATCTGAACATATATATATATATTGATCGGCCAATACTAATATATATGTAATGGCCCACGGCCCTCCGACTCTCTCACTCACACGGAAGAACACCAAGATTCAATTCAGTGTACGCTTCACCCTGGGTTTATTGAACCATCTGCTCTTCGCGGCGTCAGTAGTTGTCTGACCCGCCCCCTGACTCGCCAGATCCCACATCGACTCTATAGGTGTGTGTAGGGGGGGGGGGTCAGCCACACGCAGTAGAGGTCAGCCCAGTTGGGGTCTGACCGGTGGCTACCCGTGCCGCCACCTGGCGCAGTGCGTTGGTACTGCGCTGGTGCACGGCGTAGTCTCCGCTGCTACCGCGTGGTAGTAGAGCTCATGTTCAGACTACTACATATATATGAGCCTGTCTCAAAAGGTGATCACTCTTTTTTTTTTGTCCATTGTAACGATTGACTGACACAAAACAGCACAGAAACGGTTACATTGAAAACACAAGGACATTTGCTTCAAATCAATATGTATTCTATTGGGATTATGAAACACCATGTAAAAAACAAATCAGTTTATCCTGAGCAAATGCATAAGCAGATAGTATGTTGATCGTTACAATGGACAAAGTTTTGTCCCATATTGCTTCGCACCTTTTGAGACAGTCTCATATATATAAATTTCACAATTTAAATTACCCAAATTGAATAATTATATTTATAGAATTGACCAAACAGCATTGAATATCCAATATGGAGGGGGGGGGGCAACATCCATCTCATTTCCCCTTCCCCTCTATGACCCTGCACAGCAGGCCTACTTGGTTGGGGGGGGGGGCTAATGGGGTCACGAGATTGGCCTAATTGGTTAATGGCCTTCCTGCATAATGGGTGTTTCAAACTGAGTGTTCAAAGGGGTGAGGTTATAAACTCACTGGTTATTCTGTATACTCTGTCCCAAATCATTAGCTAATACACCAGTATCTAAGTTGGATATATAGGATCAAATGTAAGTAGTTGTTTTAATTTTGACAAAATTATATTTCATCGGACTATGCAACTTTAAAATGATTATGTTTTGAGATATTTTAAGTGCAAAAATGTCAAATTAGTTTTGGCAAGCTTGTCAAAACTCTGGCACCATAGGCTTCAGCAGTAACAGGTTCTATTAAATTGAGTCGGTATTCCCTTGTATGTGGCAACAAATGTTTAAGAAATGCATCATTATCTAAGTTAGATATGTGGAATCAATTTGAGATAATTGTTTTGGTTTATAAAATGTGATGCTTCATCGGACTATGCAGCTTTAAACAACAATAAGATGTTTATATAAAGTAGCCAGGTCAGGTTGATTGGTTGATTGTTTGTTTAATGACCCCCCCCCCCCCCATCACAAAAGGTAAACGTCAGCTATTGTGGGTCATACAGCGGTCAAATATTTTTAAAAGAATTGTGTAGGCCCCTACAATAAAACATAGAAATACATAATGAACAATATAATACACACAATGATGGTAACATTAAAAAAAGTTATATAAGAAATAAAACAACATCTGAGACGACCTACCTGACTCTCCATTGGTTGCACCATTGTATCTTTTGTGAATTTGACCATGACGAAGTTGGCCAGTTTCACCAGGTTGGTCCGGTAAGATTCATTAATATGCTGCAATGAACAAATAGCATAAATCCGGGTATACATGACAACACTTTCTATCCTTAGTCAGTGCCCAGACTTTAAATCTGCATAGTCCGATGAAAACATAAATTTTTCAAAACCAAAACAATTATCTAGATTATGATTCTACATGTGTAACTTAGATACCGGTGAATTTATTAAGCATTTGTCACCATATAGAAGGGAATACCGAAGCAATTGAATATAACCAGATATTGCAGAAGCCTATGTTGTCAGAGTTTTGGCATGCTTGCCAAAATTAATTCAGCATGTTTTCACTTCAAATAGCTCGAAAGTTAGCCATTTAAAATAAAAGTTACTTCAAACTAAAGAAAGTTGGACTATGGCGATTAACCTAATATATTTATCTTTGAAAATGACAGAAACTCAGAAACTCAAAACCATCGGACTATGCAACTTTAATCTCAAGGGTCCGTTGACCAAATTGATTATAACCACACCGGTAACCAAATCATGATGTGAACCCGCCATGATGAACATTTTCCTGGCCAATCCTTAACTGGTCTGGAACTGAATCTGTTCAGCCGAGATTACATTGCACAATTTTCAACCCTTAGTTGGCGACCATACCTAATATCGAGGGTCTTTGACTAGATTGATTGTAAACCCATCGCTAACCAAATGATGATGTGAACCCGCCATGATGAACATTTTCCTGGTTAATCCTTAACTGGTCTGAATTTGTTTAGCTGGGTACTTGTGACCCTTAATCGGCAACTGGACTTAACACTAGGGTCGCCGATTGGATTTATCTTAAATCCATGGCTGACAGACCCTGATGTGTACCAGCATGATGGTAAGTATGACTTGCATCCAGCACTAATCCAGCTTTGGCCCATTTGAAATCACTCCTTCACCTACTAGGATTATTATTTATGCATGTAAATCCATATAATTTTCTCTTGGTTTTTATATCATAAGGCTATGGTGAAATCAATATAGACAAAGAGAAAGGAAGCGTATAAAGGGTAAAGAAGAAGAGAGCCCTCTGGTTTATTATTTATATGGTTACATGGGTTCATTGTAGAGTATCACCCCACCCCTTTCCCCCAATGGAAAACAAGCATTCTTGGCCCTAACAATAGGGATCCAGCATGGCCACCACCAACCTTGACCTCTGAGTGTGGTGATCCCGATCCCAGCAGAGGGGGTAGGCCCTGAGTGCACTCACACCCAGACCTGCCAGCACCACTATCAATTTACATCCCACTCAGGCACCACCAACCCATACATATATATATACATATATGCGCCTGGTCACGTACACCGATCAGTAATAGAACATTTGCATTCCCCCTATGCCGTATATCGGAATATTTTACAAGAGGTCAGCCTAGTCCCTGCCACCACCGCACATTGGTAAGGCTCATCTGCGGACTACTATATCAACCATAATATGAGATAATTCATTACTTGCTATGGAACCACACCCCAGTGACTTCATATGGCACTAGTGCCATTCGCCCGAGCAGAAGGCAACACTGTATCAAAATAACATTTGCGCTATCAATCAATCAATAGTTCCGTCCTCTAGTCGAGGGTTGGATGCAATGGTTCTCCACTTGTCCCGATGGTGTGCTGTTCTGATAGACTGTGCATAATTGAAGCCTGTCCACTGTGAAATATTTGTAAACCATGATGTTCTTGGTCTCCCTCTCCCTCTGCTGCCATTCACCTTCCCTTCCAACAATGTATGGTATATTGAACTCTGACGAATGATGTGGCCAAAATAAATAAGTTTCTTTGTCTGTATAGTGGCAAACAAGCGTTTCTTATTTTTAATTTTTCTGAGAACTCGCTATAATGCGTGTGAAAATCAGGTATTCTAGTTACCCGCTCCTGGTTGATGTCTGCTAGAAAGACGCTCTTCTGTCGGTAGAGCTGTTCATTGACTGGTGTATGCCAATACTGGGCCTGCACCAACCTGCAATGGAACAAAGCAGCTTTCTTTTAGCTGATTGGCTAATATGGAGAAACCAGCTTTCTTGTAGCTGATTGGCTGATATGGAAAAAACAGCTTTCTTGTAGCTGATTGATTGATATAGAAAAAGAAGCTTTCTTGTACCTGATTAACTGATATAGAAAAACAATCTTTCTTGTACCTGATTGGCTGATATGGAAAAACAAGCTTTCTTGTAGCTGATTGATTGATATAGAAAAAGAAGCTTTATTGTAGCTGATTGGCTGATACAAGTTAAACCCATCAAATTATGCAAATTTTCATAGACGCTCACACAGACGCTGCCTGTGTAGGTGGCTGACGTTTCACTGCTGCCATTACTCGCTAGGTGGCGAAGGTAACAATATTCTCAGCCAATACTTTGGAGGTTCTGCAGACAGACCTTACAATTTGGATGGTGAGTGTGGCACTATTATAGTTTACACTACCGTGATTATGCCTCAGTTTCCTAACTGACATTAACTACCAGGTCCGCTACCTTCTTTAGGTCCATTCTAAATTAATTTGACTAAAAGACAGTTCGTAAATTGAAGTAGCCTATTTGGTGGTAGAGGGTAAAAGCCATATCTGAATTGCTTTTCAAGCTATAAAATCTATACACAGTGATACAACAAGTGTTTAATATTTGTAAGTCAGGATTATGTGGGCGGGGTCATGGGTCAAACCTAATTTTAACATCTTTAACATTATGATTGAGTAAACAATTGACATTAAAGTTGCGTAGTCCGATGAACCATCAAATTTTCAAATCCAAAGCAATTATCTAGATTTGATCCTACATATCTAACTTAGATACTGATGCAGTTATTAAGCATTTGTTGCCACATTAAAATGGGTACTGAGGCAATTTAATAAACACCTGTTATTGCTGAAGCCTATGGTCTCAGAGTTTGGGCGTGCTTGCCAAAACTATTTTGACAATGAATTTAATATATTTATCTCAGAAAAATGGCCGAAGCTCAAAACCATCGGACTATGCAACTTTAATATAACTTTTGTATGAAAACATTAACACAAGGCTTTACAACTAAATGAGTAAGAGTATACTTACACGTCTTGAATAGAGCTGAAAGATAAGATATGACTCTGTACATATCATATCATATATATGGATTGTAAAACAATTAAACCAGGATGTATATAGAGAACTTCAAACTACACCATTGTTTTATTTCAAGTTATAATCATAATATCAATTTAGATTAAAATAATTAATCTGGTTGTATAAAGTACTTTAAACTACAGCATTTTGTTGTTCCCCAAATGATAATAATACAAATAATACCACTGTTTTACCCCTAAAGTCATAATGATAATACTAATAATGTAAATTTACATTATTAATCCGGGCTATAAAATACGTTAAACTACACTATTATTTTATTCCCAAAGTTATGATGATGATAATAATAATATAAATTTAATAGAGCACCCTCACTAGCACTAGCAGGAGCTATTCTCGGGGGCTTAGGCAGTAAAACCATGACATGACAAATTTACAACTTTGTTAAAATAGTTCACAATAAAAAGCTACTTTAAGCAGATGAATCTTGAGAACAGGTTAAAATTCATTGAGACATGCTGCTTTTCTTGCATTCTCTGGCAATCATAAAATGGGACCTGCCACACAGAAGGCACAGTAGCAATATGCTTTTAGTCTAGACAACAGGACATGTAATAATATTCCTTTGTATGATCTGAGTGTTCCGAATGACTGTTTTAAGGAAGTTTGAAAATCCACCAGAGCTTTCTGCCTAAATCTATCTTAAAACAGTTCCAGAATCGCTAATCGCGAATGCTTAATCCAGAAATTCAACATTGTTTAGTATTCTCCTACTATGCAAGTCGAAATTCCCTAAGTCTAATATCAGTGCAGAAACTTAGAGCCAAATTTAAATTGTGAGACAGTTAAGAGCACATACTCCATGTATGCCCCTTTGTTGAGTGATCTCCTGAGGATGTCGCAGGATAAGACCTTAGCAGGACAGTTAGGCACGCCCCACACACCTGCAATGAGCACACGTTGCATTATATGGTACAACCCCGTTAAACCAAGCTCGGTTAAACCAAACGATCGGTTAATCCAAACTTTTTTCGGCGGCCCGGCAAAGTACTACCATTTATCATATACAAAAGTTAGTTAAACCAAAGTCGGTTAATCCCAACTATCGGTTAATCCAAACAAAATTGTCGGGCCCCAGGCCACGTCCGGTATGATTAAACCAAACATTCATGTGCTTATAAGGTCATCTGAGACTTTTTTATATGATAAATTGTAGTATTTTGCAGGGCCGCCGTAAAAAGCTTGGATTAATTGATCGTTTGGTTTAAATGAGCTTGGTTTAACTGGGTTATACTGTATATACATAAAAAAACAATGATCAAAGTGTCCACATATATTGTATATTGCATTCATAATGTACCTGGGTTTTTGCCAAAGCCAAGTCAAAGTCGAAACCAAAGCTCGGTTAAACCAATGATCGGTTAATCCAAACAAATTTCTAGGGTCCCTTCAAGTTTGGTTTAACAGGGTTATACTGTAATTGTAATCTATTTTCAGTACATATTTATTTCCTAAGTGTTGCGTCTAAGTGGAATGAGCAAAGTCTACCTGGTTGTGTGCATGAGATTATCCTGAAGGTGGTACAGGGAAATGCACTGTGTGTCATTTTACCAAAGTGTTACAAACAGAGACAAATACCAGCCCGGATGGCCAAATAAGTTGAGCATCCATCTCCCGTTTTGGTAGATCGTGGGATTCAAACGCACAGGTTAGAATCCTGGACGAGTCAAAACCAATTACTTAAAAATTGATACATGTCGCTTCCTAGCCAGGCACTCAACATTATTAGGATAAGGCAAGGACTCATTAGCTCAGTGTCAGGATAATGTGACTGAGTGGGATATCATCAGGTCATGGTGATGACAGCCTGGTTTCCCAGTGGGGCAGCACTATAAACTTGCCATGAGTGTGCACTGTCAAAAGTCGGTACCCGTCTTTATGACCTGAGATGTTTCCAGGACGTAAAGCTCCAACAACGAACCAACAGAGGCACAAAATAGGTGGAATTACATAGGTTATAAGGCGCAGTCAAAATGCTTCAAATTGATTAAACGAAGCGGCTATGGGGCTTTGTCTAGTTTGATATCCAGCTATTACTATAGATGTGACCTGAAATGCTGATGGCGGATAGATCAGGCTGCATAGATATGCTTACCTTGATGTTGGCCACCAATTGATACGAGGTTGTGCATTGGAGGCTGAGGACATCTTTGAGCTACAGCACGGCTGAGGGTTGGGAGGGGAGGGAAGACAAAAGACCAGTGTGAAATGTTCAACAAGTGTGCTCATATTGGGTGGAAACAGTCAATCTGATACATTTAGCTGAATTCTGTAACTTTATTCCGATGTAGTACATCTAGATAATTAATTGTGTTTATTGATAGTCTCTGAGTAGCATGTCTACTTCTGGTTGTTAGTGATCTGTATGACTGGTACTTGTATTATGTAGGTGATTTGTGTGACTGGTACTTGTACTATATTGATGTTTTGTGTGACTGGAATTTGCCCTACTTGTGTTGGTGATCTGTATGACCAGTACTTGTACTACTTGTGTTGGTGATCTGTATGACTGGTATTTGCCCTACTTGTGTTGGTGATCTGGATGACTGGTATTTATACTACTTGTGTTGGTGATCTGTATGACTGGTATTTGCCCTACTTGTGTTGGTGATCTGTATGACTGGTATCTATAATACTTGTGTTGGTGATCGGTATGACCAGTACTTGTACTACTTGTGTTGGTGATCTGGAAGACTGGTATCTATACTACTTGTGTTGGTGATCTGTATGACTTGTATTTATACTACTTGTGCTGGTGATCTGTACGACTGATATTTATACTACTTGTGTTGGTGATCTGTACAACTTGTATTTATACCACTTGTGTTGGTGATCTGTATGACTAGTATTTGCTCTACTTGTGTTGGTGATCGGTATGACCAGTACTTGTACTACTTGTGTTGGTGATCTGGAAGACTGGTATTTATACTACTTGTGTTGGTGATCTGTATGACTGGTATTTGCCCTACTTGTGTTGGTGATCTGTATGACTGGTATCTATAATACTTGTGTTGGTGATCGGTATGACCAGTACTTGTACTACTTGTGTTGGTGATCTGGAAGACTGGTATTTATACTACTTGTGTTGGTGATCTGTATGACCAGTACTTGTACTACTTGTGCTGGTGATCTGTATGACTGGTGTTTATACTACTTGTGGTAGTGGTTTGTATGACCAGTACTTAAGGTTATACTATTTGTGGGTTTAAAAACAAACAAAATGTAGTTTATTGATTACTGTCTGTTGTCAGCATCAGAGGATTGGTCTTTCAGCCATACAGCAACATTGCTTGATACATAGGTGAAGCTATCATTTTTAATAAATAGTACAGTGTTGATGCCAGTAGGCCTACTTGCACCAATCACGTTAAAGATCAATGTGACTTATACTTATAGAAAGATCAATGTGACTTATATGTATATACATATCAATGTGATTTATACTTATAGAAAGATCAATGTGACTTATACTTATAGAAATATCAATGTGACTTATACTTATAGAAATATCAATATTTCTAATACTTATGGAAAGATCAATGTGACTAATACTTATAGAAATAACAATGTGACTAATACTTATAGGGAGGTCAATTTGAATTATACTTATATAAATATCATATGACTTATACTTATATAAAGATCAATGTGACTAATACTTACATACGACTTATACTGATAGAAAGAGCAATGGACTAATACTTACAGAAACTGAGCTCCCTGAGAGAAACCAATAGCATTATAGCCGTCCTTCAATAGTGGGTCATCTCTGATCTTTGCACAGACCTCCTCCACCTGATCATTGCTGTTCTTTATGAACCCATTTAGTGTGTCCTGTATATAAATTAGAAACATCATTATAGCGGTATTGATTGATTGATTATTGCGTTGTGCCGTGTCGGCAGCATAGGCCTTATTCCCGGCGAAATATAGCGTTATTACACAGGTATTCTTTTTACTACACCAACCAAACATTAAAATTGCCTCTATATTGATTTAAAATGCACTGTTGGATCGACCATTCATTGAAGGTCAAATATGGTGATGGTGGATGCCATCCTCATCAATTCAGAATTTCAAGTTCATTTTCAAGGTCAAAGAGGTCACGCAAGAGAAAAAGTGATTTGTGTAGCTAAATCCACCAACTTAAATCTATTTACACACACGCCATTCCTTGCTAAGACCAATTTAAATTATACTCTCTATTAAAGTTGGATAATCCATTGGTTTTGACGTTTTAAACACTCACAGTTGTTCAAAGTGTATGACATGACGGTAAGGGGTGTCAGTCATAAAACGTTGATATTTTTTCTGCAAACCTTTTTTTTTGCATGCTAATAATATGCAAAATAAAAATGCCATACTCCAATTTCTTTGGAGTCAACACAGTTCCCCCCCCCCCCCCGCCCCCACTGGAATACCCAAATATGAAATTTAAGGTCGGCAGGTCTGGATTTTCAATACCCGACAATTTGTCTCCCTCATTCCACTCTCCCTGCCCCATCCTAGTAATGCTGAAGGTCGGGCTAGCTAGTGACACGGAGACATTTTAAACTTATTTGTTTGACTCGACCAAGGTTTGAACCCGGGGGTTCAAATTCTATGACCTAGCAACACGGGTGGTGAACACTCAACTCATTCGGCGACTGTCTGTAGTAAAATGTTTATGTATACTACTATGTCGGGGGAGCGGAGACTTGGAGAAGGGGGACTTGTTTATTTGGTTGTGATCACTCCCTGGAACACTGCTTTGTTTGTTTTGTTTGTGTTTTTTATGTCCTGGCACCATCTAAAGCCGTGTTTACACGGGCGAGTTAAAACGGCTCAAATAAAGCGCCTTGCCTAGTTCGCCTCACATTCGCCGTGTAAACGCGACTCTGAGGCAGATTAGGGCTGATTCGATTCATATGATTCACTTTATGTAAACCACCTCGCGAGGTAGTTTATATAAAGCGAACTAGCTTCAGCACATCACACGCATGCGCAGTCGAGACCTGAGTTTGTTGATTTTCCGGTCGAACAAAAGCACATATTATAGAATTTAGTCTATGAAACCGCTAGCTGCACGCAGATATTTTTTTCAGCATTTATTTTTAGGTTTTCACTACCCAGCAGAAGTTTTGATCATTCCAAAACAATATGATTCAGTCCATTTATATCTAGGTCGAACCCACACTCTTGTGGCGACGTCGACTAACCGAAACTGGGGCTGGTTAGTCTGGACTTGCTCATGCGCAGATATCGATTTCCGCCTTAAACCGCTCCATGTGTAAACTACTCCACTACTTCGCTTCATATAATTCGCTTTGTCTAATTCGCTTTACAATTGACCGTGTAAACACGGCTTTAGGCATTTCGGCACATATACCAACTTGCAACAATGTGCACTCATGGCGACTTTATAGTCCAACCCCACTTGGAGACCGGACTGCCGGTGTCGCGGTTTCAGATCTCCGCCAGTTTCAAATCTCTGCATCGCTTCTGCGCATGCGTCAAAATCGAACAGCATCGTCAATGGTCGTGAGCAATCTTCATACAGAAAAAGTGAAATATCTCTAAAACCACACCAAATTGCTTGGTACACATATAGAAAACATGTTTACCAAAAAGATTATATTAAATTGATATGGTTAGGGTTCTGGATTTCTATTAATTTTGAATAATGTTTTGCACTGCGCGTACCGGCAAACTCAAGGCATTATCAATGGTCGTGAGCAATCTTCATACAGACAAAGTGAAATATCTCTAAAACCACACCACCTAGAAACAAATCGCTTGGTACACATATAGAAAACATGTTTACCGAAAAGATTATATTAAATTTATAAGGTTAGTGACACTGACACCATAGTGAGTCTGAGTGCAGCGAGTTGCGGCGATCGGTGACGGTTTGAATCTGGCTCGATGTTGACACATGCGCAGATGATGCTATTCGATTTTGACGCATGCGCAGAAGCCAGGCGGAGACCTGAAACTGGTGGAGATTTGAAGCCGCAATACCGGCAGCATAACCCAATTTCCCACTCAGTCACATTATGCTGATATTGCCTTACCCAGTCCTTGTCAATCCCTCCTTAGATGTTGCCAGGACATAAACCTCCAACAACCAACCAACCCTTGTCGATTCCTAGTAATGCCAAGCGCAAGGCTAACTTACGATATAGCGAATGGTAGACAGGAAGTGTGAACACTTATTTGTCTCTCATTTTTGTCGTCATTTTTGTTGTTGGTACATTAGTTGTCCCAAGCAGGGGAAATCCCAGTCACAGACGACTGGTCTTCCCCTCTCCACTGCTGGTCGATAGAAAGCCCAAGCCTACACTTTTACCAACCCAAGGGATTTTTAACCTCCCACACCACATAGACACGGTATGAGAGCAACCGGCCTTTGATGACGCTGTAAGTTATACACAGCGGTGGAAATCCAAATTGGCAGAGCTGGGGGCATGGGGGAATCGAACCGCCGACCCTCAGATTAGGAGTCTGACCTAGAAAAAAGTCAGACACTCCAACCACTCCGCCACAGAGAAAGCCACACAGATCCTATTCTGGCTGATCTAGGCATCTAGCGACAAGTATCGATTTTGTTACTCACTGACTCGGCTAAGATTCAAATGCCTGACCTTCCGCACTGGAAGTCTGCGCTCTTACTGATTCGACACTTACCTCCAAGATGGTGTCGCCAACTCGCACTGAGTACACATAGATGCCCGGGATCGTCTCCATCACGAGCTTCTTTATTCTGCCCATGCTAAACGGGTTGCAACAACTGTCACCTGCCACACCACAAACAGCAAGACGTGTGTCACAAAGAGGGGGGGTTACGATTTAGTAACTAGTTGAGCTCATATCATGATTGGTACCGACAGGTCATATACTCATGGATGGCCCATGATGTTCTTCCAGGAATGTTGTTAGTATATTAGATAGTTAATGGAGAAAATACATGGAAGTAGATTGTTTTTTATGGGGAGGTGGGCCGGGTGATGTCCCAGACGTTTAAAACACAAATCACAGATTACCCCAAAATCAAGGAAGTCCACGAAATCGTGGGGACCACCCCTCAAATGTATATTAATGGTGCATTTACACAGCGCAACAAGGTTAAAGCTGCATAGTCTGGTGAAATATCAAATTTAAAAAATCAAACCAATTATCTAGATTTTATTTTACATATCTAACTTAGATACTGATGCACTTATTAAGCATTTGTTTCTGTGTAGAAGGCAATACTGAGTCAATTTAATAGAACCTGTTACTGCAGCTTGCCAAAACTAATTTTCCATGTTTGCACTCAAAATATCTCAAAAGTTTACCATTTAAAATAAAAGTAACTTTGAACTAATGTAAAGTAGATACTAGTGATCGATCTAATATATTTATCTCAGAAAAAATACAGAAATTCAAAACCATCGGACTATGCAACTTTAACTACAAACTAGTGCACAACTTTTTGCACAACTTGTTGAGCCCAGCATTAAGTGCCTCAACAAGTCACTGAAATTACAATGCAAAAGGTTTGTTGAGCACAACACGCAACAAAATAGGGCTTGCCCTATTTTGTTGAGCCACTGTTGAGATGTTCAGCACAAGGACCAATGAAAACATACCTGTCTGATCACTTGACCTGATTTCCTGGATGTTTTCATAGATGCCACCACTAAGAGTGGTAGACACACCCGCATGACACCTAGTTTCGCGTAACAAATTGCACAAGTCATGCATGCAACTTGTTGTGCCGTGTAAATGCACCATAAGTACTAATAGCGAACATTATTAGGTAAGGTGGCGATAAATATTAATCTAGTAAATTGGTTTGATTTGGTCGGGCATCGAACCCACGACCTCATGCGCAGGAAGTGTGCACTTTGCCATTTCGTGCGTTTCACAAGCAAAATGAAGAATATCTGCAATGGACGTCACCAAGCATTGATGAACAATGGGTGGGTGTTACTAAACACACAAAGGTCCGGTGGGGGCAATGGGTGGGTATTACCAAATGTCATGGCCAGAGTTGGTAGCTTCCCACCCTTCTCCACAGATGGCGCGACCGGGTCAGCACAAGTTTGGGCAGAAAGGTGCTTTCGAGGTACGGAGAATTTGTGTTGAATCCCGGCTTAAACTGGATTTAACAATAATAGTTACGATTTTCCAAGGATCCTCAGACAAATTCCAGGACTTTCCAGGTTCTCAATGACCCATATAAACCTAGATAAAAGATTCACCCCGTACTTCCAGTACAGGGGTGAAAATCAACCCATTAGAAAAGCTGGCGAAGAATTTTGACATGCTGGGTTAATTAACTGAGCTCGTAAATTCTTAATTTAAGAAGCACAATATATTCTTTATGTACGTCTTCATATTTACCCGCTACTTTTGAGTTGGAAAATATAATAAAACATATACTTTAATGCAATTTAAAAGTGAAATCGACGGCGTTCTCTGGCCACCATCTTGTCTTTTTGCATTCTGTCCCATTTCACCAACTCTGTGTTGATATAAGTAACCATTTGACACTGGTGCCAGGCATTCTACTTCCTGTTCCATACTAAAGCTATTTTCGCCCGTATTTAGAATACGTTGTCATTCACCCCTGTACTGGAAGTACGGGATGAATCTTTTATCTAAAATAAACCCTGATATATATTAGTAACTTCCCACATAACCATACTCAACCTGACAATCATATTGAGACCGCCATGGGCCTGTTACATGACTTACATATATAATAACCTACTTACCCATACCGTCACACATGACATTTTGAGAAGCAGGCATCTGATATACTCACCCATGCCGTGCCACATAACAAGAGGTAAAGTGACATTCTTCGTCTGTCCATTGCTGCCATTAACAAACAGCAACAACCCAGCAGAGACTAGTAGCAGAGCATTCATGCTGGCAACATGTAGAAAATGAAGCAGCAACAGCAAGTACCCAGTTTTATGTTCAGGGAGTGCCTGGGCTACTAGTCGTGGGAATGTCAACAGCGGTCAGCCCAGATACGGGGAACAGGACAAAGCAAGACACCGATAGATTGGCGATTCACAGGATTTATTATCTTAACTGAAATAATCGCTTTGGATAATCTCCACGGGGGAGATATGGTGTTTTGAGTGAGGTTAGATCTGAATTATTATATACACGGTTTGATGGTTGTTTGAGTTTTATGTCCTGGCAACATCTAAGGTCATATCAGGACGGATACCAACTTGTGATAGTGCACACTCATGGTGAATTTATAATGCTGCTCCACTTGGAGACTAGGCCTTCAGCACCATGACCTAATATCTCATTCAGTCACATTATCCTGATACTGAGCCAACCAATCCTTGCCCGATCCTAATAATGCCAAGCGCCTGGCTAGAAAGCGACGAGTATCAATTTTGCAAGTCATTGGTTTGACTCGACCTGGAATTGAACTCCCAATCTTCCACACAGGAGGCCTGCGCTCTACCAATTCAGCCACCGCATCCGGTATTATATACACACATTACATTAGATAGATCTGTAAATATATGTTACATAGGCTAGTACATCTGTGTGTATACATGCACACATATATGTTATATAATCTGTTATGTAAATATAATTAACGATGGTGATTATTATTTATATTTCGCCAAACAGCCCGTCGCGGTGAACCATAGTCCTGGCCCCGCTTTCCTACACTACCACTGGCTCTTAAGTGTCAGACTACGACCAAAAGAAATACTACAATTCCAAGCTTCCAGTGTCAACACAGAATATATTTCTGACACAGTATCGTCATAACAGCTAAATGACCATCACTTATACTATACTGTCGTAATAGCTAAATGGACTAATATTGACAACAGAACTGTGATAATAGCTCATGGGAATATTACTGACGCAGTATTTTAGTGACATAATTGTCATAATAGCTAAATGGAACATTAGTGACACAATACTGTGGTAATAGCTAAATTGAACATTACTGACACAGTATTGTCTTAATAGCTAAATAGAATGCTATTAAGACAGTATTGCCATAATAGCTAAATGTAATATTAGTGATATAATACTGCTGTATTTGCTAAATGGAACATTACTGACATAGTAGTAATAGTATTGTCGTAATAGCTAAATGGAATATTAGAGACAAAGCATTGTACTAATAGCTAAATGGAATATTAGTGACAGAGTATTGTAGTAACAGCTAAATGGAATATTAGTGACACAGTACCATAGTCATAGTACAATGTCATTGTATATTTCGTTGGCACCTAGATAACCCACATCTAGCCATAAGAACAAAAAGCGAAGCACATGTTCAGAACATTATTTAAAATGGATATTTATTGTACATATTAGCAGTTCAATTGTGTACATCAAACAAGACATAACATACCACTGACCCTGAACGGTAATCGCTGACTGACATTTGTGCACAAAACAGACTCAAGCCCCTTGAAAGTATAACCATCCTAAGTAACGAGGACATGTCAGTGTATATATATCCAATAAGATTAATGCCTATTTTACACATAATTACACCAAAATCAGAAAACAAAAACTCCAAGTGATGAACTAAGCCATTTTGCAGTTATCGTCCATAGCTATACATATTAATTGCTTAATACCCGTCATTAGACCACGTGATATTGTCGTATCCCTTGAATGTGTTCTTTAGAATGTCTACGCTTATTTGATGGTCAGCACGTCCGAAACCCTGTTAAAAAAAACAAATACAAGAACTGTTACTCAACAACAATGACAACAACAAAAAAGCACGGAAATCGCACTTCCAGTAAATCTGACAGTGCAAGAATATGAGCCATAATGACCCTTATGACAAAGAAAAAAAATCGGAGATCTGCCCAAAATTGGAAAATGTTCAACTTTAGGGTAGGAGTGAGGTGGAATGGGGGTCAAAGCAACAGGCTCATAATGAAATTTCGCTAAGCTCACCGAGTGGTTGTTTGGTATGCTTTTATAATTTTGACGCATATTTTCATTTGTATGTAAAGAGTTTTATTGAATGACTGCCTGAAATATGCTTATGTTGGTGATACTGCTACACTGATGTGCCTGATGACCTGGCAATGCTGATACAACTGATACCAGAATGGTCCAGTGCAATAGCAGTTGTGAGATTTTTCTTTTTGCTACGGCTGGTTAGTTTGTTACAAAGTTCATAGCCATTTTCATATATCATATTCCAGGACTTTTCTGGATTTTCAAGGACCTTTTAGTGCAATATTCAATGCCATTTTAAAGATCCTTATTAATATAAAGTACCCCAAAACACAGCTGTATTTGTAGTTGATTCACGGTGTAAGATGTGAAGTGTAAATAAGCATAACAAACAATAACGAATGTATGTGTAGTTTTAATATTAAAATCAAAAGGAAGGATAACAAACCCACAAAAATAACTTTAAATACAAAACATTACTGATTCTTGAATAAAGAACACAGGCACATAACACCCAGCTCTTTATGATTAAAAAATCAAATAGGCTTTAACAAAAATTATAATAGTAATTTTTGTCTATTTTCCAGTAATTTCTATGCTTGGAATACTGAATTATCAAAATCCCGAACTTTTCCAGATTTTCACAGATCCGTACAAACTCTGTGTTAAAATAATTTAATTTTCAACAAAGTAGCTGAGGTTTGTAAGCTAAAGGCATTTAATACTAGGTTTTCGCCCTCATATTGCTGCGTTTACATTCTGTGTATAAGCGATACAACAGAAGACAAGCTTAACACTTCTTGCCACTTCTCACTGGTTGGATACCAGAATATAAGTTGAACAGTTCTCGCCCTTAATATGGCCTTTGCTACCAACATGGCTCTTTTTCTCTCTTTTATTTATTTTGGGCCCCAAGGATTTCTGATAAGGAACTGTGGACCTGTGTAACGTGAAAAACAAAGATGGCTGAGTGTAGTACCTTGTTCAACACCGAGCACTACGCAAAGCTAGGGTTCCTAAAATGGTGGAATACAAACGGGATCATTTTGACAAAGTACCGTAAACCTCTCTAACTGACCACCTCCACAGATCGACCGCTCCCCTATAGCGATTGCTTTATTTGGGTCCCAACCGATCGCCTATACAAAACCATTGTAATGATACAAAAAACTCTAAACCGACCACCTCCCTAAATGGACCATTTAAAATCGGTCCCATGGTCAGTCGATTTAGAGAGGTTTTACTGTACGCACAAACTGGTGACGTCAGTGAAAACATTCCAGTCGACGCCAGACCTTGCTACCAGGATATTGACATCTCCATAACAGATCACATATTTTCAACAACTAAATATATAAGGACTATTTAAATTAGAAATTCAATTAATAAGGCCCAACAAAATGTGAGCTTTATGACATAACTAACGTTTGCCATAACCTAGTTAAAGTTGCATAGTCCGATAAAAGCATAACGTTTTCAAAAGCAAAGCATTTATCTAGATTTTAACCTACATATCCAACTTAGATGTTGGTGTGCTTATTAAGCATTTGCTGCTGCATAAAAGGGCATATTAAACCAATTTAATAGAACGTGTTACTGCTGAAGCCTATGGGGGTCAGAGTTTTGACAAGCACACCGAAATTAATTTTGCCTGTTTACACTTCCTGAGTTAGTTATTTTAAAGCAAGGTTACTTCAAACTAACGTAATGTAGATTCAAACAGTCTACCTCAGGGATGAAAGTGGTCTCCGGGAAAAAAAGCGGAAATGCTGATATTCTCCCATAGGTTTAGCATTGTCAGGGAATCGCGGAAAATTTCCGGAAGTTGTGTTTCATATATATTGGTATATGCTGATCGTGCTGCGCCATTTGAAGCATGTGATAGTAGTATATGCTGATAGTGTTATGGCGTTTAGAGTATTTATTAGTATTATACGCTGATAGTGCTGCAGCATCTGCACCATATATTAGTAGTATACGCTGATGGTGCTGCGGTACTGAAAAGAAACTGGAATTCCGCGAAATCGCGGAGATATTTCATCCCTGCTACCTCATATATTTATCTCAGAAAATGACGCAAACTCAAAACCATCGGACAACACAATGAAAGCATAATCATTTGATCCTCCATATCCAATTTAGATTTAATTTCTAGTGCATTCATTAAACCTTTATTGCTGCATAGATGTTTGTTGGGGAGGGGGGGGGGGCTTTACGTCCTGGCCACATCAAGGATCATACCAGGATGGGGCATAGAAGTAATACTAAATTAATATAATAAAACTGGTCACGACTGAAGCCTATGATGTTCAGCATTTCGGTGTGCACACCAAATATAATTTCACATGTTCTCATTTCAAATATCTCTAAAGTTAATTCTTTAGTTAAAATGAAAGGTATTTAAAATTAAAGTCAAGTAGATTATAACAACCAACCCAATCTATCAAATGAGCCAGAAACTCAAAACCATCGGATTATGCAACTTTAACAAACAACACACTTGGCTATTCAATCAACCCAGCGTTCTTTTCCTTACCCCTATTTTGTGCTTACCTGAGAATATCCATACACAAATATCTTGCGGTTAGATGGATCGTGTTCTATCCTGCCTCCGCCAACGCAGTTGCACAGCAGATCATCCTTCATCAGCTGAGTGGAGACTTTATCGAGGATGTCCGCTGAAAGTGCAGGAACATCATTAAAAAGTAAGCAGAAATCCAGTAACAGAGGTGCTTGCGGAGAGATGGTCACTGCTGGAATTGCGGAGGCGCCTCCGGGATTCGAGAAATGCAGGCCAAACTGACAAGTGGTGCCAGTTTCTAAGTTTGGTATACATGTAGGGTCAAATGTAGATTAGTGTTTTGGTTTTGAAAATATACTTTCATTGGATTATGTATTTTGATTTGTGAGCGATCATGTGTTCCAACTAACCTCACCCATGGGGTTAGTTGGAACATAGCATAGGGTTAGTTGGAACAAGCAACTCTTTGGTTTAAAGCTTATATAAACATTTATAATATGATCTCAACTTAATCCAAGGCTAAAAGTAAAAATAACAAATGTCACAAAAAAAGTAATAGGCTTATTAATTAGACATATTGCACAGTAATAAACTAAAAAAATCATAAAAACTGGTTTGACATAAGCCCCCCCCCCCCAAAAAAAAAGCAACTGGTTTAAATTAAATAGCCAGGTTTAGTAAATTAGTGTGGATATCATCCTATGCACTTAATAGACCTACTACTATACTATTACACTATTACTAGGCTACTGCTACTAATAGTGACTATAGACATCCCTTTTTGAAACGTCATTTCAGCAATGATATACACTATTTTTACTGTTGTGCGACATTTGAAAGACATTTTAATAGGATTTTTTAGTCTTCCGATGTAAACTTCAAAGGAAAGCAGGCAATAACGGAAACTTTAACCTCCAGAACGGAAATCCCTAGCATCTTTTCTTCCTAGAAATGATTTCACAATAAGTATAACATGGCCAGCAAATGTATAACATGGCCCGGTATTGTTGGTGTTTACCTGACTTTTGCTCCGGCTGAAATGTACAATAAGGCCCGGTATTGACGGTGTTTGCTCCGGCCGAAACCTTGATTACCGGCTGGGACACTCCTTAAATTTCCAATGGGGTCCAACCGTAATAGGACACTTCTCTAATGCATTGCCTAATACAAAAGATCTGAAAGTCAACAACTTTAAAATCAAATGTATATAACTCGCTCAAATTTTGGAACATTAAACAAATTCAAAAAGCATATTGCTTTGTTTCATTGGAGCGTCCTGACACTCCCTGACTAGTTTGTTTACCTATAAACTAGATAAAAGATTGACATCTGACTGTCTTTCCTACTCAGCTACTGCAGTGCGGGGCAAATCTTTGATCTATTTATGAACCTGACACCCGCAGCATCCTCATGGGCATATTCGATTAAACAACTCGGGTCACCTGAGCCACTTTTTGGTGCATGCGCAGACCTACAACCTCGGGTTGCATAAACGAACACGCTCAGGGTGGAACAAATTGTGGCTTAATCAACAACTAAAAAGAACAAAAAAAAACGATATAGCTACAGCAAATGTAACGTCATCGCTTCTAGCATCCCCAGGCAAGACGTGGGTTACTGCTAAGATTCCATATACGCGGTATGCGAATGCGGCAAAAAATGGAAAAGCATATAAATATACATGGGTGCTTCAATATGTCCGAATGCGAATGCGGTGTGGCGGATTCCGAGGGACACCAGTTTGCCAGGGACACTTCCATTGAAATGCATTGTTAACGGCCGAGAGCAAATCTTCATACGGAAAAAGTCAAATATCTCTCAAATTACACCATCTAGAAACTAATCGCTTGGTAGACATATAGAAAACATCTTTACCATAAAGACTATATTAGATTGATAAGGTTAGGGTTCTTGATTTCTATTAATTTTGAATAAAACTAACGTTTTGCACTGCGCGTACTGTAAAACTCAAGGCATTGTCAATGGTCGTGAGCCATGTTCATACATAAAATACAGAAGTCAAATATCTCTCAAATTACACCATCTAGAAACAAATCGTTTGGTATACATATAGAAAAGATCTTTACCAAAAACATTATATTAAATTTATAACGTTAGTGACAATGCTGTTCGACTTTGACGTATGTGCAGAAGCGATGTGTCCCTCGCAAACTGGTGTCAGCAACACCGGCAAATGGATCGACCCATGGACCTATCGGTGCAAATGCAAATACTACTGCATTTGCCATAGCATAGAAAACAATAGTAACTTTGATCTTCCTTCATAAATTTGGAGCCAAAAACCCAACAAATTTCATGGGTATTTTTTTTGGTGTGTTTGTTTGTTTAACCCCCCCCCCCCAGCACAAAAAGTAAACATCGGCTATTGGGGGTCGGCATATATCTATGCCGCATATATCTATGCCGCATATATAGGGTATTCACGTGACGTCACGAACCGGATGCGCGGCCATTGTGGCGATATCAACTTGTAAACATCCCATAGAGTTTGCCTGTAGGCGCAGTGGAAAACGTCTATTTCATTCAAAATTAATAGAAATCTGGAACCCTAACCTTATAAATTTAATATAATCTATTCGTTTAATATGTTTTTTATATGATTACCAAGCGATTTGTTTCTAGGTGGTGTGGTTTTAGAGATATTTCACTTTTTCTGTATGAAGATTGCTCACGGCCATTGACAATGCACTGGCAATGACACTCAGAATATCCCAACTTTCACTATTATCTCTGTTTTTAATACTTTCAGCGTAAATTGCTCTTAGGTTACATTAAATACTTCAGATCTTCCTCTTCAATCGCGCATTAAGATATTTTTAATCGATCCAATGAAAGCTTTTAAATTTATTTTACAAAAATAAATGCTCCACATAGACATAGCATTGCCGTATTTTACCCTTCGCGGGCATTTTGCCGGTACGCGCAGTGCAAAACGCCAGTTTTATTCAAATTTAATAGAAATCCATAACCCTAACCGTATCAATTTAATATAATCTTTTTGGTAAACATGTTTTCTATGTGTATTCCAATCAGTTTGTTTCTAGGTGGTGTGGTTTCAGAGATATTTAACATTTTCTGGAGGAAGATTGCTCATAGCCATTGAGTTTGCATTGTGACAGTGTGTTATTATTGTGGTTACTATCGCCGCAATGGCCGCACTTCCGCTTAGCGTGACGTCGGTGCATACCCTATATAGTGCACATGGCGTCATTACGTAGCAATCAGCGGTCAGCCATCCTGGATTACGAGCACCCTCCCTAGCCACGTTGTGAATTCTCGATGTCGGACATCCGGGCACTTTTGGGGTTCACGGCGCGCGAAGGGTAAAACAAATGACAGTCTCATAGAGACAACATTAAAACCACCCTAAATATCACAGTAATTTGTGACTTTTGGTGCTTTGTAAGCACATTTCTCTTGTTTCTATTAAATAGTTCAGATCTTTCTCTACAATTTCACATTCAGCTTTTTTTTTATCAGCCAATTGGAAGTTCTTGAATTTATTTTGCGAAAATAGTTTTTGAGGCCATGATCTGGTAAGGCTAACACTGGCAGTGACACTCAGAATATCCCAACTTTCACTATTATCTCTGTTTTTAATACTTTCAGAGTAAATTGCTCTTAGGTTACATTAAATACTTCAGATCTTCCTCTTCAATCGCGCATTAAGATATTTTTAATCGATCCAATGAAAGCTTTTAAATTTATTTTACAAAAATAAATGCTTCCCATAGACATAGAGGGGGTGTAATGACGTCACGAGGCAACTTCCGGTGGCCATATTGGATTACATATGCAAGGCTTGGAAGTGCTTACATTGTGTTTATTTACTGATTTGTTGGTTTATTTGTCACTGTTTTGAGCAGTTTGGCCTCAAAAGTTGGGGGAAAGGGGTTTTTTGATGGAGGGAAAGCATTTTAAAAATCATGTAGCCTCATATCATGGCTAAAGTGCAGTATGTTGACACTTTGGATGCTCTGTCAAAGAATTAGAGAGGTTCGGGCAGTACCCACCAGGTGGTGCCACATACTTCCAACAGCCCTGATTATAGGTAGGCCCAGTGGTGGCCATAGTGTTCTTGGTATAAGATAGGGGGTGCCATAGGTGGTATTAAGTGTACTCCAAGATGGCTAACTTCCCAGTGATGACGGCACGTGCACTCCCTCTATAGCATTGCTGCAGCGCACATCACTGCAGTATTTTACCCTTTGCGGGCTAGTTTCCGGGGTTGTGACGTCATGCCGACATCGAGAATGCATGCAGATGCAGTAAAACAGAGTTTTCTTGTGTTATGGGAGGTTCTGGGCAGTTTACATCCAATGTGTTTACTTATAGCACTTTAGCAACAACTTCTGAGGCCAAACTGCTCAAAACAGTGACAAATAAACCAACAAATCAGTGAATAAGCACAGTGTAGACAGTTGCAAGCCTTCTGTATGTCATCCAATATGGCCACCGAAAGTTGTCTTGTGACGTCATTACACCCCCTCTATTCGCATGCCGCATACCGCGTGTATGGAATCTTAGCTTTACTCCGCTCACAGGCCGGCATCGGTAACTGCCTTTATTATCGCTCAGCACCTACCGTGAAACCCGGCCCATTTGTAGCCGCGGACGATATTCTTCTTATTCTTTCCATCTGTCACTTCAATCAGGATGTACTTGAACTTCCCTTTGTCATCTATATCTGCTACGGGAACATCAATTAAACTCGACATGCTTAGTGAACACTGAAGAAGAAGGACGAAACACAGCGGTGATGTGAACAGTTTGGCAGTCCTTCGGTAAACCAAAGTATGGCTGTCATCAGTAACGCTGCCGGCGTCAAGTCTAGAACTTGGACAGGTGGAAGATAGTTATTAGCGTGGTATGTGTAACTTCCCCAAAGGATCGAATCATTGGAATTATTGCTTATCACTAATCTCACGATGAGAATTTAAAGCGAATAACATGCTAGTTACACCTACAGTAAATAGGATACTGATAGCCCAGCCTAGGTCCTAGGCTATTCTATTTACTGTTGTAAGTGTAACTATGACAGTTAAGTCAGGCCTACATTGCCTTATTTATCGCGGCAAGGAATATATGGACTTCCAATGTTGAAATAAAATAATAACACTGTTATTACTTGTATTATTAATTAATTGATACAATCTGATTTATTTTAATTGCGGGGATAAGATAAAGTTAATTGGGGGGGGGAGTATTCATACTATTACTTATATTCTATTAACATTAATTTTTATATCTACCTACTATGGACCAAATTATGTCATAAGCATAATCCTGAGCCTGAAATAAAGAATTGAATTGAATTGATTTGATATCACATTCGCCACTTGGCTACCTCAGTTACTGTGTAGGCTTGACTTTAGGCACGGCCACGCCACCTAGCGGCATCAATATGCAGTAGAATGATATTTGCCGCGGTCGTAAGGTGGCGACACTGTGTCCAATGAGGTCCTGACGGATTAGAAATATTTTGATATATAATGAGATATTTGGCTACAACTGTCCGCCAATCTAACACTAAATTCGATTATTTTTTGGTCTAATTGTGCATAGAATGGACTTGAGAATTATTAGACCAGATGGGATAGCCGAATGAGTTTTGCGCCTGCTTCCCGTGTGACAGATCGTCCTATACATGTTAGCCGGTGTAAAGATTTCAAATTCCCCCCATATTCAAGTTCCCCCACCCCCGGGAACTTGAAAACGTTTTCAAATTCCTCCCAGGGGAATTTGAAAACGTTTTCAAATTCCCTCCCTCGTTTTAACTCCCCCCCCCCCCATTTTTGTGGAATTTCCTTTATTTTTGTTATTTTTCATGACAAATATAATATACAGAGAATAGCATAATGGAAATTATTACTAGTACAATAAAACATATTCAACCACAAATGACACAAAAAGTCTCCAAGATGGTTACGAAAAACATATTATAGGTCTGAAATTTAAAACGTTTTTTAAAAGTTTTTTAAACAATTTTAAATTCCCGGAGGGGGGAATTTGAAAATAGGGGGAGGAATCTGAAAACTGTTTTTAAGTCCCCCCCCCCCCCCAGGAATCTGAAAACGTTTTGAATTTCCCCAGAGGGAAGTTAAAAACGTTTTCAGATTCCCAGGGGGGAACTTGGGAAGGGGGTAAGTTGAAATCGTTACACCGGGTCAGATCAGTTGAATAAAGATTTATATTTGTTTATTCCTAGTCTGGCATTCAACATTACTAGCATACGGAAGGAGCAGTGGAATGAGGAATCGTCCATGACTTAAATTTCCCCCGACTAATCAGTGAATGTAATTGCTCCCTTTTTTCTGTTTAATTGTTGTACGAATCATTTTCATTCCTTTTCTGATTACTTCTGTACACATTTGAATTATTCAGAATACGAATTCTTTTCTAGAAAAAAACCCTAATATTGTATTTTCTAAATTGGTCTGGAAATGTTTACTGTAGGCCTACTTGTGATATTTACGACAAATCTGTGCTGTCTCGCCTACAGTTTTTGTTTCTGTTGTTCTCTTCTTTGAATCTCCCTGTATATATATATATATATATGTATATATATATATATATATATATATATATGTATATTTTTCAGTTATATATTACTATATAACTGAAAAATACATATATATATATATGTATGTATATATATATATATATATATATATATATATATATATATATATATATATATAGGCCTACATGTCAAGTCAAATGTTTTAGTTAGATTATTTACCCAATAATTACTGATCATTTCATATGTAGGCCTAATTAAGGTTAATAAATTGATGGAATTAGGATATAATTCTGACGCCACTTGTTGGATGGATTTTACACTATGGTCGCGGGTTAGAGGTAGGCCTAATGAAACCACCAAAGATTCTAGTAGAGAATAGCAGAAGCTTTGAAAACACTACACGCATAGGCCTATATGCGTCCTCGTGTTGGATATCTGGGTTATATATGCTATTAAGTGTTTCTATTAATTCATTTATATTCATTACTCAAAGGTATGCCTATATATGGGCATGATCTTTAACCAGCTTTTATATATATATGTAAGTATATACATACAATAAGTATAAAGTGTCATAGCATTATAGATCTAGGTACGTGGAAAAGATATTGTATTTGCTAAATTTGTCTGGAAATATGTTTACTGTACGTTTGATATTTAGGCCTAGTGCAAATCTGTGCTGTGTCGCCTACATGGTTTCTTGCATACGGACGTGTGGGGTCAGATGTTGCAGTCGTTGTCTTGCTTATACACACTCAGTTCTCGGTTCTCAGTATAAACAATGCAACATTGCCTACAATGTGATAGGGCTCTATGCTGCAGAGTACGGATGAAGTGGAGATTTGTGTTCAGGGAATCTTGGAGAAGGCAGGGCAGGATGATGTGACGGGTGACCGCTAATAAACTGGTCAGCAAGGCAGTGAAGCAAGAGGAGATGTGGGAGCTAAGTGCTAAACTGTCAGAGCTGACCTTGGAGGAATGGGAAAGTTGTGCGTCGGAGGACATTAATTGTATCAGAGGGTGCTTCAACTCGTAGCTAAATAGGACAGGCTACTAAATGGACCTGAGCTGGCGCACATTGTGCATAATGTGGCAATCCAAGTTAAAGATGCCAACTACACTGGGCATGAAGTAGGCGTGGCAGCTGGCGTCAATGTGGAGAGTGCTGTGACAGTCAGTGGAATGGAGGGGAGTGCCGTTCACTCTTTTTATGGCCGCTCTCATAGGTGCTCCAGAGGAAGGGGAGGGAAGCGTCATCGGCCTATAGCAGCTCAGAGTCTCGCAGCGGAGGCTCCTCCCATAGACTTAAGGGATATGGTCTATGTGGTCTTTGAGAAGATACACATTTGGCCAGAAGATTTGGTTCTTGTTGTTTTATGCCCTAGCAACATCTTAGGTCATATCATGACGGGTACCGACTTGTGACAGTGCACACTCATGGCAACTTTATAGTGCTGCCCCACTGGGAGACCAGGCCACCAGCACCATGACCTGATATCCCACTCAGTCACATTATCCTGACACTGAGCCAACCAGTCCTTGCCCTATCCTAATAATGAAGAGCGCCTGGCTAGGAAGCAACAAGTATACATTTTTAAGTCATTGGTTTGACTCGACCAGGTTTCGAACCCACAAGCCCATGGTTTCGGATCCCCCGATCTCCCAAAACAGGAGATGGACGCTCAACTCATTCGGCCATCCCGTCTGGTTTTGGCCAGAAGAAGGTTCATAATCTAAATGTACACAAACTTCTTGTTACCGCCACAATCTGGGCGCTTGGTACCAACTGTATGTCGATAACAGACTATCAAGTGATGTTCGAACATATAGCATTTAACCACAAAGCTGTGACTGGGGACTTCAAGGACTCAACACACATTGATTATGACCTTGCAATTTGAAAACAGGCGGAAACTCTCGGCTCGCTTCATTTGGTAAATTAAACACTGGTGCCAGTGTAACTTATTTAAAGTTATTATGGTGCACAAAATATGCACGAGAAACGCCAGTAAAATGGGAACTGTAAACAAATAAATATACCACCTCAACCTCATTTAATAATTAAATATAAAAGAGTGTGTTATAGATATAATACTGAGAATGGCTGCTTTAAATCAGATTAGGAGTGTAGGGACCTGTCTTTAGACATCTTTTTTCCAAGAGTGGGGAAAAAGGCCACCATTACCAAAAATGCACGTTTATACATCAGCGTCATTAGGTGTAAGTTTCTATGTACATCCAGAGTGTCCAGCCCTGTTCTGCTATGCATTTCAACCACACTTAGTATCTTGCCTTGGAATACTGTTCTGAGAGCTCTGTTTTGCGTTCTTTGTAATTTGGTCTCTTGCTGCTTCGTTAGTAATCCATAGATGATATAGTTGTAATCTATAATTGGTAATATTGTTCACTTGTACAGCTGTAGTGCAGTATTCTCACTTACATAAGTCCTTATTTTTCTGAATGTGTTCAATTTTAGTGCCAGTGTTTGGTTAAGTCTTGCCAGCTGTTGGGTACCACTTAGAGTCGCATCGAGAGTTATGCCTAGGTACTCATAAGAGTTCACCTCACCGAGCACTAAGCCACCCATCTGCGGTTGTATTGGCTGGGCCCTCGCCTTCCTTGCTTTGGTTCCATAGATTATGTACTCAGTTTTAGTGTCATTTAATGTTAGTTTATTCTCATGGCACCATGTATTCACTCCATCCAGTACCATTCCAGCCTCGGTTACGACTATGGCAAGGTCATTGTTATGTATTGTTAGCACTGCATCATCGGCAAATAAACTGAAAGATGCTTTGTTGGAAACTAGAGGTAGGTCATTTATAAATATTAGAAACAGTAGGGGTCCCAGAGTGGAACCCTGTGGAACTCCTGTTTTTATTTCTCGGGTGGTCGAGTTGATATATTTCTTTTCATGCAGTCTCCCTGATTTCGCCAAGTCTGCTTCAATATATATAAACACAGGATGATGGAATGAGGATTTCCACCTCTTGTTTAGTTGATTCATACCAAAGAAGAATTTGCTCGGATTTAGACATGGGTGTTGTTAATTTATCATAGTGTCTCCCCGCTTGTCATGACGGGTAGAGGAAGTTCAACTTTAATACTAGTTTTTATAAATAATAATTTGATCCCACCCTCGTACAACCACCACAGCAATCAAATTGTCTTAACAAGAAAATGACTATTTATTAAAATACAACTATTTATTTATTCATGTAGTAACAATGCAAACAAGAAACATACGTAAACAAAACCAGCAAAGTGATATACGTCCATCAAAACTAAAAATATTGTGGAACCATTTTACTGGTGTACTTTAAATATAGGTATACATCCACATAATGTGAGATATTCACTGCAAAACAATACTTTGAAATCGAACCATCCACATCTTCTCAGCAAGTTGAAATCAATCCCAAGCACTTCCGCCAACGTGGTTACGTGATAGGCATACTGAAGGAACATCATAGATGCAATAATATACATTCTCCATCGGTGCAAATACAACACAATCTCATAGGCTGATGGTATGGCGGAGATTGTTGTGGTGGTGTTGTCGCCGTAGTGTTGGCTAGTCGTCCGGCACACACTTGCCGTACATGAACCACCAGTTTGGCTTTTCACAAATTCCACTGTTACACTGGGAGTTCTTGTAGCATACTTTGTCCTTCCTGCAATCAATGGATTTAATTAGAAATATTACAACAACAAACACTGTGATTTTAAATCTGCCTAGTCTGATGAAGACATCAAATTTTCAAAACGAAATCAATTATCTAGATTTGATTCACTATATATGTATAACACTTAAATACTGAAGCACTTATTAAACATGTGCCACCTGCTTGTAGAAGGGAATACTGAGGCAATTCAATAGAACGTGTTACTGCAGAAGCCTATGGTGTCAGAGTTTTGGCGTGCTCTCTTAATTAACCAATCCTCGTCTTGCAGCCCGCCTCCATTACCAGAGCGGCGGCCAGGTGGCGCCCTTACCGGAGTCGCGAGTTGCAGATGCCGTTGACGTGGGCCGGGTGCACCTTCTGACACAGCGATCCGCTGTCGTTCCCGCAGCACTGCTCGTCCCGGTGGCAGTTCAAGCCCTCACCCACGCACTTGACGCACGTCCCCGCTCTCCTCTGACGGAAGTGAGCGCGTTTACAGGTAACCCGTCAGCACCATTACATGATCAACCCAACGCGTTAAAGTTGCATGGTCTGATGGCGTTTGAATTTTTGTTTTATTTTTAAAATAAATATATCAAATTGATCGGTATAACCTACTAATCATTAGCCCTGAGTAATTTTGATGAAGAATGTCTAATTTTGAAGAAATTTGAGCTGAAAGAACCCAAAATACTTTTGACAAGCTTTCTAAAAGTCCTCTAGCTATGACGTGTATTGACGTCTCACGATGACCACGTGATGTAGGATGACCTAATTCAAATGTAGCCTGGTATCCTGGTATTTTCCACTGATGGCTAATGAGGCCATGAGATTGACCTAATTGGTTAATGGTGTTCTTCCTTTTATGGCTGTGACAAAGTAAGTATCCAAGGGGATGGGGTAATAAATTCACTGATTTACTGTATGTGCTGTCACAAATCCTTAGCTAATGCACCATTATCTAAGTTGGATATATAGAATACAATCTTGATAAGTGTCTTGGTTTTGAAAAAAAAAAAATTCATCGGACCATGTCACTTTAAAGGGGCGATAAACAACACGACCAGCACAACTTTACTCAGGCCAAATTAAAAAAATAGTTGGTCATCGTCCTTTTATCGCACACATCAGGGTCGGTCGGTCGGTTTTCATTTTATTTAATATTTTTGTATTTGTCATTCATGTAGGCCTACACATCACACTGTTTTCAGTCAAACAATGAACACTGGGGTGTACGGGTAATGGGTTAGGGGTTAAGCCTCCTACAAGTTACAAACACACCCCAAGATGGTGGTGGTCTCATGGGTTGATCCACCAATCAGGGTTCAATCTGTTGTATCCAAGGCCTTGTCATGCTCGCTACAGTGCCTTGTGGTGGCCAGTGATCCATAAATAACACCTGGGGGGAGGGGGTATGTCAGGTGACTCCTCCAAAGACTGTATCTAAGAAGTGACACTCCTCCTCTATACTATTTTACTATACAATTTCTATACCTAATGAGTAATAGTTTACCAACTCCACATATCCCTCACAATGCTTTGGATTTTATATATTACCATTTACCATTATATAGACAAGTTGCAATTTATTATAGTAGAGTTCATATATCCTCATATGCCATAATATCGGAAACTTTACGGTGTGCTTACGAAAGTTGAATTGCTGCTAGCCCAAAACATTTTTAACACATTTAACAAGGGCGGGCGATTTTTCAGGGCTTATTCACACTTATTATAATCGAATATGATTATTGATTGTTTGTATATCTTGAAGCAATCTATTCTCTGAGAGTTATTACGGCTGGATCAAAGGATTGGAAATATTCAAGCTGTAACAAGTAGAATCATTCAGCCCAAATGACCATCGTCACCTCTTATGCCCCGGTCACATACACGTTAGTGGACGTAGCTGAACGTAGTGGAGGCTAACATAGTTACGCAGTTGAACCAAAGACCCTATAATACTAAGACGGCTCACTCCCTATCTCACCCATGGCAATCGCTAACGTAGTTGATTGCAGTTGAACCAAAGACCTTATAATACTAAGACGGCTCACTCCCTATCTCTCCCATAGTAATGTAAATTTTGCAGTGCCACCTTGTGGTGGGTTTGATCAGCCCGGCTGCTGGTTGGTGTTTCACATGTAAACATATACAATTATATTATACATGAGATAGGTAAGTATGAATACACATCAATATGAAATTGCTATGAACAAATAGACATCATCATCAGCATCATCATCATCATCATCGCCATCATCACACATCTTTCACATTCATATATACATTTATACATATAATATAGCAACTGTTTAACCAAGAGAATAGCCAGTGCACCAAGTGGTGGGTTTGATCATTTTGATTACACAGTACAGGCTGAGTGAGCCGTGTTAGCATTATAGGGTCTTTAGTTGAACGTAGTTGAACGTATCGGCATCTGTACTTCTCCGGTACATTCAACTATGTTAGCCTCCACTACGTTTAACTATGTCCACTAACGTGTATGTGACCGGGCCTTCAGAGTGACTTAGGCCAGGGACGGCTTACTCAGTTAGATAGGCTGTCTCTATGAAATGGAACTGAAACCCGTTAGTTGATTGGTTGTTGGAGATTTACGTACTGGCAACATCTAAGGTCATATCAGAACGGGTACCAACTTGGGACAGTGCACACTCATGGCGACTTTATAGTGCTGCCCCACTGGGAGACCAGGCCACCAGCACCATGACCTGATATCCCACTCAGTCACATTGTCCCGACACCAAGCCAACCAGCTTGAGCACCTGACTAGGAAGCGACAAGTATCAATTTTGTAAGTCATTGGTTTGACTTGACCGGTGTGGTGGTTTCAGCGTGTTCCCGTGCTCAGAGGTGTCCCTCGCTTCTGCGCATGCGTCAGAATCTAATAAGGATGGCCGTAATCGATTAACACTACCCGGGCGACTCGGGTCATCCGAGTCGTCAGAAATTCAAATAGAACACGGCGAGTGGAGTCGACAAATACACATGCCATGTGCAAAAAAAGAATAACTTAGATTAATTAAATGGAAATATAGGTAAACTGGGCCATCATAAAATACTTTAAATCCTATTTTGCTGTATTTTTATCGGTTATTAAAAAGAAAAAAAAGATTGTCCACCCGAGCGCGGAGAAGCGTATTCGATTATTCGACCCGAGTTTGTAGGATGTGCGCATGCGCCAATAAGTGGCTCAGGTGACCCGAGTTGATGCGCAATCCGCGCATGCGCAGAAGCAGCGCAGCAGCGAGGGACACCTCTGAGCACGGGAACACGCTGAAACCACCACACCGGGACTTGGACTCCCGACCTTCCGTAACGGAGGCCTGCGCTCTACCGATTCAGCCACTGCATGAAAACCAAATGCTGAGGCCCATTTGAAATCAATCCACCAATGAGAACTATCATGTATCAATGATCCTTATCAGTCAGTCAGTCATGCATAGTTTTGTTTTTATTACAGACATAGGGGGGCCTACGAAACTATATTCTGTTAGCCTTATATGGCACTAGTGTCATTCAGCTGAGCAGAAAGTAGTGCTGCACCAAGCTACCAGCCGGAAGTGGCTGAAAGCGTTAAGCATCCGCCTCATTCGAACCCTGGCCGGGTCGAACCAATGACATAAACAAATTATACTTGTTGCTACCTAGCCTGGCGTTCGGCATTTACTAGGATCAAGGAGCAGTGGAATGAGGAAGAGCATTTGTCCGTGATTGAATTTCTCCTGCTTAATCAACTAATGTACAAATATATTACCCTCATTACGGTGAGACCCTTCTCGTAGTAGCACTGCAGCTCGTCGCAGCAGTGACTGATGATGTCACAGTGCGCGTTCTCTGTCCGACATTCCATGCCCAGCACGTCTGTAAAGATGCTCGCCGCGCCTGAGGAGAGCAACGCAGGCCTGTTTGTTGGGGTTTTACGTCATGACAACATCTAAGGTCACCAGGGTTCATACAGATATTCAGTAAGCAAACGTAAGACCTTTTTAGGGCCTTTTTAGGGCCTTTTCAGGGCCTTTTCAGGTAAGAAGTTAATTTGTTAAGGCCGAAACAATATGACATTATAATGATTATATACATGTCAACTCTTTATGGTCATACTTCACCAGGTTTTTGTATGCTATTTTTATCAATCAAAAGAAGCAACTAGGGAATTAACATCTTTATTATGATTGAAAATTCCCCTGCTTTAATCAACTCATGCTAAAAAAATAGAAGGTATTTATCTAAAAAAAAAAGAGAAAAAAAAGAAGATAGACAGTAACCGTTTCTAGTATCTTTACTTAGTATTATCTTCTCTGCAGCTAGACATACGTAATAAGTGCATTAGTGTCTAACTTGGAATAATGTAAGATCAGCTAAAGGTTGCACTTGGACTGTATAAGGTGCGACTCGAAGCGCTAGACATCGAACTTAGCTCACTATTGCCGCCTTGGTTGTTCATTTATTTTTCTGCGGGCGATCAATTTGATCGGATATAAGTAATCCATTATAAGATAATCAAGGTGGTGGATAAAAGTCGGAAGGTCACTTCTCGGTCGAGTCAAACCAATGACTTAAAAATTGATACTTGTTGCTTCCTAGCCAGGCGTTTGGCATTATTAGGATAGGGCAAGGACTGGTTAGCTCAGTGTCAGGATAATGTGAGTGAGTGGGATATCAGGTCATGGTGCCAGCGGCCTGATTTCCCAGTGGGGCAGCACTATAAAGTCATCATGAGTGCCCACTGTCACAAGTCGGTACCCATCCTGATATGACCTTAGATGTTGCTAGGACATAAAACAACAACCAACCAACTAACCGATAGTGCAGGGGTTCCATAGTGTATAACAATACAGCTACATAACAAAAAAATAGAACTACATATCATTCTATGCACAATGCAATTATCATTAACTTAGGCTCAAGATACCTCGTCTGGGATAAGAGGGGAGTTGAGGTGAGGTACAATGGTTGAGATGAGATGCAATGTTCTCTTTATACTATCTGTCTTGCTGCTAATGATGTACGCAGTATGGGCCCTAGGGTTGCTGGCGCCCCAGGCAAGCTGAACTTTGACGGCCTTGCAAGTATAATTATTATGGTGTAGAATCTCTAGAAATTATATTTGGCGCCCCCTAAGGCGTGGCAGTCCAGGCGACTGCCCGAGTTGCCGGTACCTTCAGCTGGTACCAGATATATGAACCGAGAATGGCTAAACAAGAAATGACTTTCGCTATTACTGCATTAATTCGAACAATGATTTGTCTGGCATGACAATAGGGATATAATCACCAACCTACACTACTGTATGATTAAATAAACCTCAATGTAAAAAAAGACCACCCTACCCAAACAAAAAACGACCAAAAATCCCACAGAAGTAAAAGAAAATAAAGTTCAATGTGCTATTTATTACACATTCCAGTGGGCCTATAACACCCATGTAACCCTTACTGGGAGGGCAACATCAGCATGTAGACCCTATCACAGTAACTACCACACTACGCTATTACGGTACCACGTGATACGACAAGTTATACAGTGGCTGCTATTACTACTAGCATTAATGTGGTGTGTAGCCATGAAGGGATGGCTACTTGGCAGCCAAAAAACACTCAGGCTGTGCTGTATTACTGGATGTCAATTGTGGCACTAGCGGCTATAGAACAACTACCCACTCGCGTCATGTGCAGTCATCACCACTGGGTGTATGCTAGATAAAAAGATTCACCATATACTACAATAGCCTGAGTAGGAGTATAGAAGAACCCTATATAACAAGTGGAGAAAATGTGGGTAAATGAAATGAGCACATAAATTCTTAATCTAAAAAGCAAAATATATTCTTCTCATATCTTGATATATTTACACTCAACTTTTGAACTAATTAGTAAATTAGTCCAGTAGATAAATGAACTGTAAAGTTTGAATTGACAGAGTCCATATGTCAGCATGGCAGCCATTGTCAGGAAGTTGAGAGGTTCCTGGGTAATAATCAAATCTAGGTCAAGAAGCAGTCAATTTCATTGGCTAAGGTAGTCAGATTGGATTTACTTCATGGACTCGTATCACTTCAAAATGATTTTGTGTCATTATGCCTTGATATTATGTGATTTGAACACTCTGGAGAGGATATGTTGAGGGAAAACATATACAATCAGATTTTAGCTATTAGATTTTAATCAGCATAAGTTAGGAATGCCAAACTAAGACCATCAACAGTGAGATACATTTTCTCCAACTTTAACATAGGGTTGTAATTCACCTCTGAACAGAGTCAGAGGTGGATCTTTAAAGTGCCTGTGACACCATACCGGATTGAGCAAAGGACATAAACCGGACAAAGAATTTTCTAGTCCCGTGGTGTTCGGTATCCAAATGTATCCAAATGTGTCGAAATGTTGCGCTATCGGGTCAATGGACACTGGACGAACGGACATGAAACGGACATAAACGGATAGCCACTGGACGATAACCAGACGATAACCGGACGACAATCGAATGTCAAACGGACGGACCGAACATCAACCGGACACGTACCGGACTGTCACGGACATGCTGGAAACATATACTGACCGTATTCCCACAACACTGTCAACGGACTCTGCAGGAAGCAAACTGGAGATGTAATGGATGGGTAATGGACATGAACTGGACAAAATGGACTAAACAGACATAAAACGGACACCAACCGTACACGTCAGTCCGGCAGTGTCCGGTACAAGTTTTGTGCGTGTTCAAAACTTGCCACTGGACACCACCGGACACCACCGGACAGATAATGGACACACCGGATGCATACCATATATAAAATGGACATTGACGTATTTCACCGGACAGTGTCCGTTTTCTATCCGTTTCCCCAGTCCTGTAAGGTGTGACTGAGCCTTTATCTAGATGTAGGGCCTATGCACCACCCTCCCCCAATAGTGATACACACTACACACTGGAACCAAAACCTCAACAATTAATTCCTACTGAAGCACTTTTTGCTCGCATTTAGGGAGTGTTGTAATTCACCCCTACTCTGTATAGGGATAAATCTTTTATCTATGTGAGTATTAGATAACATATTCATCCCACACAGAGTACGGATGCAGGACAACCATGCCT